>JARKIA010000158.1:0-431748 GCA_029289565.1 Mycena galericulata | reverse complement strand
TCGATTCATGATGAGGTCGGACAAGGCGGGAAACGCAAGGCAGACGATGCGGCCGACCCCGAGGCGAAGCGGAAGAAGGTCAAACCCTCCAAGAAGGCTCAGGAGGGGGTGGTCCCGACGGCGGCCGCCAGGAAGGCGGGAAGGCCACCCAAGAAGGCGGGGGACACGGCGACTGCGGTAGCCGGACCACCGCCGGTCAAGAGGGGAAGGGGAAGGCCTAAGAGGACTGACACAGGCTCCACGACGACGCCAGCGGCCGCCGCACCCCCGAACGCATCAGTGCCGAAGCCGAAAAAGCGCAAGCAATCCGATGACAACGCGGATGGCCCCCCAGCAAAGAAGCAGAAACAGCAACCAGTGGCGCCGGCTCCGGCTCCCACTGGTCGTGGTACGTGTTCGAGGGGTGGACCAAGGGCGCCTTCTCCCACGGTCCCGGGGAGGATGATCGGGGCTCACTTTTATCCGCAGGTACGTTCTTTACAGACTGGCGGGCGATGGCACGCTAACATGTACTAGGGCACGCGCTTGCCGGACGGCTACAGCTGGCAAGACACTTTTGCTGTAGTGCATGAGAAAGAAAAGGTATGTTTATGCGCCAATCCGCCTTCTCATCTGACCCGAACTCCTACAGCGCGTCCGCAATGAACACTATGTAAGCAGCTAGTGGATTACAGACATGTATCGCTACGACAATATATCTGCTTTTTTACGAGACGGCTTGAAACTTGAGTCAGAACTGGCTCTCAACTAATACACTTCATAGCTCGAGCGAGAACTCACCTCTCTGTGCGACCGCCGTTCTCTGGCCGCCGAAGATGGGATGGGATGGGAGATAGGATAGGATTGTCGATGGGATAGGATTGAATGGGTGAGCGATCATGAAGTCGCACTGCTTGAGTGAAGCAACGCTGACTGATATTGTCTCTAGATCCTGTCGTCGCCATGCTCAGTGCACTTGCTCAAGCTGGATAGGATAGGATTGAAAAATGAGATAGGATTCGGTACGATAAATGAACGGTGTAGATCGTCAAGGGGCTTGAGCGCGCTGATGTTCTATAGCTCGAGCGAGACCCTACCTCTCTGTACGACCGTCGACCTGCCATTTTTGAAACGCCGAAGATAGGATGGGATAGGATTCTCGATGGGATAGGATTGAATGGGTGAGCGATCGTAAAGCCGCACTGATTGGGTGTATCGGCGCTGACTGGTACCGGCTGTAGATCGTCGCCAGGCTCCTGCTCAAGCTGGATAGGATAGGATTGAAAGATGAGATAGGATTGTGGATACGGTACGCTTGTATGAACGGTAGATCGACATGGGCACTCACTGACACAGCTTGATTGGACCTCAGATGCCCCCCTCGCCGTTGCGATGCTCACTCAGCACCCAAGATGGGATAGGATGAGATGGGATAGGATGGGATGGGATTGGAATCGGGATGGGTGGGGTCTCATGCCGAATACGGAGTGGGACGGTCAGCAGTTTATTCATATGCAGTAGGTACATGTGTACGTAGGAGATAGGATTTTGTAGGATATGTTGGGATAATCCCATACAGTAGTGTAAAAAATATTTTTTTGGGACACGGGCACGGTCGTGTAGGATCGATCCTACACTGCTACCGAAGGTAGCATAGGATTCATCCTAATGCCGTCAGGCATTGAAGATACACCTTGATTAGTCGAGGATAAAAATAATTGGGTTATGTTCAGTTCTGAAGAATGTATGATATGTCCGACGAGTTGTTCTACCCTGATTTTATAGGCACGTCCAGACTCGGGCTTTCAACAGACGTATGGCTGGAAGGCGGTAAATTCGGACTCGGAAGGAGCAGACTGTCTTTTGCGGAGCTACCAAGGCTAGAGTTTTTGAGGTCCGCTGTGATGACCAGCACTGGGTCAGACTGCTGAAGAGTCGAGCTGATTCCTGTACTCACATGCGTCGGGTTCTACCTGTGGCTTTGAACTCGGCCCGGACGTCGGCTCGGAGGCGTCCATCTCCCTTCCTCCAGTCGTAACCATCCAGACAGATTTCGAGCCTCCGGTAACCTGACGAAAGTCGGCATCCAGCATTGGATACACCGGTAATCGCCACTTGTTCAGTGTCGCGTCCCATCCCCGTGCTTTGATTTCGTAGAGTGGGGAGATCCACGAGCTGCAGCTCGGGAGTGGATTTGGGCACAAACTTGTTTACGAGCTGCTTCAGCATGTTCGTTTTAGGTTTGGATGAATGATCCATCACACCAGCAAGAATGGAAAAGGAAGATTTGGATCCGTCTCGCCCTTTACCCTGAGCGGGTAACATACCACCTGCAGCAAGCTGCTTCGTATCTAATACGACCTGTTTTTCAACGATCGCGAGCGCATCCTCAGTCTGAACGTCTGGAACATAGGACTAGAGACACTGATCAGCCTTTCACGCCTTCTGACGCTACCCGGTTTCTTACACAAGTCAGAACGATAATTCCCTGCCCTTTCGCCTTGAGGCCGGAATTTGCAATCCACAACATGGTTTGGTTTCGCCCGATGAAGGAAATGGTGGGAAGAGCTGGATTGTCTCGCTGCAAAAAATATGATGAGTTGAAATATTCCAGGGCACAAACCCTACATACATCTTCAGGATTGATGATATTTATTCCCATCGAGAACTCAACTTCCATTGGCGGCTGACCGGCCCTTGGATCGACGGGGTCTTCCATCGCCTCGTACGACACGTTGAAGGACTCGTAGTGATTCTCACCTTCCACCCAACTACCGCCATTGTCATGGTAAACAGGACATTTCGGGGTGGTCTGCCAGAAATAACAATACGTAAGTGACTGGCATCTATTCACCGTGGTGTACGGCCACGTACCCTGTCGTGGAGAGTCTCGACAGCCCTGGATTTCGTGTTATTTCGGGAATAGCCCAGACTGCCAGTGGGGTGGGGGCCCGGGTTGATGCTGGCCATCCAGGTATTCCCCCGTGCCTGCGTGTCCGTTACTTTCCGAATCTGATTGGGTGGACTGAACCCGCAATCAGTCCTGTGGTGTGATCCCGTTTTAATTTCAGACGTGACAATATGTCTGGGAAAGCTTACCATGTACATTCAGAAATATGCTGCCCATGAACCAGAAAACCAATGTTACTGTATGAGCGATCGGGGTAAACTTGGAACCTGTTGGATGACACCATGAAGCGGGTCCAGGAGATAACCTGCGGTCGATAACCATTCCTGGCCTTGTCTGCGTATTTGGACTGGACTGTGAACTGAAAAGGAATCAGATCTGGATCGGCATACTGGGAAGATGGCCCATACCTGCGTCTTGGAACGAATGGTGGCCTTGTACGCTGCATCGGTTCCGGGCTGTATGTCCAGCATGGCATCCACATCATGCACTGGCCCTAACCACGGAGTGTAACTGAATTCGTTGCTCCCTGCTCCGCCACGAAGACGATAGATTCCAACTCCGCTGTCGTGGCCTGAATCGGCGCTGTTTTCGGCGCCAGTTACGTCTTCCACAATGTCATCTGCACAATATTCCGACTCGTTTTCCGCCGCATCAAGCGCCTCGTCATTTGTGCTATTGCTTCTAGTATCTGTACGCTGATCAATGTTCATGGTGGGCTCTGTATCTTCGACGACGATGTCCGGCATATTGTGGCTGACCGAGGGGTTCTCATTCTGCGGAGCAGCAGCAGCTTGTGCCCATTTCGCAATAGGGTCGTCGGCGAGAGGTCGGATCATGACCATAAACTGGGAGAGGTTTGACAGCAATTTAGCTGCCTTGAGCACCGCGCTATCGCCGATGTCGCCAAATACAGCCAGGGCAGGAATATTTGGAGAAAGCATGGTAGCGATCGGACCGCCAAGACCCGAGGAGCGCATAGACACGAGGAGCTGGTGGTCGTAGTGCGATTCTACCCAAGCTGTCGCGTCGTCGGGAGAATGGATGCTGGTCATGGTGCCTCCTTCCCCCCCGCCTAATTTCTCCAGGACTCGCCAGTCTTCCACTCGGAGAGACGTTACACCTCCTGGATCGGATCTCATGGTCTATGAATCAGCGCCAGGTCGGTCAGAAAAAATGGGGGTAGCGCACTGGCCGTCCGGTGCATATATAATGAATGTCGAAATTCTGTCGGGTCGAGTAACATTGCGCAAAGGCACATACTGGTCTTCTGATATCGCAGTTCCTAGCGGGATGCAGGAACCGCTCAAATGGTACACGTAGAAGAAAGAAAGAAGGAAGAAGACGAACCCTGGAGACCAAACGGACTCTTGGTGTCTTTGGTTTTATTTTCCCTCAGTCGCGACATTTCCCAGTCGAGCGACGGAGCATGCGTCGAATCAGTCGTTGAAACGGAACTCGGGGGCAGATCGACGTTCATTGGCAGCAAAGTCCGGCGCAGTTCCTCTTGTACCGAAATATGTTACGGTATACAGGATGGATATGGCGTGGGCTTACCTTCCTCGCTCTCTTCATCTTCGTTAGCTGTCTGTGCCCCTAGAAGTACGAGATCCCATTCATAAAGCTTAATGAAGAGCGAAAAAAGGCATACCAAAACGTGCTGACATGCGTGAGGGAGTCCCGCCCCGAGTATCCGTGCGCCCAGAACCATTCTTCCGAAGAACGCGAGTCCGGACTCTGGGCGGCGTTTCATCGGCGCCTTGGCGAGTCGTCTTTGCTTTGGACCTTCGGGCCTTCGACATGAGTGCCTTCGACATGGGTGATATCCGGCGGGAGTCCTACAAGTGGAGGTGTAAGAGGGCGGGAGATGGAGGATCTAGACTTTCCTTGTAAGACTAAATAAAGTCTCCCGCCTTACCGCTTTCGACATGTCGCATTTCCGCATTCGACACGTCGCTGATGACTGTTTGCACCCGAGTCAAGTAAGTGCGATGAAGGGAGCTCTGTTAGAAGGCGGCGTCTGTATATTCTTGCACGTACATGCGGTTGTAACTGGTTTCCACTGGAGGATCTCCCGTAAAACCAGTCTTCGTGATGGTTTGGGAGATATTCCATCGCTCTACCTCCCGACAGTTCCGTTTTTGGAGCCAGTCGTGGCGTCCGATAAAAGTAGATGCTGTCCTGGAATTCCGATATGACGTAAAGCGTTTCAAGATACCCATGGCGGTTGCTAATGCGCAGACAGGCGCCCTATAGAGAATCGAGGTAATAATGGATTTTTTCGTCATCCACAGCGTTGGACAAATTGTCCGCTACCGAGACATAGCCCAACTGTTTGAGAGAGACATTGGATATCAATATTGGCGCCAATGGTCGACAGTGGGCACTGGCACAAGAGATTCTGGCGCAGATTGGAGCAGCAGCGCAGCAGACCGCTTCCGAGCCTGCTAACTCTTCAAAGTTGATATCATGGAGGTAGCTCTAGGCCAATCTGGCTGCAGCTGGACTGTGGTTAAAATAGATTTAGAATTTTAGATGGTCGATTGGTTATTTGCCTTTGTGTGGCAGATCGACTTGTGATGCGCCATCACGTCGGCCATCTTGATCGGTGATGGCGGGATTGCGTTGCCTCAATGATTTGCGAGTATTACGCGTCTGCATCTAAACAAATGATAAGAAACAGCAGAAAAATGGAGGTACTTCAGAGGAACCTACCGCGTGCGCTGCAAGAGCTCCGTGACATAAGGCGTTAGATGCCAATAGCGGTTGCTAATGCCCAGACAGGTCTCCTACTAGAGGCAAATAATGGATTAGCACCTCTTAAGTTCCAGGTGAAATCACCGCATTTTGGACTTAAGTTTTGGCGGATCTTAAGTCATATCTTTGTATCATATAGCACTATTAGCTGGGATCACGATCCTGCCCCCATGCCATCTTGAACTTAAGTCATAATAGAGGAATTTAAGTTCCGCGAACTTAAGACCTGAGATCAATCAACTTAAGACTTCGCAACGTAAGACTTGAGCAGAAAAACATAGAACTTGAGATCTGAGAATACATATAGTACTTAAGTACTTGAAGAACTTGAGTTATTTAATACTTAAGACTTGAGTCGCCGTGAAACTTAAGTTCTACAGTCGCTTCAGTTGTGTCCTGCACAACTCAAGTTCTGTAAGGTCTATCTTCAGTTCCGTGGTATGGTTGAGACGAACTTGAGACTCACAGATATCAGTTCTCAAGTCAAGTTTGCGCATGGAGTCCGAAACTCGAGTTCAGCAAGGTGGCATGAATCCATGAAATGACATTGATATTGCGAAGGTATGAAGTATTGGGACACTCACGAGGATGGACAATAATGTGTACCTATTGGGATGCACAGTTAGTGTCTGATTTTGTAAACACAAGTGTGGCATACCATGATGCAGCCACAGTGCCACAGAATACTATAGAAAGTCCAACTCATTGACAGCCAGAGGTCTGTCAGAGGTTAGTAGAACTGAGCTTTAGCTTCCAAAGGCTACCTGAATATGTGAGGGTGAAGTGACAGGCAGACAAGCGAAGGGCACATCGAAGTTTGCATCAAGTCGAAAGGATTGGTTGTGGCGTGTTTGGTGATCTCTGCCACCGTGATTTGCTGTCACGCGTTATTCAGCAATCACCACTCTTCTCTTCTGACTACCACCAACCAATGCGCCAAAACAAGCAACTAGCTGTGTAGCCTGGCCGCAATGGCATTTTTTGCACTCAGGTGGCCATGGCAGACCCCCGTGTGGTTCTACGTCTCTGGGCCATCATGAAACTTGTGCCACTGGCTCATGCCACCCGCCAACACCGGTGAGTACCCTCCTCACTCTCTTTTCGGCACTCACTTACTTCTCATTTAGACATCTCGACTTACAGCTTCTTGCCGACCGCAGGACCACAGGACTTTTGGATCCCTCAACATTTAGATGGCCTCTCTTTGGATTCCTCGATGCTCGGATGGCCCACTCTTCAAGACTCTCAGTGCATGGATGGGCGACGACGGGGAATGGGTTGAGAAATGGCAATAGGTGCAGATGTGCGCTTCTTTGTCTATTACTAACTCCTCTCAACTGTTTTGCTCCTCAGCAGCTCCCTGGCGAGCACCTTGTCAATGGCACACTCAGGTGTGTGTTCTTTTCTGTCCTCATCTCAATTTGTTTCATACACTATTCCTGAACCACCACCATCTCCTTCCTCTCTTTCCCATCCCTTCATTTGGTATTCTCCATCCACCTCCCCCATGCCCGAAAAAAACCATAGACCCCGTAGGCGCTACTCATCGTTGCACAGCCACCCCACCTTCAAAGCGCACTCGAGTTCTCTTTGGACTTGAGTTCTGTCGGACTTAAGTTCCGTGGGACTTAAGTTCTTTCGCACTCAAGTCCGGTATCTATTTGAATTGAACTAAAGTTATGGGCTACAGTGAAGGACTTAAGTTCGGGAAGATCTTAAGCTCTTGAGCTTCTCATCGGGACTTGAGCCTTTGACTTGAGTTCTTTCGCACTTAAGTACTCAAGTCTTGTGGAACTGAAGTGCAGTATCTTTTTCAATTTAACTACAGTTATGGGCTACAGTCAAGGTCTTAAGTTCGAAGGATCTTAAGCTCGAGGAGCACTTAAGCTCCTCGAGTATGGCAAGGGAACCTACCCCGGGTGCCCTGCGGGCTTTGCCCGCATCAGGGCAGAACTTGAGTTCCCGCCGAACTTAAGTTCCGTTTGCGATGATTTCACTCGGAACTTAAGATGGGCTAGTCCTATTTCATCTAGAGGTAATAATGGATTTTCTCGTCATTCCCAGATCATCCGCTACCGAGACATAGCCCAACTGTCTGAGAGAGACATTGAGTATCATTATATGTTGGCGCCAAGTCTACGTTTGAGCGCCAAGGGTCGCCGAGTCATTTGGTCGACAGTGGACACAAGATCTTCTGGAGACGTCCAGCACTGGAGCAGCAGACCGCGTGCAGGCGGGTGAAGTCTACAAGGTCGATGTTGTCATGAGTAAAGGGTCGGTCAATCTGTTGATCTGGGGCAGATAGGATTTAGATAGTCGTGGAAGTGAGACGAAAGTTGTTTATTTGCCTTTGTGTGGAAAAGTGATTTGTGATGCGTTATCATGCCGGCAGTGATGGCGGGATTTTGGATCGATTCTTGGGACTTGGTTGGGACTTGGGTCGCTGGGCATCGTTATCGTCCTTCTGGGATAGGTCAAATAGTAGGAATTGAGAAATTTCGTTTGGGCCGCGCACCGATAGGCTGAGCCTCGTCGGTCTGAGTCTCAAGATTTTCTGCGAATGTGTGAATAGCGTGAATAGTCTGTTAGTGTTGTTGGTAGAAGGCTGCCATCCTGCCATTCATGAGTAGTACTGGCCTAAACGATGAACACTGAACAATGGGTGATGTCAGGGGAACACACCGCGTTCTGTGAGTTTTACACAAATTTTGAACTTAATTGCTGACAAATCGTTTCCTCTCTCCCGAACTTCCATTATGGGTCAGTCAACCATAGCAATTTCCTACCGTTTCCGATTCAGGGTCCTTTATTTCAATGGTTCTCGCGATCGTTGCAGCTTCCTCTGAGGATCCCTGGTGCTCCCAAGAATTCGTAGAGTCACCTCTCGCCGCTCGGTCCCGGTCAATTACCACGATGTAAATCGAATCAAATCGGATGACTGTGCATCCACCGCGTCGGTCTTTGGCCGGGCTTTCGCTGACTCGACTCTCCCGGCACCGAATCTGTCCTATAAAAACAATTTCGCGATCAAGATCATCAACGATGGCGACCCCTACTCCTGCGGCTCCTACGCCCACCCAAGTCTCCCCCGCGGCTCACCTCCCGGACCAGTTCCTCATCGATTCGGCCGAGCTGCGCGCCGAAGTGTCTGCACGCACGCCGATCCGCTTCACCCCTCTCGGCGAACCGTACATCCCTCTCCCTGCGCCGTTCGAACGCTTCCACCTCGGCGTCATGCGCCAATCGGACATCCCGCACGATGTGCAGATGATGGTACACTATCTAGCCCAACCCCTCACGATAGTAACTAAATCTGAATGGTATTTCTAACGCAGAACGACATCCGCGTTGTGCGCACCTTGGTCGGGCCGCCGTTCCCTAATCCCATCATCAACGCGCAGCGCTGGCTCGTGCGCGAGCGCGCCATGGTCGTTGCGCTGTTTGATGGGTATGCGAAAGGCACCTTCCTGCCCGCCGCGACAGACCCGTTCGACGTCCTCCGCGAACGCAAGTCGGACGGGAGCGAGGAGTACGTGGGGCAGGTGACACTCGGGCCCATGGGGGAGGCGACAAAGCGCCTCACTCCTGTCAACGATACGTGGGAGGAGTGGCGCTCACGCAGAGTATTCGGGATCGGGGGTACGCTGCCTTGCCCCGTTTTATCTCATTTCCACTATTTGCGTCTTCGCAGTGCTGATGAACCACTCTTGCAGCCGCCCTCCGCCCGGAATACCACCGGCAAGGCGTCGCCTCCGCTGCGGTGGGCACCATCCTCGAGCAGTGGGCCGTCCCGCAGATGGGTTGCACCGAGATCCGTGCGGAGTGCTTCATCTCGAACCTCGGCTCCGTCAAGCTATGGGAGAAGCACGGCTTCGTTGAGGAGCCGTCGAAACGCGGCGTAGTCACCATCCCCGAGGCCAAAGGCGGTGGTGTCGAACCTGACTGTATGTTGGTGTGGAATCTGAAGTGACGCGAAGAAAATCTACGCCCAAAAGGTGTGCGGTCGTTATTATTGTCAACTGCCTCAACTTCAGCGCTTCGGTTCTCCTATCGATCTTATGATTCCAATTTCTTTGCTGCTCCTCGCGACTCTAACTGCGCCTTATGGAAAGCTGTTAACTGCGCAGAAGTTACTCTACTGGGCAAATACAACAGTTGGGCTCATCTCATTTCGTCGACGTCCATGTGGTAGGGTTGAAGTGGATTTCGTGGGTCCCTTCTGCCGCAGAGGTATCGCCCCTCAGCTCTGTCTTTTTGTTTAGGGAATCAAGTCTGAAGTTTCAACCCTGTTTGAATAATCGAATTTATTTAAGCTGGATTGTTGCGCTGGAATATTCCGAATTATTATTCGGACCGCGTGCAATAACGATGCGCACGGGCACAAAAATGCCTCAATCTTCATGCAAACGAAAGCCATGCAACGTGCGTTTACGGTTTCACCTCAGAACCATTTTTTTTGGACGTGGAACACTTCGGCAATCAGTGGGATTGATGGAGGCAATCAGCGGATATAGCGGAGTTACATAGATCTCTTCCGTTCTGCATGCTGCGACCATGGCCATTATCTAGCAAAACAAAAAAATGCGTAGCAAGGAATCCGTGAGCGCCGTGTTGTCCCTTGCTGAATTCCCCTCACCGCATATCAAGCGTCTACGCATTTCGATCCAGCAACTTCGGGACAGATGCATCTACGCACGTGTCGGTAACGCGGTAGTGCGGTAGCGGACTCAATCAAGACTCAATTGCAAATCGCGGATACAGCAGCTCAACAGCTTTGGCTGCGGCGCCACCCAGACATCGCCCGCGTAGCTAGTAGCGCACTCCAAGGACTCTCTCCTTTTTTAGTGCGTCATTATCGCTACTTGGCCTTTCGAATCAGGAGTCGGAAAGCCAGACTGCGGTTTATGCGATATGGATTCTCCGTCGCCCGCCCGCAGTCCTCAGTGTCCTCAAAATTACTTCCACGCAACTGAATTGCGGTATAACCGTGACCTCGGCGATGAACCGGATTCTCACAAAATCATAAAAACTCGAGTAAAGAAGGTCTTCTACAGCCAATCTACAGCCTTAGGCCCAGACTGTAATGATTCACAAAAAAGGGTGCTGCGCGACCGGCTGCGGAGGCGATTATTTCTGTCAAAGCTTGTCAATGTGCACGATTTTTATCAGATGGCCTGATTAGGTATAAAACCTTTCGATGACGGCGCACATATTGACTTCCCCGTCCCCATCCGAATTTCTCAAGAGACCGATTCGCGCTTGGCTCTGAACTCGAGTGCGTCCCACCATGTCGAAATTCAACGGTGAAGCCGCCGCGGCACTGGTGTTCTTGATCCTGGTTAGTATCGAGTTTTTCCATTCCGCCTGTGTCCGGTTTAAGTATCTTCTCTAGTATTTCGCCGTGTTCGTGTGGATGCTCTTTGCGTATTTTACCCGCCGCTTCAAAATACGCTCCCGCTGGTCCTTGCTCCTTTTCCACGTCACGATCCGTCTCGGGTCGCAGGGGTGCGGGATCGGATTCGGCATCCTGGGGTTCGCCAATACGAACCTGTTCCTTGCGTTTCTGATCCTGGGCGCGGAAGGCTACTTCTCATTGGTAATTTGCGAATGACCGCCTAGCTTGGGAGCCCGGTGAACAATTTACCTAGGTCCTCTGCACATTCCGCTTCGTCGTTTCTTGGCACCAGCACAACCTCCCCGGTGGTAAGTCCTGGCTGGAGCCGCGGCGTGGCTCGACAAACGCCCTATCCCGAGGCGAGCGCACCCGCCGTGCCCTTGCATTCCTGTTCCTCGGGCCCTTCGCACTGATATTCTACAACGACAACCCCATGGCGACCTTCCACATCGTGCTCATCCTCGCCAACACGGTGATCATCATCGGCGGGTCATACCTCGCGCACGCGAACCTCGCGGAGCTCGACTCGCCCGATACGCAGATGCGCATTCGGATTTCGCGCGACACGCGCACGGCGGGGCAGAGTGTGTTCCTTGCGTGTAACGTGCTGCTGCTCGGGATCCTGCTGGCGACGGCGCGCAATGACCGCCGCGCGCACAAGGGAAAGCTTCACCCGACGCTGATGATCTTGCTTATTGCGTGGGTCCCGCTCATCATCCGCGGGGTGTTTGGTGTCTTGCAGGCGGCGGATTTCACGGTAAGCGCCCTCCCGTTTCCCGCTTAAGCTTAAGCATCGTGCTGATCTGCTTAAACCAGCTCTCGTATTACGACCGTTCGTATCTCGATTATTTGGTGGGAGACTAGACTCACTAGGTTCCGTTCAGCGAACAACTACGGTGCCAATGGCTTTACACCGCACTTCACTGCGATCGAATACGTTCTCGGGGTGGTGACTGAGTGGCTTGCGTTCGTCCTCCCTCTTCCATGGCGAGAAAAGCTCAGCTAATGATATTTTAGATGTCTTTTGCTCAACATGACCTATTTCACATCGCTGAACGACCCGCCGAAGGGTGAGGCTTTGCCGGAGGGACAAAATGCGACAGACGTCGAACAGAAGGAGGGTATCCGAGTCGAACTCGATCAGAAATAGCGCTTTAGGCTGGTGCACTTCTGAGTGGAGCCAGCATATATACCCCGTACATGGTATTATCTCTGAATACTTCGTGTAATTGTCATGATGATGGCTGAATAACGATGGAGATGGAGGCATTCTTGTAGGTGGCTCGAATCTGAGTCTTGCATTAAAAAAACTTCAGAGTCCGAGTTTTGGGCCGACGATGGGTTCTATGTTTCGGTCCTTCGGATTCAGCACAACTGCTTTTTCGGCTTTAAATTTGAGCCACGATTCACGATTGATCGGTTCAAACTCCAATTCACGTGGTCGTGCTGATGACCAATCTTTCCGAGTCACCTCAACTTTCACACTACTTTCACCCAACTTTCACCTCACGATATCTCGCGATGCTTTCAGAGTCAAGCCGCATTGTCAATGTCTCAGGAAATCACCATGCATAGTCACTCAGCTCAGGCAACCCATTCAGCCAATGAATCTCAAGCAGTAGTTAGGCAAAATCTTTACCGTTCTCCGGCGCCCCGGGTCCGGAAGGCCAAAGCGACCGCATCTGGACAACAATGGAAATATACATGGCTGCGGGAGATCGCAATCAAAGCGCTACTCGGTCTTCGGAACCTTCCGGCCTATTGTTCGCATGTGGAGGTCAAAGCACCAAGTTTCACACCAATTTAAGCGGCCATTCTCTGTCGCTCACAGCTTCTGACCCAACTTTGCCCCCACACCCCGGACCTACACCTCATCCCCCGCACTACTATGTGGAATTTGTTGCACCATGTTGTTAACCGTAAACGCACCCGCCCGGATTCCGACGAGGATCGGGAGGAACGCCCAGCGAAGAGACGTGCTAGCGCGTCGGTGCTGGTAAGCCGTACAAGCACCGGTCCAAGTATTGAAGCTGACGTGCTCCTCAGTTTCCTCAGCCAGCGAATCAGAGGACTATGCAGAGGAGGTTTCCTGCGACCCCCGAGCGTAACGGCCTGGAGAAGATGCGCGACAGGAATAACGCCTCCCGTCGCCGTGACTGGCTTGCCGATTTTGTGCCACCGGATGCACTTTGCTACTGCTACTCCAAGGGAATTACTCGCTGCAATTGCAAGCAAATCACCGAGGGAGTAAGCCCAGTTTTATTTCTCGACTGTCCCCACGCTGACTCTATCTAAACTGTAGACTTCCACCTTGCAGGGGATTCCGTCCGAGATCCTGCATGAAATATTCGACCGCGTCGTCCCCCCGGAGAATCTTCTGAACCCGTCGCTCCATTGTGGACCTAATTCAGCGTGGTGCAATGCGATGGTAACGAAAAGAGCGCTCGTTTTGGTGTCGAGGGACTGGTATCAGGTCAGTGCCCCCCGATGCCACCCTGATTTTTAGACTCACATGTCTTCTTGTGCGCAGGCTGGAATCGACTTCGTATACCGCCACATCGTGATCCGTCGCCTGTCCCAACTCCCAGAACTCCTTGAAACCCTCACTGCCCTGCCCGGCTTGGGTGCGCTCGTGCGAAGCATCACCTTCATGTGCTACGTACCGTGTGCCTTTCACGACAGCACCTACGCAACTATGGAACGGATCCTCCAACTTTGTCCCGGTGTGACTGGCGTGCACGATCTTCTCCCGTTTTTCGTGCCTATCCGCTACCCTTTTCCAGCCCTCCCAAAGACGATCACCTCGATTAAAATTGGCCCACACGACCATGCAGTAGATATCCTCGACATGCTTCGGCTCTCCTGCGGCCAGCTTCTGGAGTTGGCCCTGCCCGCCGCGGACGACCCACTGTTCGACGAGGAGAATATCATTTTCCCACATCTCCACACGCTGTGCCTCACAATAGGCAGCGGCTTTGGCGATATGCAGACCTTCGCCTCGAAATGGAAGCTGCCGCAACTCAAATCTCTTACCTTCCGTCTCTCCGCTGACCTTGATCCTGGGCACTCCCTCGCCACCGACTATCGCCATATTCTGAAACTCCACGGGCGTCGCCTCAAGTACCTCGCGTTTCCGGGCTTGTACCCACGCTACGCTCGGCCGCATCCCTTAGACGACCCGGAGGACTTCGGGCATCTTGTCGCGCTGTGCCCCGCGGTGGAGCAACTCGTCCTGCCCGCCCATGCCACCTGTTTTGATACCTACACCCATCCGTCCGTCAAGTGGCTCGACATATGGTGTCCGTCGATCCATGAAGAGCCTGCGCCATCCGAGCACGCAGCGTCCCCACGCTTCCCGAACGTCGAGATCCGCCGGCTGCTCGACCCCGCGCTCGTGCCGCACATAGAGGACCTCCCGCGCACCATCGATCCGCGCGCGAGTGGGTCGTGGACACTGTCGTTCCCGGGTCTGGCGGTGGAGCAGCAAGAGGGCACAGCGGTCGGCGTCACCGTGCGGCGCCTCGTGTTGGGCGACCTCCGTGCCACGGACGACTGGGACCTCACGTACTTCGGCACGATGGAGGTGCACGTCGTCGAGCGCGAGCAGGACTACTTCGAACTTGGGAACGGGACGGTCTACCACGATCAGCAGCGCACGACTTTCAGCCGAGAGCAGGTGGAGGAGTTCCGGCGCGCAGACCGGCAGCGGCATGGGGAGGTGTTGGAGGTTGACCGCAGTGTGCCCCGGTGGGACAGCGACGTTCTCCAGTTTCTCCCCAAAACGCTGTGCGACATATGGTTGGCGGACGAGACGGACGACGAAGAAAGCGACCTCGAGAGCGAAGACCTGGCTGCGTTGGACAACGAGTTCGACCCCATGGATTTGGACTCGGCCTCGGCTTCGCACTCAGTGCCACCCCCGATTTTATCTCGCACTTCGTTCCCTTGGCTCTCCTTAGCTTTCCGTGACAGTATCTTCCCACCTTCATCGTGAGCTACATGGATGGATTTGTAGTTAAAAAGTCGATCGAGATGTGTAGTTATTACTCAGAAATATCGCAGTCGGATGCCTCAACCATAGCTTGAGTATTGAGATGAATACACTGGTCCCGGACAATCGATTTTACTTCCAAAGCGAAAGCGAAAATTTATTTGGCTCTCATCCTTCCTGTTTTGTTATTCAACCAAAATTATCATGGCCGCGTCGCGCGTAGCTCATAAGCAATTATAATTACCTCCCCACTGGTATCAATCTGTTCAACTCCCGTAAACGAGGCAGTGCGGCGCCCATCACTTAGTAACAGTCAGAATGCGTCATACTCTCACCTGCTGTGAACGTTCCTCCATGCCCGAGTTACCTGCGGAACTGGTAGACCTCACCACCAGTATATTGGTCGCGGACAAACCGGCTCTCCTCACCTGCAGCCTGCTCTCCAGAAAATGGCTTCCGTGGAGCCGACAGTACGATAGTCGTTTCTCGACGGTGCCCCTCGCTGTAAGTTGGGACTCGAAGAACCGCAAGGGTCTCGACAGAATACACACCTTCATCGACATCATTTCGTCCCCACTCGCGACTTTCGTTCCCCTCGTTGCAGAGGTGCGACTGACGCACAAATGGAACACACGCGCGGAGGGCACCGTTATATCCCCTGGAGAAATTCTCCATGCGCTAAACCGCCTCGGAATCCAACCAAGTCGCCTGTATCTTGACTGCTACCGCTACTTGACGTCTCCGCCGGACGGTCCTCCCGCCTTCGCATCCTCGCTTCTGCACCTCGAGCTAGAGCTCGATGAAAACTACGTCGCTCTGGATGGCATCGTCGACTACGTCTGTTCCTACCCGCTTCTTGAATCCCTCGAAATACGGGGGCTTCCCGACAACGTCAACCCGACGCCTCCGGCTTCCTTGGCGCTGCCGCCGCAGCTGCACACCTTGCGCATTGGCCATAAATTATTTACCGATTGGATTATCACTTTAACACCGGCCCCGAAGCAGCTCACGACCTTGGAGCTCATAGGGATTCCTGGATTCCAGAGCAAATGGTCCGCGATGAATCGGTACCTGAGCAGTCCGGCGGCGGAAAATACACAGACTATAATATTCCACGACTGCCATCCATCCACGGGTACGCTTTCCGTGTTTCGACTACATCCCAGCTCACTATATGCTTGCTTTATATTAGGCCGTAGCGGGGGCCCGAATTTCGAGAGCCTTCGACGTCTTAAACACATCGTCATCCGTCAACCGCACGCCCGGGCCCCAAGCACCCTCCTCTCCATCCTCTCGTTCCTCAGAACGACACCTGCATCCCGCACGTTGCAGACGATCACGCTCTCTATGAGCTTTCTCGAGCTCGCTGCACACTACAAGCCGAACAAGTGGCTCGAGGTCGACGAGGCATTGGCGGACGCTGCGGAGTGGCCGCGCCTGCGCGGAGTCACGCTCTCCACACACGACGAAGACGGCGAGGAGCTCCGTGGGTATCTGGGGAATGCTGCGGCGGAGGCAGGCATGGATGCGATTGCCCTGGTGCTACACATCCACCTCGGGAAATGCGCCGATCGTGGGATGCTCAAGATTGAGAACATCCCTGTCGTGCCGCCCGAGTTGCTGGTAACAGGCGAGCGAATCGTTGAACGTGACTGAGGCCCACTCTACACTAGGTTCTACCACTCAATCAATCTGACATCCATGGTATTTGAACCAGGTCTGTACCAACTCCGCATTTGTCGCAAGTTTAAATTTTGTATGAGAAGTTCGAGGAAGGGAAATACATAAATGCGCGCGGCTCCGAGATATTGGGATTGAACGCCGGCTACTGTAGCAGGAATCATCTGTACAATCACAGTCAATCAATTTCAGTCCAAGTCAAGACGGTGCATTCCCGAAAGATGGCTTGCCGGTTAGTGGGATCTACCCCATCCTCAGCGTCTTCATCCGACGAGTCGACCCTAGAATTCGATGGATTGACGCTCAACGACGACTTGACCCACAGCTCGCCACGTGGTGTGGTAGAACTTGGACCCGATGTCACAGACTGAGAGTGGAACGTATACATAGGTCGATATTCTCCCAGCGTCGGCAGTGACGGACGATCGCGTCGAGGAACAAGCGAACGCCCGGGTCCGATGAGGCGCCGCCCTACCAAGAGACAGAGATATATCGTGCCAGACAGTCGCGCGCGCGGTGTAAGGTCTGCAGGAGATGAAGTCGACTTTGGTGGGTACCCTTCTGCGCGCCGGGAAGCTAAACACGGATGCTTTATTGAAAATTTTCGTGTCAGGAATATCCGAACACACTCCAGAATACAGTTCTCTGACGAGTAACAATTAAGTGAAGCTAGATGAACGTTGCGTGTAGCTCCGCTCTACAGCTAGACGTGGATGTATATGCGTCAACGAAGCGAAAACCTTCGTGAGCATAAGAAATGAGCCGGAGCGAAGTTCTCCAGGGGTGTTCAATTCTTCGTGGAATGTTGCCGACTCGTCCCCGGAATAACAAACCTCAAGATCTGTTTCCAAAACCAACCTGCGGATTTCAAATTCTTCGAGACTTAGCTCGCACAGATGAATTTATTCCGAACCTCCGCCATCTCTCGATTTCGAGATAAACGGAAATGTTCAAAGAAAGTGGAACCCCTCGACGCCGACATTATTTTCCAATTGCGACAGTTTGTCGAAAGCGGCATACGCATTCACATCGGACACAAGGAACAAAATCATGTCTTAGGTCCGCGTCGTGACTGTATTTCTTGCTCGGCCTGAATCAATCTCTTTATGTCGTAGATTGCCCTTTTTTGGCTATGCACGCCATATTGGGGCGGCTCCACGCGACACAATTCCACTGTACCAGATGTCTCTATAAATCGTACTTTTGCGCTTATTTTCTCGTGTACGTGTCTCGATCCAGAATTGCTATGTATCTATTTCCTGACCCTTCAACTCTCAGGAGATTGCAGGGATAGAGATATATAAGTTCACATGATTTTCCTCCTATCGAGGTCAACCTCGGAATGAGTACTATGACACAAATCACAATTGAGAAGAGGGTTCATATTTTCACAACAACTGCTTAACGTACGGTCAGAATGATACCATCAGATGGAGTTGGAAAGTAGCTTGCCTTGGTTGGCAACCGTGATTGTAGCTCCTTGAACATCGTGCGGACCGGCAACCATGCTCCGACAGCGTGGTTTTTGTCTTCACTGCGAATCGCCCAGAGATTGGGTTCTACCACTCAATCAATCTGACCTCCATGGCTTTTGAACCAGGTCTGTACTAACTCCGCATTTGTCGCAAGTTTAAATTTTGTATGAGAAGTTCGAGGAAGGGAAATACATAAATGCGCGCGGCTCCGAGATATTGAACGCCGATTACTGTAGCAGGAAGCATCTGTACAAGCACAGTCAATCAATATGGTCCAAGTCAAGACGGTGCGGTGCATTCCCGAAAGATGACCTTGCCGGTTAGTGGGATCCATTTCAATGGCTCTACCCCATCCTCAGCGTCTTCATCCGACGAGTCGACCCTAGCATTCGATGGATTGACGCTCAACGACGACTTGGCCCACAGCTCGCCACGCGGTGTGGTAGAAGTTGGACCCATTGCATCGCATCTCGCGTGCGTCGTGCCCCAATGCCCACTCCAATCCCTCTGTCTTTCCCTACCGAACTCATCTACGCCGCATCCCGCCGCCCGCATCCGAGTATATGTACGTGTACATTACTTTAAATACACACATATCTACCTGCCTTGCCTACTGACACGCCGTAACCCCCTGCCCCAAACCCGCTCGCCGGGATCCGGCGGGTGCTTTGATCAGAAATTCCAAAATATGTAGACGGGACGCACGCCCGGGCAATTCCGCGATATCCCGCCATCCTGTGAATGAACAACAGCTAACTAACGGCGTCTTGAAACCGTGACCCTGCGCCGAAAACACTGTCTGTCAGTCTATCAAGAAAGTAGATAGAAATAAGATTAAGGTAAGTTACATACATACTTCCCGGGTGCGTGCGTACGTGCGCGCGCAAGTTCGAACTCGAAGCATCCGAGCTGTTGGGAAAGCAAAAGCAGGTCAGCGTGATTAGAGATTTGAGTGCGAAAAAACGTAGTCGAGTGAGATTGCAGCCAAAGAGGTGCTTGCGAAGGAAGAGGGGATGAATAAAATAAAATAAAATGAACATACCAAATCGTACTCGAAGTGCTTCGAGTCCGCAGCAAATTCAAATCGCAGTATACGCGGAATACTCACCTCCAAGTGAAGATCTAGACGAACCCAAAGTCAGCTTACCATCAAGAACAGAACCCACTTGACTTACCTTGGTTCGACTCTGCGGTCACGGTAGTGACTTGACACTCGGACTTCTCCAGAACTTCAAGGAGGTTCGAGTCGGCTTGAAGTACGCTGCATCGAAATAAGCTCGAGCTCCAATTTAAAATTACAGTACACATATACACTCACCTCGAGCTCGTGTTCGAATCCAATCTACCGGGATGCAAGTCAGCCAACAACAGAACATCAAATACACGACGTACTTGGTGATGCAGTCGTCGTTGTAGTCTTCGCGCCGCCGTCCCAAGTTGCCACTGTTAAATTCTGGGAAGAGGGACGAGGCTAGTTATACAAACGAAAAGACATACCCAGGTAAGGCTCGGTATTCCGAGTATCTGGAAGAAAAAAAGGGAGAGTTAACGATGGAAGGAAGGAAGGAAGAAGGGGAGGTGGTAGCGATCGACATACCTTATTCAAATTGCAATGGCGGCACAACACGAACCTGGCCCCCAATCACTGCGTTCAGACGGCCCGGCGGTACAGGTAAAAGGGCCCTGCCGAGCTACGTCGCCATACGACGGAGCCGTGCCGAGGGATGGCGGCAGACTGTGCGGAGCCACCTCGGCACAGCTCCGTCGTATGTCTACGTAGCTCCGACAGGGTCTGCCGCGGGGCTGCCTGAACGCAGTGAATAGTGTGTGTGAGTAAGTCGAAATCGAACTTGTCGAGGGTATAAGACATAACGAGGTTCAACTACAAGTTGAAGAGCCCGGTGCGAGTTACCCAGAGAGGAGGACAGCAGCCATAGTGGTCGAGTTGGAATCGCTTCAAGTTTGATACTATACAAGAGACATACCAGGCCAAAAAACGAGGTACGTTCACGGCACATCTGACTCGAGTTAGTATCACAAGTACATGTTGAAGTGAGTAGAGCGAGGATATGCATACCTCGTAGCCACGAGCCGAATTATCGATGGCAGGGAATGTGTATAGAGTGGATTCAAGCTCGCGTTAGGGAAGGCACATCGAGGATGGAAGATGGGAAAAGAGGGGTCTGAACGCGAAATTAATTCAGACTGAATGCAGGATACCTTGATTCGAGGATAATGACAACTCAATCGCACGTCCAAGCGAGTGGAAATGGAAAACTAAGATTACTGACTTCGCAACGCAATAAGGAGCAAGTCAGTTGGAAGTAAGGAGAGGGGGTAGAAGAGGGAACGTACCGATTGAACTCTAATACATGTAGGAAACATAATGTACTACCAAGAAGAAGTTAGTTCAAATCAAGTAGAAAGATAAGAAAATGGAGATGCACCAAGTCAACTCTACTACATGTGGAAAACCGAATACACTACAAACTCTGCCAGTGCGCGGCAAGAAGAGGATCATGTCAGCATAAAGGAGAGGGAAGGTGCACGATGAAGTTACCTACCTTGGATTCATTTCACCCGCATCCGGGTTGGTCCGAGTTACAGATAGTCTCGAGTCTGTGTAAAACAGAGAGGGGTGAAGACAAAGGTTTACTATACATGACACATACCTTGAACGTGACACCAAGAATCTTGACGGCCCGAAACGACGTTCACGGCACATTCAGTCTGAATGAAACTCGAGTCAGTACGTCGCGTGAATAGAGTATACATAGGTACCTCGTGAGTCGCAACGCAGTCAATAGCTTGCTGACTGAGTTCTCGAGCTGAAGTCGACGTAAGTCAATGTGTGTATAAACTGGACTCAAACTTACCTTAGGGAAGGCGCGGTGAGGATGGCTAGATGGCAGGAGAAGGGTCAGAATGCGAGTTTGAATTAGACTTGGGTCCAGTACCTTGATTCGAGGTTGAATACAAATCAACCTCAGGCCAAGGTGGTGTAAACCATAACATATTAGACTCTGCAACGCAAGGAGAAAGTCAGTTCAAAGTAGGAGGGATAAGAAAAGAGGGAACGCACCGAGTGAACTCTAATACACGTGGAAAACAAAATGTATCACAGAGTCTGCAACGCGAGAAGAGGAATGTCAGTGCAAAGTAGAAAGATGAGAAAAGTGAGGACGTACCGAATGTAACCGTGAATAATTACCGAAATTGAGCAATCTCACGGCCTAGCTCGTGCAAAGAAATTGTATTACAGAGTCTGCAACGCAAAAAGAAGAGAGTCAGCTCCAATTTGGAAAGATAAGGAGAGTATAACGCACCGAGCAAACTCTAATACATGTGGAAAATCGGATACACTACAAACTCTGCGACGCAAGAAGAGGATAGTCAGTCAACCTGTGAACAATGATACTTACGAGGTAGGTAGGACGCACCAAGTTAACTCTGTTACATGTCGAAAACAGAATATATTCAGACTGTGTGACGCAAGAAGAGAAAAGTCAGTTCAAAGTAGAGGGATAAGAAAAGTGAGGACACACCGAGTAAGCTCGAATACAGATCTGAATAGGGACCAAAATCAAGAAAGAATGCACAGACCAGTGAAAGGAACGGAAGGAAGTCGCCATCGCCAGTCAGAGTCGAAGGAGACTTGACGCAGGCAAACTTTTGAAATGAAATTTGCGGGGAGGTTTGAAGTGAAACTTGCCCGACAAGTCCAGTGTAACCCGTCAAAAGAAATTAAAACCAAAGAGGTCGCCGTAAAGAACCGTTAGGTATCGCCAGCCAAGTCCTGGCCCGCGGGCAACGAACCCGAAGTTGGGCCGCCCAGATAGCAGGTGCGAGTCAGCCGGTGAAGAAGTCAGCAGATGGCTGCGAAGGAGAGCCGAAAATTGTAACAACGCGGGTGTAGTCCGAGAATAGAATCCTATGCACTTTCAGAGGGTCAGTAGAGAGAAATGAGGATGAAGGAAGAAAAGACAAACCATAAATTGACCGTAACTCCCGCTCCGAAGCCGAGTCCAAAGTCCCGAGTAATCAGAGAACCGGCCGAGAGGGCTACCAAGATGGACTAATACAGCTGTGAGGAACACGGAGACTACGTGGCAACTGAAGAAGGTCAGTAGAGAAGATGGTGAGGGAAGATAAGACGAACCATTAACCCCGAGAGTGCCGAGTCAAAGTGAACCGGCCGAGAGGTATGCCCCAAAGAATGATAATGCGACTATGTGGAGCACGGATACCCCAATGAACCTGAAAACAGTCAGCAGAGAAAATGACGATGGTGGAAGAGAAGACGAACCAGAATTGCCATAAGTCACGTGATGGACGGCACCCACGGCATGGGATGCCGACGGCCAAAGCGACTTGAAGGCGAGGTCGTTAAGGGGGATCCAAGTCGGCGCCGGGGAAGAAACCAGTCAGGATGGACGGCGAGGGTGCACGGCAATATATGCCGTGCACTCCGGTGGGGCTCTGGAGCAAGGATGCATTTGAGGGAGGGAGGGGTGGAAGTGGGCGAAAAGGAGAGATGTTGAAAGTTTGAGAGAATCGCGCCAGATTATATACCTGGCGCAATATAGGCATAGATACCACCTCGGGCGAGATGGCCGCGATTCACACAGCTGTCCCGCCCGACAGTGCTTTAGATTTGCGCGTACAAAGGCCAATGTTGAAAATTATGGCAGTTAATTTTTCAGTATTGGAAGCTACAGGTTCAAAATCTCTACAAGTTTTTGATATTCAATACGCAGAAGTATGTCGGTGTACATCCCGCCACTACAGAGCCCAAAGGCACACGAAACAAAATACTCCATCCCACAAAAATATTGGAATGGAGACGACGGGCGGGGCTAGTACACTGAAACAGGGCCCGCGATCGTCTATTTTTGGCTTGAAAGAGATCGCCGTGATAGGAACAATGAAAATGACAGAGTGGGGCCTTTGAATAGCGGAATAGTGCCTTAACACCATTTCGTGAACAGCGCCTACGCGGGGCCTTCCGCTGCCCCAGAATTTGAGGAGGACGTGTGTTACAGGCCGTGACGTGCTTATGTAACACGTGGGAGCAATCCGCCAACTTCCAAATAAATGAAGGAAATAATAATCGCCAGGATGCATTTTCGCGTCCACTGCATTCTGGAGGATACATTGCGCGAACTTCAACAGTATAACACATTCTTGAACAGAGTAAGATTTATTTAAAACATTTATTTGCCTTCAAAATGCACTCCCAACTGAGGTACACTGCAACGGTTGAATTTCCTCCTGAAATTCAACACGTCGGCTAATTATCTGAATTCGGCCTGTTTCTCCGCCGCGGAACATTCTTAGAACAGGGAAATAATATTTCCCATGCGATGTCGGATGAAAAAGACATCTGAGACCTGGTGTAGGGGCCTCCCGGCGCATCCAAAAGCAAAATTGCCTTTTATGGAACACAGGCGTAGTGGTTCTCCAGCCAGTTTTGGGCGCCGAAAAAATTCGGTGTGAGCCGATTTTTTTGAAGTCTGAGGTTAAAAACGGCGGCATTTTACGGGCGTGTGGTGTCTTTCTCTCAGCGATACTCAGTGGCCGCGAGGGAAAAATATTGAACGTAGTTTGAAAAAAAAGAATACATTAATGCATAGTCGAAGGAGAGACCTCGGGGCCTTTAAAACGGAGCAGAGCTAAACATCATACCAACTCCGTCACGGTAACCATACAGTGGGAGGGCCGCGGGATCAGATGAGGTGACGGCGCTCATTCTGACGCCGGCTGAATTTCTGTGTTTCATTATTCACGGCGCGGAAAATTCAGTCCGCGGGGTGGATTTCCAAGAGATTTCAATAGATTTGAATTCTGTTGTACTTGCGTTTGGGGGGTGATACCACCGGAGACTCTTTCACTTTCCGCCTCAGATGTCAAACTGAATAAGGCAATTTGATGGCGGCAAATGTACGGCAAAGCTGATGGCAATCAAGCTGCCATCAAGCTGCCGCCAATGCCGGCTCAGTGTAAGAAATGCGACAAGTAAGAACAAGCATGTTGCCACGATACATTCACTACATATTTTCTGCATGATATCTACCTGATACTAACAACCAAACTCTAACCCCCAGATCGCGCGGTGCGGGCGCAGCGGCGAGCGCTCTCGTGCGCCGTATGAGCCTAGAGCTGTATGACGCGCCCGCGCTCGCACGAGAGCAGCGTGAGTACACCTCCAGGCAAGTGCGTGGGAGCTAAGTGGTCCAATGAGTGGCGCCGCGCGTTGCATTTGAGTCCCGCGCGAGATGCGCGAGAGCGATGCCGCGCCCGAAGCAGCCGAGCGCACTGATCGTCGCGCGACGAGCGCGGAGCGTACTGAGCTACTAGTACCCCGCTGGCGCGCCGAGCCATGATGAGAGGGCGCACGCGATGAGACAGGCCAAGCCCTGCGCAGCGAATCGTGGCACAGAGAGAATTGGAAGCACGCACCTTAATTCCGCGGCAGCGGGACACAGTTGTTCGCAACGACACGCTCGATCTCAGTGGCAGAGATTGGCGTGAAAGGAGGACAAACGGCGGGGCGAGATGGCTGTGGGGAGCGAGGGTGATGTGGGAGGAAGAGAGGAGTAGAGGTCTCAGGTGGCTGACGTTCCCATTGATTCGTCAGTGAGGCGGAGGTTGAAAGTGCCGTACATTTGCCGCCATCAAATTGCCATATTCGGTTTGACATCTGAGGCGGAAAGTCAGGAGTGCCACCGGAGTTCCCCGCACACTATTGTGTCTTCTTTGCATTTTGATCGCATCACCTTGTCTTTCCCCACCCGCACGCTCGCTCCACAGTGTTGATATCCCGCAAGACGGGTAAGGTACTTCTCCTGCGGAGATGCATGCCCTAAATGCATCCCCCTTAATTGATCGCATTTCTACGCATTTTGGACCGCTCTATTTCCAGACTTTTTGGCCGCCGGCAGTCATTGGATTTAATCGTGAAGCTCATCATGTCAAAGTAACAGATTCGTTCAAATTATTCCCAAGGCGCTGCGCAGCGGCGCCCACAACACAGCTGGTGGTAGGTCTAGGCCAACCTGCCGGCACGTCGCAACTCGAAATTGTTGCGTACTTGCACAGGTATTCATTTCTCTCCATCTTACGTTTTTCTATTTCTTACGTTGCGTTGGGAATCTAAAACCAGGCAACATCGCGTACTTACCTCCATACCTTCTCTCCTACATTCTCAATTTCCCCCCCGCAAATGCGCCGAGACGACGTATCGAGTTCCGGCAAGCTGCTTTTCAAGATCTGTAGTCGCTCTACTCTCACTGCTCAATTGATCACATTCTCCTTTTTCCAGGGCATTTTCTTCCAGACTTTTTGGCGGCCGGCAGGCAAGTGGCGGGAGGAGTGGGAAAAGCCGTGTATCGGTGTCCAGGACTCTCCTGGATAGTGCAGCCATGCAGAGGCGCCGCGCAGCACCTCCCGCGACACTCACGAAATCCCTGTAAGCCCATATTCATTACGCGCATTTGATAGCATTCTGACACATTCTTAGCGCCTTTTTTTCGAGGTTTTTGGCTGCCGGCAGGCGAACCCCACCTTCTAGTGGATCGACTCGTCAAACCCAGCTCACCCATGTTGTTGAGGCGTTCCACTCGTCGCTGCGGCGCCACGAAGCGGCGCCCGTAGCCCCGAGACGACGTATCGCGTTCCCGCGAGCGGGCGAGACGCTGCTGTAAGTCCAAATATCCCCCTTGAATTTGATCGCATTTTGAACTCTTTTCAGCGCTTTTTTTCAAAAGCTTTGGCCGCCGGCAGGCGCGTCCCACTTTCAGTGAATCTAATCGTCAAACTCAATTCCCGAACTTCGTGGAAGTCGTCACAGCGCTGAGGCGCCGCGAAGCGGCGCCCATAGCCCCGAGACGACGTATCGCGTTCCCGCGAGCGGCCTATATCCGGTATGTTTTTCCTCTTCCTTCTATTTCAAGTCCCTTGACCCATCG
Source organism: Mycena galericulata (assembly GCA_029289565.1). Lineage (NCBI taxonomy): Eukaryota > Fungi > Basidiomycota > Agaricomycetes > Agaricales > Mycenaceae > Mycena > Mycena galericulata. The sequence goes on along the minus strand of JARKIA010000158.1, from coordinate 405,596 downwards.
CAGCGACGCGTTGCATCCCAGCGAGATTCAAGCCTCAACGTTGTTCTCGCAAGTCTCCATTTTAATGTACCATTCGGGTTTACCGGCTAACTTGCAACACAGATCTCGATTCCATCTTACACCCAATACCTCCGGATCGTGACACACACAACTCGATTACGGCCTTTCCCAGGACTGGCAACGCTCCGAGACGACGTATCGACGTCCCGCGAACTGCGTCCCAGGTAAGTAATATCACCTTTTAACCCTACTGAGCCTTTTATGTTCAGGCCACCGGCGGGCACATAAGCCTTCCAAATCAATCAACTCGTTTCAAGCCCGGCATTCAAAATGCGATTTTTGGATGAGTGAGTGCTACCAAGTACTCTAACGCATCATTTCTTACATTTCCTTCTCAGTAGGTTGAGTAGCACATTATCCCGGTGAGTACTGCCTTCAAACTCCACGCATCTCTCGGCTAACGTATTTTCAGATCTTATTGAGTTCCGTTAGACACCGGCTATGTATCGTACCTCTAATTCAACATAGATCTCACGCGTTCAATAAGTTCAAGTTTCAGAACAGTACGTATACCCTATATTACCCAGTAGTCAGTAGCCTCTACCTGTATCGTTGTTTCTTTTCTAGTAGCCAGTACCCAGTCGTCAATAGCCAGTACTACAACTTGACACCAATAAAGTAGCTCTGTGTATGTAATCAGGCCAAGTAACAACCCTAGAAATATACCCCCGGAAACAGCCTCCCTGAGTCCCCAATCCCCAAAAAATCTTCCCGCGGAGCGAACACAATACGCGGTCGCGTCACCCATACCATAAAGTTCGTTGGTTTCCCACGCGCCGAAGTATATAAAGGAGGGCTCGACCGCGCGAGCGGCCTTGCCGCGCGGGCGGCCTTACAGCCCGGGGGGTTGGCTTTTGAGAGCTGTTTAGATGTACACGTAATGTACGAGTCAAAGAGTTGAACCTCACTTAGTAAGGGTGCTTACCCAGAACGCGTCATCACCTGCTGTGAACGTTCACCTCCACTCCATGCCCGAGTTACCTGCGGAACTGGTAGACCTCACCACTAGTATCAGCTCTCCTCACCTGCAGCTCGCTGTAAGTTGGGACTCGAAGAACCGCAAGGGTCTCGACAGAATACACACCTTCATCGACATCATTTCGTCCCCACTCGCGACTTTCGTTCCCCTCGTTGCAGAGGTGCGACTGACGCACAAATGGAACACACGCGCGGAGGGCACCGTTATATCCCCTGGAGAAATTCTCCATGCGCTAAACCGCCTCGGAATCCAACCAAGTCGCCTGTATCTTGACTGCTACCGCTACTTGACGTCTCCGCCGGACGGTCCTCCCGCCTTCGCATCCTCGCTTCTGCACCTCGAGCTAGAGCTCGATGAAAACTACGTCGCTCTGGATGGCATCGTCGACTACGTCTGTTCCTACCCGCTTCTTGAATCCCTCGAAATACGGGGGCTTCCCGACAACGTCAACCCGACGCCTCCGGCTTCCTTGGCGCTGCCGCCGCAGCTGCACACCTTGCGCATTGGCCATAAATTATTTACCGATTGGATTATCACTTTAACACCGGCCCCGAAGCAGCTCACGACCTTGGAGCTCATAGGGATTCCTGGATTCCAGAGCAAATGGTCCGCGATGAATCGGTACCTGAGCAGTCCGGCGGCGGAAAATACACAGACTATAATATTCCACGACTGCCATCCATCCACGGGTACGCTTTCCGTGTTTCGACTACATCCCAGCTCACTATATGCTTGCTTTATATTAGGCCGTAGCGGGGGCCCGAATTTCGAGAGCCTTCGACGTCTTAAACACATCGTCATCCGTCAACCGCACGCCCGGGCCCCAAGCACCCTCCTCTCCATCCTCTCGTTCCTCAGAACGACACCTGCATCCCGCACGTTGCAGACGATCACGCTCTCCATGAGCTTTCTCGAGCTCGCGGCACACTACAAGCCGAACAAGTGGCTCGAGGTCGACGAGGCATTGGCGGACGCTGCGGAGTGGCCGCGCCTGCGCGGAGTCACGCTCTCCACATACGACGAAGACGGCGAGAAGCTCCGTGGGTATCTGGGGAATGCTGCCGCGGAAGCAGGCATGGATGCGATTGCCCTCGTGCTACACATCCACCTCGGGAGATGCGCCGATCGTGGGATACTCAAAATTGAGAACATCCCTGTCGTGCCGCCCAAGTTGCTGGTAACAGGCGAGCGAATCGTTGAACGTGACTGAGGCCCACTCTACACTAGGTTCTACCACTCAATCAATCTGACATCCATGGTATTTGAACCAGGTCTGTACCAACTCCGCATTTGTCGCAAGTTTAAATTTTGTATGAGAAGTTCGAGGAAGGGAAATACATAAATGCGCGCGGCTCCGAGATATTGGGATTGAACGCCGGCTACTGTAGCAGGAATCATCTGTACAATCACAGTCAATCAATTTCGTCCAAGTCAAGACGGTGCATTCCCGAAAGATGGCTTGCCGGTTAGTGGGATCTACCCCATCCTCAGCGTCTTCATCCGACGAGTCGACCCTAGAATTCGATGGATTGACGCTCAACGACGACTTGACCCACAGCTCGCCACGTGGTGTGGTAGAACTTGGACCCGATGTCACAGAGTGGAACGTATACATAGGTCGATATTCTCCCAGCGTCGGCAGTGACGGACGATCGCGTCGAGGAACAAACGAACGCCCGGGTCCGATGAGGCGCCGCCCTACCAAGAGACAGAGATATATAGTGCCAGACAGTCGCGCGCGCGGTGTAAGGTCTGCAGGAGATGAAGTCGACTTTGGTGGGTACCCTTCTGCGCGCCGGGAAGCTAAACACGGATGCTTTATCGAAAATCTTCGTGTCAGGAATATCCGAATGCACTCTAAAATACAGTTCTCTGACGAGTAACAATTAAGTGAAGCTAGATGAACGTTGCGTGTAGCTCCGCTCTACAGCTAGACGTGGATGCATATGCGTCAACGAAGCGAAAACCTTCGTGAGCATAAGAAATGAGCCGGAGCGAAGTTCTCCAGGGGTGTTCAATTCTTCGTGGAATGTTGCTGAATCGTCCCCGGAATAACAAACGTCAAGATCTGTGTCCAAAACCAACCTGCGGATTTCAGATTCTTCGAGACTTAGCTCGCACAGATGAATTTATCCCGAACCTCCGCCATCTCTCGATTTCGAGATAAACGGAAATGTTCAAAGAAAGTGGAACCCCTCGACGCCGACATTATTTTCCAATGGCGACAGTTTGTCGAAAGCGGCATACGCATTCACATCGGACACAAGGAACAAAATCATGTCTTGTGTCCGCGTCGTGACTGTATTTCTTGCTCGGCCTGAATCAATCTCTTTATGTCGTAGATTGCCCTTTTTTGGCTGTACACGCCATATTGGGGCGATTTTCGGCACCACGCGACACCATTCCACTGTACCAGATGTCTCTATAAATCGTACTTTTGCGCTTATTTTCTCGTGTACGTGTCTCGATCGAGAATTGCCATGTATCTATTTCCTGACCCTTCAACTCTCAGGAGATTGCAGGGATAGAGATATATAAGTTCACATGATTTTCCTCCTATCGAGGTCAACCTCGGAATAAGTACTATGACACAAATCACAATTGAGAAGAGGGTTCATATTTTCACAACAACTGCTTAACGTACGGTCAGAATGATACCATCAGATGGAGTTGGATAGTAGCTTGCCTTGGTTGGCAACCGTGATTGTAGCTCCTTGAACATCGTGCGGACCGGCAACCATGCTCCGACAGCGTGGTTTTTGTCTTCACTGCGAATCGCCCAGAGATTGGGGAAGATCAAGAATAGGAACTCTGCCACTGGTCCAGGATCGCCGACGGGGGAATACCCGAGGTTCAAACACTTGAGACATAACTGATTAGTCCTGGTTTCGTCACTGGGAAGAGTGCGCGGAGCATGCGTAGCGTCGAGGGTGATCGTGAGCTCGTACAGTCGGGGACAGTGTTGGGCAAAGGCGGAGAGCCCCTCGAGGGTGACTCGGCTCAGCATATGCCTGGTGGTGCTCGCCACGAGCGAGAGGGATGTGATGTGTGGCCAGGAGCGGGCCATGTCCAGAATCGTGGCATCATCGAGGTCGAACCCCACTGGGTGTCTGAGTTCGACTTTATGGAGATTGGGGAAGGAGAATAGCGGGTGGAGGATATCACCTCCCACGGAGTAGGCCGCAATTTGCTCTGGGGTGGGTGCCCCTGGCAACTGGGTTTGACCCCCATTCAAGATTTGCAAGAGGGATGTGTGTGAGCAATGCGCTGCGAGAGTGGAGTAGAAGTCCCAAGCGGCCGTCTTCGTCATCGGGTTTCGTTCAGTGCCGTGCATGATGAGCGTCTCCAAGGGCGTTTCCCAAAAGAATTTAAGTAGAGTAGTGGCCACCGCAACCAACGGAACAGATAGGCGAATGAGCACCGGAAACCGAACAGATTGTTCGAATGGTCGTGGTTTCTCGAGTGCGCCCTGGTATGAGAAACCTAATGTCTTGAGATGGGGAAGTTGAGAAAGGTGTTCCATGGCTGTGGAGTCAACCTCGGGGACGTGAAGGTCCTCGATGTGCATCAGACTGCACACAATGCTGGAGAAGGGCCAGATGCTGCGGGCAGCGGGATTGTAATCACCGCCCACCTCCACTGTAAGATAGACAGTTTTTAAGCCTGGACATTGGAGTATATAATTCGAGATGACGGAAAGGTCAGTGTTGACGCTACCGAGGCTAATGTTGGTCAGTCGGGGGGTGAGAAAGAAGGAAAGATGCTTGAACGGCGGGTCATTCCACCAGAGTTTTCCAAGATTGGGGAATATATATTGTGTAGGGAGGCATGGGCCAAAAGCGTCAAGTACGTCGGAGTAGCGGGTAGGATATCCCATGGTGAAAAACTTGACACGGCGCATGTAAAAGAGGGGGCGTTCCCAGTCCGTCGGAAGAATAGGACGCCGGAGGCGCTATTAAAGTTTTCAGTTCTGATGAATGAAGGGAAAAGGGCAAGATCCGTACAATGGGGGGCGCAGGCGGGCGCTGTACATGGCTGTACCTCCTTTCAGGATCCGGTGGCACAGGAATCTCAAGCAGGTCGTCTGGCATACACCTCAGCAGGTGAATCAAACTGTCTTGAGACCTCCACAGGACGTCGAGAGCGGGATCGAGGAAGATTGTGGATGTCCTGGCAAGCAGGGCTAGATCCCTCGTTATGTCGGTCTTGAGTGGTGTGGGGCCAAGGTGAGCACAGATATTCTCGACCACTTCAACGATATCCAATGCTCTATGCATGACAGACTAGTTGTGGGGTTTGGACGTGGCAAGACGCAAGGGGCAAAAGATAAGATCGCGGGCCGAATATCCGATTCAGATCATGAAATATTTGATGGCTGTGTTTCGTTTATTTCAGGAACAGTTCAGGAGGCTCCGAAATTTCTGACAAGTACACGTCTCGACCGAGTTTTTAACTACAAATCCATGTAGCTCACGATACAGGTGGGAAGATACTGTCACGGAAAGCTAAGGAGAGCCAAGGGAACGAAGTGCGAGATAAAATCGGGGGTGGCACTGAGTGCGAAGCCGAAGCCGAGTGCAAAACTATGGGGTCGAACTCGTTGTCCAACGCAGACGGTCGCTTCAATTGAAAATGAGAATGCAACAGAGAATAGACAATAATTGAGCTAGAATTATTCGCTACTGTATCTCTTTGTCGACGTTAAGTCTACCGGAATCCGTACTTTTTTGATCACTGTCGCCGCGGTCGCGTCTTTTGGGGTCGCTGCCCGACGTGAGGTAGGTCAGGTTCAAAAGGACACATCTTGGGAAGAGATGTTAATGTACCGAAGGCTTGAAGGAGCAAAACGTACGCCAGCCATTCAGTCAGGACTCCGAGAAGATATTCGATGACGGTGAAGTGCGGCGCGAAGCCAGACGCTCTGTAATTGTCAGCTGCGTTATAAATTCACCAGTTAACGTCAAGGGCAAAAAATATAGAGGGAAAAAGGACGAACGATTATAATATGAAAGCTGTAAGTACGAAACGTGAATTGCTTCGAACACAACTGGAAAGAGTGGTCACATACGCTCCATACCGCCGACTGCAATATCCCGAAGATCCCCCGCACAATGAGCGGGAACCACGCGATGAGGAGGATAATCAGTGTGGGGTGTACGCTCCCTTTCTTGTTGCGCGAATCTCCATCCCGCCGATTGTTGCGGATCGTCACGAGAATTATGAACAGGAGCAGCGCATTTCCCGCGAGAAAAACACTCTGCCCCGCTGTGCGAGTAATCTTTGAGACCAGCAGGCGCCTCTTCGTATCTGGCGAGTTGAGTTCGCTGTAATCGGCACCGGCGAGATACGATCCGCCGACGACAATGGCGGTGTTCGCAAGGACGAGGGCTGAGTGAAAGCCCACCATTGGGTTTCTGGGGTATAAGAAGTAGGCAAACGGCCCCAGAAAGATGAACGCAAGCGTTCTCCGAAATTTGTTCATGTTGGGCGGATCTGGAGGCTCTAACCAGGACTGCCCGCTCGCGAGGTTATGTTGTTGCCAGGAGATAAGGAATCTAAACGCGCAGAGGACCTAGGGAAGGACTAGTATCACAAGAGAAGAGGCCATACAAAAGGGACGTACCAATGAGAAATAGCCTTCAGCTCCCAAGACGAGGAAGGCGATGAAGAAATTCTTGTTGCTGAATCCCAGCATCCCGAAGCCGATTCCGCAAGTCTGCGAGGCCAGGCGGATAGTGACATGGAAGAACAGCAAAGAATATCTGGACGCCCATTTGATACGATGGGTCAGGTACGCGAAGAGCATCCATCCGAAGATGGCCAGGTACTGCCGGGCATGAGTATCCCATCACCTTGGTTAGGGGGAAACGGACTCACTCCGATGAGAAAAGCGAGGGCCGCCCCGGCCTCGCCAGTGAATTTAGCCATTGTGGGTGTAGGGTTGTGGGCGGTAGGTAGCAGACTATTATATCGAGTTGACAAAGATCAGAGGGTGGCGATCCCGCAGTTACCGCAGCAAACAGCTTGTCGGCGCGAAGTGTGAAGCGAAGCCGCGGTCTGATGTAACAGCTTCAGGTTTGATCGGTACGTTATGATGGAAAGGGGCGCAGTGCGCTCCAAAAGGGCTGTACTTGTTCTTGACATAACGCTTCCTCCTGCCCCACCAAACCGGACGAGCCTTAATAATTGTTAAAGTGGGCAAAAGACTTAAGCTTCGTGAAGGATTAAAAATGGCGGGCGGGTAGCCATTGGCCCGGCCAATGGCTACCCATAATCTAATGCATGAATGACTACACTGGATTGGTGAATACACTTGCACGTCGCACATCATACTTGACGAACTACTCCATCCTAGCGAACACAAACAGTGCCATTGGTCGGTTTGTTCTTTGAAACCTTCTTCATGTTCTATAAATTCCACTTGCTTGACGCAATCTGCCGTGACACAGATTACATTAATTAGCTGGAGAATATGACCTCGAACGCTGATTACCTAGGCCTGATTTATGCGTCGTGCAGTCTGCCTTCTGGCAGCCCGGCCCACATTGAACGACATGATAGTCGTGCGTAAGTATATCACGATGCGAAGCGAAAAAAAAAATCATGACCAGCACGCTGCGCAGCGCTTGAACTGCGTGATTTCCGTTCCTTGTGCTGCACAGTCGGGGTGGCTGCAGCACTTCAAAATTTGCCGCACAACTGAGGGATCCTCGTTCACCCAGTCCCAGAACACCCGGCTCCATCCAGAGATCCTGCGTCATCCAGGGATAGTCGTGTGCGTCCTCATGATCGTTGGACATATGTGCTGTCAAAGCCCCCTCTACTGCATGAAATATTCAACTCGATTATCTCTGTGGAGGAAAATAGCCTAACCTGGCCGCGCACGACGTGCAGTCATTTTGATGAGGATGCCTGGGTTTGAGCACACAGCGATGCGGGGGAGCTGCGCCGCTTACGGACAAGCTTGGGAGTCGCCAGCGCTGCGGTGTGCGTTACAAGAAGGTCGCTCGCGGCGTGCTTTGAGTGTCGTTCCTAGGTCTCGGGAGTCAGGAAATTGGAACTGAGCGCCCGGAAAATGTGCCGGGTATACCATTCTTTTCTGCTTGTAGCCAGACCTGGCAAAAGAAGAGTGCGTCGGCGTAGCGTCCGTTGCGAATGAGGAAAGGGCCGAGCTAGAACCACTAATTCAGGTTGTCTTTGAGAGTCGCATCATCTCGACGGGCGTGTTGCTGAAAGGTACTTGTCAAATGGGAATGAAGAGAAACGCGCAGCACATACGCAGCCTTCTCGTATTGTTTTGTCCCAAAGCATATGCACACGAGTGCCCGTACGATTCGCATGGAGGGGTGTTAAGATGATCTCCGAAAACTTGCCGATGCATGCCCCCGTCGCCAAAACTGTGCGGTCCGAGATGACTGATAAAAAAAGGCACGCGCTATGGTTCGACGCCATTTCAACGTGGGGAATGAGACGCGCGATACATACGGATCTCAGACCTGCGAACTCGAGGACCTCGACGTAGAACAGGTCGAGAAAGGTACTAGTGCGCCATCCACTGGTGGATAATAGTTCGTATTTGGTTCGTATGAAGTGCTCGCACCATCGTCGTTTGAAAATTGCACGTCGGTAGGATGGTATCTCGGACAACGCTCGGATGATGGGAAGTACTGGAAAGGATGCATATGGCGCACAGAATAACTTACTTACGTACAACGCAAAGCTTAGCTCGGGTTCAAGGTCCGATCATTTCTTCGGCCCACAGCTTTTTTCGCCATCTCCTACCACCATATCTCACCCATTGCTCTTCTATCTTGGCGCTCCCCATGTATCTTTCCATCCTCGCCATCCTACTCCCCGGGCCGTTTCCTGACGTCGTCGCACGCGACTTTTTAAATTTTTAAAACCCGACTCTCAGCCACACCGTCCGGATGCTTTAAGGCCGGCGCACGAATATCTCGTCGTCGATGAGTACTTGCGCTGGGCTATGATATTACCCTACTTCTTATCCTTGACTCACAGCGCCAGGCCCTCAATTAAGTTATAGGCATTTTAGTTAGCTACACTTCGGCCCGAAACTTGATTGATCGTATCTTTTTACTGAGGGAGAAACTGTGCCGAGGTTTCTCCAATTGGCTAAGCATTTCCCGGACCAATGGGAGAAACCTCGGCACAATTTCTATGTCCGCTAAATCAGATGTGATCAACTAAGTTTCGGGCCGAATTATTTGTTTTACCATAAGTACTTAAAGAAGTGTAGCTCACTAAAATGCCCTCTTGATTCACGGACCGGCGCTGTGACTGTGGTCAGCGTCATTTATTATTAGCCGATACTTCTCGTCCGTTTGCTCCCATATCTTCTCCACGGCCTTCGGGATGTACGCAGGGGGCGTCCGGTATAATTACACTACCGTTTTGTCAGCGACCTGGGTCCCAGGGTCGTTGATGGAAACCTCGATCCGGTGAAGATTTGACCCGGTTTTGCGGGAAATGAGCCCACCTCGTTTCGAGGTCAGCGCATTGGCATAGAATCGAGGTCGGAACGGGGCCAACTGGCGGTAAATAAGGAAATATTTAAAATAAACTGCAGCAATAAGATTCGAACCACTGACCAAAGATGCTCCACCAGTATTTAAGCAAGCAAACAACCAACTTTGCCAAGCTACCATTTCATATGGCTCTGAATAATTGACTGCCACAGGCATTGGCCCCAAGCCACTTTGGCAAGACAAAATGAATAACTCATCGTTTGGAGACCGATTTGACAACGGAAGCACGAGTGGGCACAGAGTACGGTGCGGAAGGGGAGTGTAAGAGATTTGCGTGCCAGCTGTATGGGAATTGACAGAATTCAAGAAAAGAAATGAGAAGGGGGAGGCTGGAGGGCAACGTTGGGCTGAGCCATCTTTTGACCTTGATTCAAGGTCGGCCACACGAGCTTGATCCGGCATCATTTTCGGCCTCATCCGATGTCGGGTTGAGGCTGGTGTGACCTCACCTGATCCACGCCGTTTCGGACGTCGGATTGCACAAGAAAACCACGCCATTGTCCCGAGGTCATTTTAAGCCCAAATCTGGGCCAAATTCTTGTCGTTACAAGGTACAATTTAGGGCGGCTCATTTACATAGAATTGACCCTCGGTCCCAAAACGGTGGTGTATCCGTGAAATCAACTGGTACTGTGGTCTACTGTTTGGTATTTGATGCACGTCAGAGGCAATATCGGCAACCCGTCCCGGCAATCATTCGGCTGCGCGCTACATATGTAGTGAACACTAGTGAACAACGCGTTGAAACGCGCTTTTTGTCGTGTGGTGAGGCGGCATGTTTCCCTTATGATTCTCACTTCCATGCCTATCTCTCCGCTGTCTTCAATACTATGGGAAAACATAAAACAGTACCCGGAGCTGCAATCAAGGCCGAACTTGAAGAATCGACAAGCCCCGGCAGAAAGTGCGGGCAGCTGTATCCGGTGCAATCATCTTACGCTAAAAGTGAGCCTTAAAGCACTTTGTATAGCAGAAACTGTAGCATTTTACAGGCCATTAGCGCGCCGCCGAGTTAGGCTGGACATGTTGCCGTCATTGCCGCTGACGTGCATCAAATACCAAACAGTAGACCACAGTACCAGTTGATTTCACGGATAATTATACCGGACGCCCCCTGGATGTACGCAGCATCGTCGCAATCATGATGAATATGCGCACAGAGGCGTAGTCGCCGAGTTTTGCTAATCAGAAAACTGTCTGAGCAGGTTTTCGACTTCCCTACACACTTAGTCTCTTATAAACAGACACTATAACAGACCTTACTCGTACCTCGTATGTTATAGTCTGTCGATTGGCAGGTGTCAATGATCGGAGGTCGACCTTATTAAGTAATCATATTTTTTCTCGGGCGTTCAAGTAAAGGTTGCAGGGTATCCTTGCACAATTTTCTCTTGGAATATCGTTGAATTCATCAGATTAATCAACTGTACTGACTAGTTTCACCCCCACGGCGCTGAGAAGTCGGTGCCGAAATTTGATGGCCCGGCAGCTTACAAATTCCACCTTCTCATTTTGTATCAAAGAGGAGCGAGAACGAACATTCTGAAGAGACAGGTTTGTTTTGTGGGAAAATATAGGCGGTCTTGCCTCCAAGACTTTGGTTCTGGAGTGTTTGAAGGGCAGCCAGCGTCGAGTATAGATTTCAAACTCCGCACTTTACGTAATAAGGTCGACCACCATACATCCGGCGCGTGGTTAACTACAGACTACTACACACTAGACTTACGTCTTTCATGATGCTAAACTCGGGTAGGGTCCGTTGCGCCAAGGCACAATAGATGAGGCCCCGGAAAGCCCCGGAATCGCTTATCTCCCAGAACGTGTGCATTTGGTCAATTTTTCCATGTAAAGAGCAAAGTCCAGAGAAGCACAGACTGACCCAAGATCTGCCTCTGCTCCGCTTCGGCACGGAAACTTGGATGGGGAAGTACGAAATCGATAGGTTTTAATCCGAAATGTAGTCTACGAGATACAATGTAAAGATGAAGCAATGTATCGGAAACCGAATTAGGCGAAAAAGCTGGTGCAAATGTTTGCACGATAATTTCAGCGCATCTAACGATTTGCCGCAGTTGAATATTGCTTGAATCGGCGCATTGCACCCGCGTTTAACTATCGGCCTACTTGCTGTGCGGCTCGGACTTTGCCCGATGAATCGTGGACTTCGGCCGGAGTCAGATGTCGCACAAAAGCAGGTACAGGAAATCGGAAGAAGCCTTGGTCGGCCGTGCCTTGATAATGATATAGCTTGAAAAAGTTAGTGTCTTGAATGAGATGAATTTTGCATAAGTATCCTGGAGATTCGTTGATGCCTTGTACATGTGGCTACCAGGAAGTAGAAACCCAGGTCATTGAGTAGAATGAATGGAGACCCGGCATAGTGACTATGGAACGGGGGGAGAGGAGGGGGAGCTTGCATAAACTGATGTGAATATAGGTCCTTTTATACACTACGTGGAAAATGTGAACTCCTGCGGTGAGTTGAGACAGCTCAATATTAGCGCGCACTACAAAAGCCGAGCAGCTTTGAATACAGGCTGTTCAACAGCTGTTGAACTGCGCATAAAGATTGTTCACCGAAAATCTCTGCATTTGTCTTAATCGAGGCCTAAATTGGATAGAGTAAAAGGAAGGAGATCAGCTTGAGATCATATCACGACATCTGGTGTTGAGGTCTACAGCTCGCAGAAGCATAGTAATTTAACACAGCATCAGCTCCGCAGTGAATTTTCCGACTAGCCTATGCTCGGTGCCATTATGAAGCTCAAAAGGGGAATTGCTGTAAATGATTTTGGCAACGGCTGTGTGTCTTGATGAACAGGGTGTCCCAGTCTTTAGATCAGTTTATCTCGGAGGCGGAGGACGAGAGAAGAGCGACGAGAAAGGAGATATCCCAAATGGAGATTGAACCAAACAAAACCGTGGATTTCGTTAAGAAAACGAGTCATACGACCCATACAATTCTTTCGTTCTTTTCGCATAGGGCATAGCGTAAAAGGCGGAGTCTCGGTCCCACGTCTGGGAAAGAGCGGCCTTGATTTAAAATTTCTGCCAGACACGAGGCGACGCGAGGAGCCGAGAGACAACCATGCAAGCGGAACCAACTAATAGAGAGCTCCCTCAAATTCCCCGTCAGCGATAGGCGCCAGGTACGCAACCAGTCCACTTATAGGTGGGCCGTACATCACGCCAAAGCTTGCGACGGTGTTTATCACCTCCATTCTGCGCCCAATATCCTCTATGCCGCCCTGTTGACCGATAATGGAGCCAACGCACCAAAGGTGAAACTACGGAAATCTTAGCACGCAGTGCAAGGTTGGAAAATAGCAGGCAGGCATCCCGTATAGAATCGGTGATGCTTGGGACTGCGACAGAAAGGCCACGCAATGGTAGTAGCACCGGCGAGGGCGGTCATTACCGTTGTGGTATTCATCGTTCCTAGGATGTAAGAGTATGTGTATTCGCGAAAAATGTAAGCGGAGGGTTCATGCTCACCGAAATTGTCCCGAGAATACCTGATACGATACGACCCACACCCGCGCTGAAGTTCACCACAGAGACGAGGTAAAAGGCAAAATCGGGCGAAATACCAAATACGATGGCGCTACTCGTTATGTAGGTCGGCACTGAGCAGGATTGGATTTCCATGTCAAATTACAAGTATACTTGGGCAACATTGAACATACCCCCAGAAACACGATAAATGTGCAGAGTGAAGGCTTTGCTTCGGAAGACTGGAAGGCCAAGGAGCCCACCGGGTGCTTTGACGGGGTTCAGGCGCCGAGCACTGCACTGCACATACAAAGTTTCCAGAACCGTAAACCGCTGAGAGACAGAGGGCAATTTACGGACCATATTTGCGATGACCAGCATAAAAGTTGAGATGAACCGTCTGAAAGAAACATATAAACAACTGAGAAACGAGAGCTCAAATTAAAAGAGGCATGGTCCAGCCAGGAATTTATCGCGCACCCCGAACAAGACGATATACGCCTGCAAACCACCGCCAGGGAGTAATCGACATGATCCGATTGGACTGGTTAAGCCGGCCTCTTCCCTTGCCTCTTCTTCCATGGAATCTCTGGCACCGTCCTTGGTTCTATTTCAGAAACGATGGGTTACACCAAAGTTCATAGGAAGCGTCACGACATGGAGTAACACAATCCTGGGTCGTTATAAGAGTGCAGCTGCCTGGGTTCCTTCAGGTACGTAAGACGAGCTCTTGTCATTTCGAAAGTGATGGAGGCGGCCTCGATGGGGAGATAAGATCCGGCTCTTTCAGAACTCGGGAACTCGGATAGAAACAGTCCCAGAGAAGCGAAGGACGGAATTCGATTCTTGAAAGAGTTCACCCGATCTTGTGGGCCAGTAGCTCCCTGAAAGGCGGGGATCGTATGGAAATGAGCCAGAGAATCCTAGTGTCTACAAACCAGGAACGCTCAAGGCGGGATCCCTCGTTGGAGGGATAGATAGAGTCAAGAGAAAGGTAAAGGCCGCCGGCGACTCAACCAATATGCGATCAAATCTCCGCTCTCACCAGTGACCTGATGGGAGATCTCACTCTCGCTTGCCTAAGACTGTGACAGTGTACTACTACTACTACTACTAGTAGGACCACCGCTGAGGGTTTGATGCCGCAATATGACCCCTTTCAGATTTGTGGAATCAACTCTGGCCCGGGCAGCCCACGACATTCAACATCCGCCATCGTAGTACTCACATCTGGAAACACCCATCCTCTAGCCGAGTCTATCGCCGGTCTATCGGTGTCTATTTGGTCTATATAGACAAGGGCAGTCTCCCATAGACCAGATAGACACCGATAGACATTGGTTTTTTTCCAGATGCAGGCTGGACAGTGGATTCCTACATGCCCTGGACTCGTATCTTATCCTATCCCCTGACTCCAGCCAGCTGAAATGTACTGCTCCGGTTATCGCACCTTCCCTCCGCTTTCACACGAATGTTCTTGCCGGGCCCAACCGCTGCCAGGCGTCGAATAATCGTTTCTGACCTTAGCGGAAATCTCTCGCCGCCAGTGGCAAGAGCAACACGGATACCTAATATTCTCCGAGACTCCGACTCAGCTCCTCGAAGGTAGGCTTCCCTACTTTCTGGGAATTCTTATGAAGTCCCTTGGTCTCATCGACGGGCGGCTCGAGCTATTGGTGCCTTCTCGGCCCCGCCGAAAAGGCAACTTCTTCCTGCCGGGCCCAAATATTTCCTTCCCATAGAATTTTGAAAAAAAACACATCCACGTTGTGCAGGGCCTTCAATCCAGTTTCTCCCGAGCTGATCTTGCGCAGAAGAATATTTCTTTGGCTTGTGGGTAACTTCTCGAGCTACGGGATCCCTCCGAAAAACCTCACATCTCAAATGTTGCTCGCAGCGTCGGGCGTCGAACAGCGTCGATTAGCATCGGTGCGCATGCGATAGGAATATGAGGTGATGCGTGCGAGCGCCGTGGTTCATTTCGACCTGCGTGGGGTTCGGGGTTCGGCGACTCAGCGCGAATGCGTCGCCGCGGGCGCGAAGCTCATAGTTGGAGGGCAGTGGGCACGGTGGGCGACGAGTGACGAGCGCGGTTCGATTTTTGACCTGCCAAGATGTCAGCGCGAGTCGAGGGACAGTGGTGAACGCAGGCCGAGCCTGCACGGTGGTCATGCTTCGGTTGTTGGGTTCGTTTCGTTCTCGTTTCTATTTATTCAATGAGTGCAAACTATGCAAATCTAGATTGAAATTCGGAGGAAGGAAACCTATAGTGATGTAACAGAATGACTTTAGCAATTCATAAACGACTAGTACTGATATACGCGGTATTGGGCACTCAGGAATTGAAAAAAAAACGCAAGATCATGGCGGAACTCTCCGTTCTCACACTTTTTTAGTTTCACTTTGACCACATCTGGCGTAAAACTGTTTTGGGTTTTACCCTTTTGAGGAAATTTGGTGCTGTGTTCGGTCTTCACACGTTCTGTTTCCGTGCCAAGACCAATACGCTCGAAAAGGATGATATGAATCAACTTAAGTAGATCAGGCCTGCGGCTGCATTTTCGGATTTCTCCGCAGTTGGAAATCCCTTATCTTTGGGCCCCTATTCTCGCCACCAAATCTCGACAGCTACAGCAACCTGTCCCTTGCTTTGTCCACCCTTCCCACTGCTCACATCCACCCTGCCTTTTCCTGTGAGCCCCCAATGGCCTCACCTTCGTCTTCAGCAACTGCAGATAGCATCCAGACTCTCCAGCATAGTGTTATTCCACTCCTCAATCTCGCAAGAGCTGGAGTAACAAATATAAATGTTCCTGTCCTTGAGGGGGCCTTAAATGGAGTTTTAGAGGTGGCAAAGATGGTACTGGTGAGCCAACTGGTATTATATGGCAGACCTTGGTTTATCCATGTGCCTTGCAGACTATGAAGGGCAACAAGAAAGATCTTGCAGCACTCAAAACATCAGTTGATGCATTATTGGCAGATCTGAAAGTTCTGGGTGCCACGGGAGATTTGCAAAAGCGGTTGATTGCACTGTCATCGTGAGTTGAAATTTCAGAAAACAGTAATACCAAACTGACCGTAAAAAACCCAGGAAAATGACTGTGAGATCAGAGGAGTGTGAAGCACTGGGCAGGAAATCACGCATTGATCGGTTTTTGAGAAGTGACGAGTATTCAAGAAAAATCTTGAATATCCGGAATGGAGTAGCCAATGATATCCACAAGTTCACTGTGTGTTCTGTTATCCTACTCTCCTCCTATGGTGTTGATACTGGTTTTCACTCAGTTCTACAGCAACATTTCTATTGAGATGTTGGTGAAAGACATGGCACAGACAGGTATTCTGTTTCTAAACAACGGAACTGCAATTCACGAATATAATCAGTTGGGATCATTGAGGAGAAAGTTGACCTTGTCGATGGGAAAGTCGACCAAGTGCTTACAAACAACAGCCTTACAATGCAGAGAGATAAACAAGTCTTTTCCGACAATATCCTGGGAAAGCTCAGATGCAGTGCAGCACGCTACAATGCAGACAATACACCAAGGAAATGCATGGACGGCACAAGGATTGATATTATCGAGGAAATTCTTGGGAAGTTGGTGGCCCCTCTTGATGCAGACCATCGCCTGGTCATTCTCAGTGGCTCTGCCGGTTCTGGGAAGTCAACTATAGCAAAGAGCATTGCATCCATCCTTGCAGAAGACCACCACAATCTGGCTGCTTCATTCTTCTTCTCCCGGGACTTTGCAGAGCGAAACAATGTGAAATTCCTCCCCAGCACACTTGCCCACCAGCTGGCAAATTTCAGTGATCTGTACTGCAGGCTTCTTGTCAAATTCCTGGATGAAGATTGCACGGAGATACTCTCTGCAGATCCTCGGTTGCAGTTTGATAAATTGGTGGTTGATCTTCTTGCAAAGATGCCATCTGTTCAAACACCTTGGATCATCTGTCTAGATGCATTAGATGAGTGTGGAACAGAGCGAGGACAGCAGTGCCTTCGTTGGCTTTCAGACAGCATCAATCAAATCCCAAAGCATATCCGATTCTTTGTCACTGGCCGTCCAGATGTTCCACAGTACCTCAAGTTTGATTCTCTGTATTGGCTGTCCCATGAAATAGTTCTTGACAATGTCCATCCTAATCAGGTCAACCATGACATCCATCTTTATGTTGAAAAATCACTGGACGGGATGACCTGGACCCCAAGAGAGTTGTGGAAGGCAGGAGCTCAGGATGTAGATGAGATAACCAAACGTGCTGGTGGCCTCTTTATCTTTGCTGCAACTGCTGTTCGCTATGTTTCAGCATTTCCTAGGGAAGATCCACAGAGCTCCATTGATCACCTGTTCAGAGGTGCTCCTCTCATCCATCTCCATGATCTCTACAGCCGGGTGGTTGGTGATGCTATCATGACACCCCTCCCAGATGATGATCGTGCTCTAGATTCCCGAGATCGAGCCACAAGAGTTCTTGGTACAATCATCCAACTTCAGGAACCATTGTCACCAGTTGCTCTTGCTTCATTGCTCAACATGGAGGTGAAAGTCCTCATGAGGACACTACTCCCTCTGAGTGCTGTCATCCACCTTCCTGATGCTACAGATAGTGGTCAAATACAGATCATACATTTGTCTTTCAGGGACTTTATGATATCGAACATCCAGAAAACACGCCCTGACCTTCTGTGTGGAACCAAGGCTCAACAAGATGCAATTGTATCAGATATCTTCCGAGTGCTGCACAATGAGCTCAGATTCAACATTTGTGACTTGCCAACTTCATATCTAAGGAATGTGGAAATGCCTGATATTGAAAAGTGTATACAGACATATATTCCCGAGCACCTTCAGTATTCATGTCGCTTTTGGGCTGATCATCTCAGTTCAGTCATCTACAAGCCCAGCCGAGCTGAGGATGCAGATACATTCCTTCTGAACAAGTTCCTTTTTTGGCTAGAGACTATGAGCTTGCTGGGACATGTAGGAGATGCTCAGCGTCAACTTTCTAAATTCATTGTATGGTCGAAGGAGGTACATCAATTTGCAATATAACTCATGATGCAATATTAATTGATGAAACACTTTAGGATTCAGCCACTCGATTTGCTATAGATGCACAAAGATTCATCACCTTCTTTGCAGAGCCAATCATTCAAAGTACTCCTCATATCTACCTATCGGCATTGGCCCTAGCTCCTACAATGTCTGAGATTACCAAAAGATTTCGATCTCAGTTTAAATGTTTGGTCTCTATCAGACGCGGACAAATGACCAGATGGCCATCAATCATACAAGTAATGGACCATGGCACAACAGCATATTCTGTTGCATTCTCACCTGATGGCAAGAAAATTGTGTCTGGCTCCTTGGACAACACTGTGCAACTATGGGATGCAGACACTGGGCAGCCACTTTGTGACCCTTTAGAAGGCCACACAGACTCAATCCAATCTGTAGCATTCTCACCTGATGGCAGGAAAATTGTGTCTGGCTCCTCAGACGGAACTGTGCGCCTCTGGGATGCAGACACTGGGGAGGCACTTGGTGACCCTCTAGAAGGTCACACTGCCTCAGTCCAGTCTGTAGCATTCTCACCTGATGGCAAGAACATTGTGTCTGGCTCTGTGGACAAAACTATACACCTCTGGGATGCAGACACCGGAAAGGTGGTTGGTTACCCATTCAAAGGTCACATTAGCTGGGTCCAGGCTGTAGCCTTCTCCCCTGATGGCAAGAAAATTGTGTCTGGTTCCTTAGATGAAACTGTGCGGCTCTGGGATGCAGACACTGGGGAGGTACTTGGTAACCCTTTAGAAGGTCACAGAGACTCAGTCCAGTCTGTAGCCTTTTCTCCAAATGGCAAGAAAATTGTGTCCGGCTCCTTGGACAACACTGTGCGGCTCTGGGAAGCAGACACTGGTAGGGTGCTCGGTGACCCTTTAGAAGGTCACACAGGCTCAGTCCAGTCTGTAGCATTCTCACCGGATGGCAAGAAAATTGTCTCTGGCTCCAATGACAGCACTGTGCGGCTCTGGGATGTAGACATTGGGGAGGCGCATGGTGACCCACTTGAAGGTCATACCGGCTCAGTCAAGTCTGTAGCATTCTCTAGTGATGGCAAGAAACTTGTTTCTGGCTCCAACGATAACACTGTGAGGGTCTGGGATGCAGAAACTGAGGGGGCACTCAATGACCTATTTGAAGGTCACACAGACTGGGTCTGGTCTGTAGCATTCTCGCCTGATGGCAAAAAAATTGTGTCTGGCTCTGTGGACAACACTGTGAGGGTGTGGGATACAGACACTGGGAGGGCATCCAATAACCCATTTGAAGGTCACACCAACTGGGTCTGGTCTGTTGCATTCTCACCTGATGGCAGGAAAATTGTGTCTGGCTCCTTAGATAAAACTGTGCGACTCTGGGATGTAGACACTGGGGAAGCACTTGGTGACCCATTTCAAGGTCACACCAGCTCAGTCATGTCTGTAGCATTCTCGCCTGATGGTAAGAAAATTGTGTCTGGCTCTCGGGACAAAACTGTGCAGCTCTGGGATGCAGACACTGGGGAAGCACTTGGTGGCCCATTTTTAGGTCACACTGACTGGGTCCAGTCTGCAGCATTCTCACCTGATGGCAAGAACATTGTGTCTGGCTCCAATGACCAGACTGTGCGGCTCTGGGATGTAGACACTAGAGAACCTCTTGGTGATCCATTTATAGGTCACACCGACCGGGTCTGGTCTGTGGTGTTCTCATCTGATGGCAAGAGTATTGTGTCTGCATCTGATGACAAAACTGTGAGGGTCTGGGATGTAGACACTAGGAGGGCACTTGGTGACCCATTTAAAGGTCACATTGAACCAGTCTGGTCTGTAGCATTCTCACCTGATGGAAAGACAATTGTATCTGGCTCTGAGGACAAAACTGTGCGGCTCTGGGACGCAGACACTGGAAAGGTGCTTGGTGACCCATTGGAGGGTCACACTGGATCAGTTGAGTATGTAGCATTCTCGCCTGATGGAAAGAAAATTGCATCTGGCTCTAATGACAACACTGTGAGGGTCTGGGACACATCCACTGGGGAGGTACTTAGTGACATGTCTGAAGGTCACACTCACCCCCATTTCCTAGCTTCTGGCAACAATTTATCAGATGTGAGTTTCGATTTACGATCACCAAGTAATTGATTTTTGAACAGCATCCTTTTCTAGTCCCAATCTATTAATCCAATACGGTACATTGATGGCGGGTGGGCATCCTCCTCTTCCCAGGAGCTGCTTTTATGGCTTTTGCCGACCAACAGAGAAGGGGTATGGACACAGCACACAAAAGTAGTCATTGGCAGAAAACAGACTCAGATTTCGTTCGAAAATTGTGTTCATGGAACCAAGTGGAAGGAATGTTACATTGGTCATTAGTATGTTTGTAGCCTATCCATGTAGTATACTCTTATCTCTATAAAATTCAATAAATCATATGCTTGGATCAGCAGCCGAGCTTTGTCAGGCCAAAGGCCAAGGCAATAGGACAAACAATTCAATCCGAGAGTGCATTCCAATCTGCAAGCTAAGCAGGTATCATATCATCCATGTAATAGAAAGGATGAGTATATATCTACAGGAGCCCATAAGTAAATGCAAGGAACAATATACTAACTAGGGCACACGTTCCTCAGCCGTGGAGTTAACGACTGAGGGGCGTGATGCAGTGACATAGACTGTATAAGGAAGGTGTCATGGATCAACACGAGGATCGCGAGGTAGATAAATAAGTAAGAACGGAAGTAATAAATATAAAAGAGACTGTTTTCAACACCGTGTACTGCACGGCTGTCTGCATGGTCAAGGGAAATCTAATGATGAATTAGTCATTTAGCCAAACGCCAAGAGTTCACCCGATGCACCCAACTCCCATCAAGAGGTCTTCACCGGAAGATGCTGAGACACAGCCTCCTAGGTAAGTAGGGTCCGGGACCCCTTAATGCACTTTTCTGACTTTGTTCAGAGGGCTTCAAAAATGTGTTTAGGAGGGTCAGAAAAACAATCGGATTTTTTGAGGGTCAGACTGGAGAAGGGAGTGAATTTTCCGGTGCGAGACATGTCCAAAAAGGGATCATGTTTATGTTCAAATGCCACATTTGATGCTATGCATGTCCAATTTTGACCTCAATCCACTCAAAAAAATGATTTCGAAGGGAAAACCCGCGGGAAATTCCCTAATGGGGCTCGGCTAATAGGTAGGTAAGGGTCCTGAGGCCTTAATCCACTTTTCTGACCCTGTGTGGTAAATTTTAGGGGTGAAGACCTCTTGACTCCCATAATCAACTGTCAGAGGAGAATATGAAAGACAGTGCTCAAATGATTTATCAGTCAAGTATACTAATAAATGAGCTTTGAAGAGCATGCGCCAACTCTGTAGGCAAAGACCTATGTAAACCACACATGTGTGGAATCCAGTGCAACTCCCAACCTGTGACAAAGTACAAAGTACCAGTAGACTTTGCATTCTGGGACCGAATGTTATCAGGTAATGCTTAGCCTGACTTCGAATGTACATCCCATGAGTTTGTGTAGCCCAATCTGAGTTGGCAGAAATCAGCTGCGTTTAGTACAGGTATACAGTATACATAAAGAACCTATAAGCATCTGAGAAACGAGAACTCAAATAATAAAAAGGCAGGTCCAGTCAGGAATGTACCACACACCCCGAGTACAACAATATATGGCTTCAGACTAATGTCAGGAAGGTAATTGACATCCAACTGGACTAGTAAAGTAACAACAATGTCGTGGATGATGCGGCGGGCACGCATTGATGCACTGTGATAAGGACCGCGACGTTACGATGTGAACCGGATGATGCTCAGGTGGTAAGCTTGTCTGGCCTCTAGGGGGTTTGGTTGTGAAGTTCTGTGCAAGGGAACATTTGTCAATGCAAAGGTGGTGTGGTGGGTCCGATGGAGTCTGTTAGATGTTAGCAAAATGGGGGATAACGAAAATATACTGGTTCACTGGGGAATGAAGTTTGTGAACTTGTCCCTTTGAACTATCTGTGGAGCCTTCTACTTTGATCGAGCGACGCGCCTTCCTCCTTTGATCGATAGGGCACGTGACTGAGTCGGTGAATCCTTCCAAGGGGTTGGTTTCGTAGATGACTTTGACATTGACAGAATTTTGGCGGCGAACTTCTCGGAATGTAAGAGGTTGTGGCCGTTCAGGCATTGATGATTTGCCAAAATATCCTCAAAGCTTTGTTCCCACTGCTACAGGAGCTGTGTGTCCGCACAGGAAGGTGTGCAAAGTTCGAGGGCGAGCTATATGAGTGTGAGCTTAGGTGACTTAAGCTGCAAGGGAGGGAGTGAAGTGTCCTAAGACAAGTGGGTGCAAGGTTGTGATCAATTCTTGATTTATGGGGTGTAGGAACACTTGTGTACAAGTGGGAGGGATCTGAACCCCCGAAGACTCGATGCCTAAGTACACTAAATTGCCCACCTTTTATATCTTTTCCCCCATCAGCCTCGTGTCTCAGCGAAACACTTGCTTGTGGGAATTTCTCGCCCAAAACGATCCCAGCCTCTTCTCACCTGCGAAATATTATATCCTTCGTCGTCAAGAGAGTGTTGAAAACCGGATTAAGGACAATTATCCCACGAGTTGTCGGACTGTCAGGTTTAAATCCCAATTAAGTTCCGACCCGTGCGTCCTGCTAGGCAGCATGCTCGCCCACGGTCGGCACGCCACTGGTCATCTAATATTTTGAGGAGACAAGGTGATAGAGTTCGTAAAAGGCATTTTGGTGTTTGTTGTGAATGATAGGTATTGGGGAAATGGTCTGTGAAAGGACATGGTGGATATAGTGTCTTCGTTTGTCGGCAAGGCTTGTCCCAGAGGTCCAGATCTGAGGTGGTGGATAGATTCGGTAATTTGATAGTTTGAGGCAATGGTAGGAGGAGTATCAAGGCTTGAAGGAGAGTGCATGCCCTCTTGTTCCACGGCTGCTCAGCTCAACAGCGACGAAAACTCATTATGGATGAACACCTTATTTGGCAACTTGGTTTCCGCTTCCGGAACGACACCCACCGGCGACGAGCGACACCACACATGAAATACACGGTATCTACACAGCTTCGATGGCAAACGACAACACTCCCTGTACTTCAGGAATGTTTCAATTATCGCCTTTTTATCATTACAATATCAATTCCATCCACCAATTGCTGTCTGGACCTCTGGGACAAGCCTCGCCGGCGAACGAAGACCTACTATATGCCTTCACCCCACGTCTACACACCATTGCACAGGCTTCCACTCCTTACAACAATGACATCGAAAACACAAGACTTAGCATCCCACCTCCCAAGCTATTTCAATGACCTACAGCACACCAATCATGGGCAAGTCTTGCTCCCCAGCGGATGGGCTGTGTGGGATTCGATTAGGGTTTAAACCTGACATTCTGATGCAATTTCAGGACAAAATTCCTCAATCTGGCTTTCAAGAGTCTTTCGACAGCGAGCAAGAGGACACCTTGGAGCATTTTAGGCAATAAAATCCCACAAGTCCGCACCTCATCCTTGAAGCAAGTGTTTCACCTGAACACGAGGCTGATGGGGGGAAAGGTATAAAAGAGCGGGTAATTTAACGTACTTAATCAGTTAATACTCGGGGCTCAGATCCCTCCCGCTTGTACCCAAGTGTTCCTACACCCCACCAATTGAGTCTTGACCACCCCTTTGCACCACACTTGTCGCAAGACACTTTACTTGCACCTCCCTTGCAGCTTATAGTCATCTAAGCTCACACTCATTACTTCGCCCACGAACTTTGCGCACCTTCCTGCACAGACCAATATGGCGGTCCGGATGCACTTTTATTCCCGCCCCGCAAACTTTTGACCCCGCCCCGCAAACTTGCCTTTTTTGGCATCCCCGCGCGCGAATTTCGGAGTTTGATCACGTCAATATGTTTGGCGCGGACGGCATGTTCCGCCCCGCGCGATTTTGGTCCCGCGCGCGCGAAAATCCGAACTTCCGCGCGCGCCCAAACCTTTCTTTGGTGATCCCCCCGCAAAAATTAACTTGATGAACAAAAAGCCTGATATCAAATTCGGGATGATGAAATCATTATATTTATACTAGATCTCAGGCCATTTATGGCCTATGTGTCTAGCTATATGTCTACCTCTACGCGTCGTTTGGGACCAGAGAGCCTCCAGCCATTTACGGGAGGCCGCAGGGTACAACATTAAATTTGTGATAAGGTACAAGTAGGATCGGTAGGTAGGGCAATGATTACTTAAGAGAGTGTGAATGGTGTTAGAGCAAGGTGAGTCCAATGAGAGGCGGGAAGCCGGCAGCGCAGTCAGGTATGTTGACAGACAACCGTGTTCAAATACGGAATCCGGATACTTATGTATGAAGGTAACCGACCTTTGTCGTTGGGCTGTGCCGTTGACGGTTGAACGTAGGAGCGAGCAACCTGTTTACCTTATCCGCAGACAATTGATGGGATGGATTGGATGAGGGTGGTTGCTTTACGTGCCATCCGACACATGGGAGTCTGTCAGTGATTAGATCCACGTCCCGATGAAGCCTGTACTGCCAGTCTGTCATGATCAATGAGGAGTGGGCAAGGAGGGAAAACCGGGGAAGCGAAACAATCAAGTCCTGAAAGATGCGGATTCCGAGGGCAACTTCTACTTAACATCTGGCCTCGTTAAGTACTATACATAGCCGTTCAATTTCGTTGATCAATCTGAAATCCTGTCATTCATCCACTCCTTTGTCACTCTCCACCCTTTTCACTCACTCCCTCGTCCTCGTTCCATATCCAGTACCTGCTCTCGTCATTCATTGGACCTCAATCGCACGCATCTTGATTATAATTCACGCTCTCTGTCTATAATTAAACCATCCGCCTCTCATTGGACCTCACCTTGCTCTAACACCATTCACACTCTCTTAATCATCGTTCCACCGATCCCACTTGTACCTTGCTTATCCCGAATTATCTAAGGCCTTTTGCTCATCAACTTAATTTTTGCGGGCGTATCACCAAATAAAATTTTGCACGCGCGCGGAAGTTCGGATTTTCGCGCGCGCGGGACCAAAATCGCGCGGGGCGGAACATGCCGTCCGCGCCAAACATATTGACGTGATCAACCTCCGAAATTCGCGCGCGGGGATGCCAAAAAAGGCAAGTTTGCGGGGCGGGAATAAAAGTGCATCCGGACCGCCATAGACCAAGCTCTTGTAGCAGTGGGAACGAAGCTTCGTGATTATTTTGGCAAATCGTCTACGCCTCAACGGTTAGGATTCCTTACACACCGAGAAGTTCGCCACCAAAATTCTGTCGACGTCAAAGTTATCTACAAACTGACCCCTTGGAAGGATTCACCGACTCAGTCACGTGCCCCAACGATCATTGGAGGGAAGGCGCGTCGCTTGATCGAAGTAGAAGGCTTTGAATATAGTTCGAAGGGACAAGTTTGCGGGACAAGTTCGTGAACTTCGTTCCCTGGCGAACAGGTTTTCATAGTTCCCCATTTTCGCTTATCATCTTTAGGACCCAACGGACGAGCGGTACCACCTCTACCTCGACAAATGTCCCCCTCATCGGACTTCACAACCAAACCCCCTAGAGGCGGGACAAGCCTACTTCCTGAGCACCATCGTGTTCACGTTGTAGCGTCGCAGTCCTTATCACAACTGGAGCCCGCTGTGAGGGGGTTTTTACCGTGGTTTTCCAAGAAAGGCAGACACTGGCAGCAGAGTGCCACTGAGAGATGATAGGGGGAAGAGAGACACACCACCCGAGACCCACCGAAATTTATTCCTGGAGGTTCCCCTTGCCGAAAATTTTGCTGTTGACCCGAAGAATTGCACGTTCTGCAGCGGCATCACCATTTTACGCTCCACTGCTTGCATCCCGGGAGTCATTGCCTGAGACACCTTCGACTTCGTTGCCGACCGAGGACCTGCTGTCGTTACTCGACCCATACCGTCGCCCCACGCTCTTTCATTGAAATTATTCCAGAGTGGATCTTCGCTCACCAACGAAACACGAATTGTCGTACCCTGTCCACCGACATTGTTACTGAGGACCCACCGTCGTCACTCGAAACTCCCACTCTCACACAATCCTCTGACACTCTTTCATCGGAATCCTTCACCCGCAAACAAAACCCCTATCATTGTACCCCCAACTAAGAAGATGGCGAAAATGTTACCCACGTGTGGAACTAAAGGTGTACAATACTATTTCGACGATGAAGACTTACTAGCTTCGTTTTTGAGCTTCAATAAACGAGGGGGCTCAGCAACAGCCATTATTAAAAAATCCTGGAGAAACAAGAGAATGCATAATTCTCAGGCTTCAACTGTGCAGCGGGAGAAAGCGCCATGCTCCACGGACTTCGCCGCTTCATTTCGAACCTGAATAATAATAAACGAGGGCCGAGGGCTCAGCAAAGGCTGAGCAAACATCGTTAAAAATATCGTCGAGACAAGATGTCTTCGGGTGGAGTCGAACCACCCGCTCTCCCTTACAGCGACTGTACGGGAGATTCAGATGGGAGCGAGTTCCGCACTCAACTAAGACTCCTCTGCTGTCTTCTTGGCTTAGGTACAACCACTGACTCGTTAAGTTCCTTGCGGGAGGATTAGAGAGCATCGGGCATCGGACGGTGTTGATTCACATCGGTGCGCGTGCGGTGCCAGGAATATGTAGTGATGCGTTGCGCATTTCGACTTGCGTGGGGCTCGGAAGTCGGGACTCTGCGGTGCATCGGGGGAACGGTGCGCGCGAGTGCGTCACCGCGGGGACGGCGGTCTAAGTGAACGCAAGCCGAACTTGCGCGAGAGTATTGTCTCGGTCCGCTTCGTTTTCATGTCACAATTTTTCTATTGTGAGATGTAAGCCATGCGAGTGAGATAGAGTACTCACTCAGGCTGAAGTTGAGGGGAAAAAAACCTACAATATACAAATATTCCGGGAAGCGAGGATATGCGTAGACTGAAATGAAAAATTTCAAACATACACGAGACTTGATTTAACAACTTACACGAGTAGAGTTGCTGAGATGCGGCTAGGGCCTTGTGTACTTCGGGGTCCTTAGGCGAAATAAGAAGGAGAAGGGAGGCTAAATGTGGGGAAAGCAAATAAGCTGAGGCTCGGGGAGTGTCAAAAAGACATCAAGTCGACGCAGGATGTCCCGTAAATCCTAGAACAGCCCAACTCACCCGCATATTCGAACTGAGTTGACTCGGAAGGACGTTGGTTTTATTTCGAGCCTGCCGGCTGTTTGTTGGCAAAATGATTCAGATGAAAACAAGGAATACATGTAAACGTTACGAATAATGCAGCGGTTCGAAGCACCAACATTTCACGTTCTGGGTCTACAGACTCGGAGAATGGCTAGGGACTGCACGTGCAGCAACGCGAGGTAGGAATACACTCCTACATTCGAGGTTCAAGCAAAGTATGCGGTGAGTACCACTACGTGCGATTAGGAGCACGACTACATAGGTCCACCTCGGACGGCCGACTTGACGTGCACGTCATCGCCCGACGCAACATGTGGCGACTCGATGCGCCGCGACGGGATGCAGACTCGGACGGTGCCGATTCGAACGTGCGTGCGTGCAGCGCGAGGCTCGACGCACATGTCGAGGTCGGCAACTTGCCCGACGTGCGGCTCAACTTGCGACGCGCGTTCTCGATGCAGGCTCCACGGCGGAGTAAGACAGCCGCTGATTCGAACACACAAGGCTCGACGCACATGTCGAGGCAAGCGACTCGCCAGATGTGCGACTCAACTCTCGACGCGAGCTCGGAGTCGTAGGCGCGTGGCGTACATAGGAGGGATGCGACATGCGTAGCCGGCGTGCGTCTTGATTGGTGTCCCCAGGATTTGGACCAGCGCGCCACGTGTATGCAAATCGGAGTCGGGTCCTCGAGACATAGATAATAGGTTTATTTATATGCGCAGAGCGAAGATGCTGCTGTCGAGCTTC
This sequence comes from Mycena galericulata, assembly GCA_029289565.1. Taxonomy (NCBI): domain Eukaryota; kingdom Fungi; phylum Basidiomycota; class Agaricomycetes; order Agaricales; family Mycenaceae; genus Mycena; species Mycena galericulata. The sequence goes on along the minus strand of JARKIA010000158.1, from coordinate 377,498 downwards.
GAATCAGCATCGGATTCGGCTGTTGCTTCAAGGCTGAGCACTCTCACTCTACGAGCGGTAAGGAGTTGGGATAGCGCCGGGGTTTGCTGCATTGCAGAGTTTGAGAGAGGCTGGGCATGAGATCGAAGGAAACGCACCACGAAGAAACTCCTTCATGCAAGTAATGGGACGAGCTGTTGAGCGAGGTAAGGAGCGCAGCGCCCATGAGTGCTCGTGGAGTGCCGGTGCGACTGCGTACGAGAGGCGAGAATACGCGCCCACACCCGCTCCTTCTTGCTGCCTTCGTTCCCACCCCGCAGGCACACGTCGATACCGAAACCGTGCGTGCAGCGTTCCCCCGCATCACAGCCGCCGCCGCTACCCGTTGAGCGGGCAAGGACACACCACCGCCCTCCAGCGCCTCGACGCACGTGCGGCGAAGAGCGCGCGCCAGCGAAGCTGTCTCGTTACCTCGGCTGGGTGGCGTGAACGCGAGAAGCATGGTGGGAAGCGCCTGCGCACGAGCCCGGGATGTCGTGCGCGCGCGATGTAGTCTCGTGTCGTTTCGCCGCCGACCGCGCGGCGCCGTGGGGTGGAGATACGCCGCGTGCGCGAGGGTGAAGGAGGCGAGACTTGATGTCGAAGTCAGCGTCGGTGTTGGCGCAGTCAAGCCATTGACGAGTAGATAAACCCCCAGCACGCCGCGTCGTCGTCCTCCACTTCTCCTGCTCAGCCTGCGCGTCTCTGGATCGGAATCAGAGGAGCTCCCCCTCATCATCCCCCGGTCTTCCGCCGAAAACGCGCCTAAAACACACGGGATGTAGATGGGAGGCAATGTCCCCCGCACCTTGTGGGGCTTCATCCCCCGCACCCGGTATGGCGCGCATGCGTCTCCCATGTATGAAGGCCCATGTATGAAGGGCGCTTCGGCGGCGCGGCGGCTCGAACGGTGCCCGCCTGCTCTGGCACCGCAAAGAAGGCGTCTAGGGTCCGCGACGGCAGGGGGACGCGGAGTCGATATCGGTGCTGACGTCAGCGTGGGCAAGGGGCGGGCGATGTCGGGGTCAAGATCGGCGTCGGTGTGAGGAGGGAAGAGGATGAGTAGAAATCGCCCAGTCACGAGCTGCGCCGTCCCATTTCTCCTGCCTTTACATTCTGGATTAGACTTATCTCGATTTCGACCAGAAGAGTCGTACCAATCATTACACGCGCGTTCGCCGGAAACGCGCAGGGTGTAGATGGGTGCCGCGGCTTGACTTTACTCTTCCGCACCGCCCTCACTCCACACCCCGCCTCTCTCCTCCCCTCCTCTCGCGTCTCCCTGCCCCATGTCTCCGCCCTCCTTCCTCGACGATCGACCCCGCCGCACTCGGGCCCCGGAAAGCGCTGGATGTAGAAGGAGGGCGGATACCGCGGCTTGGCCTCCCACCCTCCCCGCGTCTCATCCCCGTGCGCACGATCCCAACCCCACCACACTGAACGGCGTAACTTTCATTCCTGGTCCCCGCGCTGCGCCGAGCTGCAAACGCGCGCAAAGACGAGCAGCGGGAGGGACGCGACGCGACGAGTGGTGCGCGTGCAGATACGGGTGCCATCCGAGCGGGGAAGTATGTAGCGGAGACGTAGAGGGCGGCGGGCGGCGCGGCGGCTGACGCGCGTGCGGATACAGGTGCGGTGCGGATGCTGGACGCGGCGGTGTCCGAATGGATAAGCATGCGCCGGCGGAGACGCAGAGGGGCAGCGGATAGCGGGCGAGCGCGCCGAGGCGCTGGATGTGCGTGTTATCCAAATGGGAAGGCACGAGGTGGAGAGTGGCGGATGGTGACTGAGTACAGGGGTAAGGGAGGAGGGAGGAGAGGACCCAGGCAAACGAATGTACTCGCGAAAAGGAAGACGAAGCAGCGTCGGTCGGTGGAGGGAGACGGGGAAGCAACCCTGCACGATGCTTGACTACGTCCGCGCGATAACGAAGGCGAAAGGGAGACGACGGGGTGCTCGAGCAAGAGCAAGAGATGGTGAAGAAAGAAGGGAATGGTGGGGGGAGAGACGTGATGTGGACGGAGTCGACCGATACACTGAGCCTCTCGCAAAGTGGGAACGTCACGGAGGTGAGGGGCGTGTGCGCCTCTACTTCTAGACTCGTATATCGATGGAGGGAGGAGGAAACAGGCGGCTACGGCGGAAGATCGAGACACCTTCGCCTCGCCTCGTTCTCCTCGAGGACGAACATCCCGGAGAGTCGCGTACTCGCGTTACAGCGTCAAGACCACCCCGGGACTGGGCGGCGCCGGTATATGTGGTGTTAGCATCGCATAGCGTCGGGAGTTGCCAGCCGCGTTAGTGGCTTGGGGGATACGCAGATGCCTGGACTGTGTGCAAACCAAGAGCCTCCGGCGCACGACTCGACGACATCCACCCAGGTAAGGGCAGCAGCAGCTCGTCGCCTCCTGCGTGCTACCACCCATCCTCTCCCTTGGCGTAAGAGCTTCAGAACTTACCTATGGCTGGATTGAAAGAAACTCAAACACGCTGGATTTTGAGATCAAGAGTGCGTCGAGTTTTTCATTCTGAGTGCGGGTTGAAGCTTAAGGCGTTCATCTATATCCGAGAGTATTCGAAGCACAAAATAAGGCTTCTACTCCCATTGCTGAGCGCTGAGCTTGTTGAGGGCCGGGACTTGGGGCAGAAAACGAAGAGGAAGCGAGGAGGAGGAGGGTCACAGTCACCATCAGTGACTGATCTGCCCGAACTCCATCAGCAAATTTGCGGAAAGCGGATCAGGGCTCACATCGGCTCACAATCAACGTCCGTCATCACAAGTAGATGAAACATGATAGCCGACTGGCAAGCGCTCATTACCGCTTCAAAATAGCTTGCCACTTTGATCAGCGCTGGTGAGCGCTGGTGAGTTTGGTCCGCCCCATACAAAATCATACTGCTCGCATGGGAGCATACTGCTATATGATATATGATACCTTACAAAATATCCATTGGCATCCCTCACTTCCCTTCCTCTTCCCCACATTCATTCAAACACAAGAAATGGGACAAAATGAATGAAATTCGAGATATGCTATACACGAGTGAGGACGATATGCTGTAAACCCTCGACGCTAGAGAACACGGGGATGGACGGCCCCGCTACGCGACCACCGTGTGTCTCGAGTGCGACCTTCGACGCCGGGAGGGGATACAGGTAAGCTTGGGTTGCGGTGTTTGCAGCAGACGCCAAAGGCAAGATCTTGACGGCGGGTGACGAGGGCATCAGAGCAGGTACAGCTTGAGGGGCCGAACGAGACATTTGAGGAGGCCAGGGTCTTGAGGGGTAGCTTGAGGATGAACAAGGACACTTGACTGCGCTTGAGGGGCTTCAGGTTGCCAGGCCTCTTGAGGTCTTGACCGGCTTGCGAGATTGGACGCTGTGGGGCACTTGATGCGACTTGACACGTCTTGAGGGCGACCACGAGCGGGTCCTCTGGTGGACGAGAGACTCAGGGAGGAGAGGGCAGCGGGGCGGGGCGAGGCGACATGGTGGTGAAGAGACAAGAGGCGAGGTCAACTTGCATCAAACCATCAACAAAGATGGCAACAGCGCACGGACCACACACGTGCTGATGGCGTTTCGCGTCGCGTTGCGTCGTCCCGCTCATGGCAGCCCAAGGCCCGCATTGCTATAGCGCTACCTACCTCCCTACCTACACAGTCCTTATATACACAAGTCGGGCTCTCGACGAAAATATGGTTAGCAGCATGCCAGTTGTATCATGATCCATGAAAGGCACGTTTATTATGTGGAAACATACATTGATATTATTAGTGTCCCGTCTATGTATGTCTGTGGCCTGACCCTCAGAAACTTGCAGTTGAAAGTGTACAGTGGGCACCGCACAGCTTCAAATCTGACGATATTGTTACAAGGTGGATGGAAAGATCACATGGGGAATGCGAGCACTCGCCAGTAGCACCAAGGCTAATGGCCACCTCACACTACATCGTCATCAGCCATGAACCTCACGTCCAGCTACTGAGACCTCCAAAGACTGATATCAAACTGGCGAGCGCTGGTGAGGTCGGACATTGATTACATCAGATCTGAGGTGATCATCAGCGCCACCCGCTTAAATCCGCTTTGCGCAAATTTGCTGATGTCCCTCGTCTCTTTCTTGCTACGATTTTCTCGACAACTCTCAACTGAATATTAGCGCAGTGACTATGTGAAGCTTACTTACACGGGGCGAGCGTGTATGGATGTACTTAAATCACACGAAGATGAGGGGAGGAAACAAGAATGAATTATTCTCATAGGTACATGTACGAGTCTTAAATACTACGGGGACGAGTCATTCGGAACCGTACAGAAGGTAGTCATATGTTCTACAATATTCCAGGATACTCCACAGTATACTGGCGGCTTGCCCGATGCCCGAGGTCATGCCCGAGGACTGCCCGAGGCAATGATCTCACTTACTCCAATACTCCCCCTCAAGCCGGCAGTAGTCCCATGGCTGAACAAAATTGTTCGTGCTTCGCGCGGGACAAAGCCTTGGTGAAAATGTCTGCAACCATATCATTAGTTGGACAATATTCAACGTTGATAATACCATCTTCAATACATTCACGAATGAAATGGTTCTCGATCCGAAAATGTTTCGATCTTGCGTGATGTTGAGGATCGTGTGCAATAGAAATTGCCGACTGGTTGTCCGAATAAATCAACGTCGAATCTTCACAAGGAAATTCGAAAGGGAGGGCCTCAAATAAATATCTGAGCCAGATTGCGTGTCTTGACGCGGCGGTGAGAGCTGAGTATTCAGCTTCGGCGGTGCTGAGTGCAACGGTTGGTTGCTTCTTGGAATGCCAAGCAATAGGGCCTCCAGCGAGGAGATATACATATCCAGAGACTGATTTGCTGTCGTCTGGATTGGTTGCGAAGTCGGCGTCGCCATACGCGCCGTAGTGGTTGAAGATTGAGGTTGAATCGGACCGAAAGTCCGGACCTCCGAATGTGATCCGCTGATCACGCGTCCCTTTAAGGTAGCGGAAGACTCTCTTCATCGCCGTCCAATGCGTTGGACTGGGGTTACTGGTGTACGCTCCGACTCTGGCGACTGCGTATGTAATGTCTGGGCGACTGATTGTGGCTGGCCAGATCAGTAAGCCCATGTATTCGGCAAAGCTATGTCCTCGCTCATCGGTGGTCTTTCCCTCGGACTCACTCTTCTGCAAGACGACGTTCGGGTCCATCGGGGTCTTCACGGATGACATTTGGTCGTATCCGAAACGCTGCAAGATACTGTCGATGTAGTGTTCCTGCGAGATCTGGATGGTGCGTGTTGCACGATCACGGTAGATCTCAATACCAATGATCTTTTTGGGCTCGCCTAGGTCGTTAATTTCGACTTCGTTCTTCAGGGCGGCCTCGGTGGCAGATAGCATGGTGGTGCTGTTGCTAAATAGCAGTAAGTCGTCGACCTAGACCATGATAATTACATATTGGTCCTGAATCTGACGCAGATATACACCGTGGTCGACTTCGAGTCGTTTGAAGCCATGCTTCGTGAGTATGGAATGCAACTTGCGATTCCACTCCCTACCTGACTGCTTTAGTCCATACAGGGTCTTCTTGAGATGACATTTGTGTCCGGATCCATCGTCGAAACCTGGAGGTTGTTCCATAAACACCTCTTCTTGCAGGTCTCCGTTGAGGTACGCTCCTTTTACATCTAACTGCTTCATCTCAAGATCTTTCACAGCAGCTATTGCGAGGAGGGCTCGGAGTGATTCGAGACGGACGACTGGGGAGAATGTGTCGAAGTAGTCGATGCCGGGGACCTGTGAGTAACCTTTCGCTACTAGTCTCGCTTTATAGCGGACAATTTCCCCTTGCTGACCTGTCTTGAGGTCGAATACCCAACGACATCCAACGGGCTTTCGATCTGCGGGGCAATCCTCGAGCTCCCACGTACCCATCGTTGCCAAGTTCTCCAATTCGGCGTTAATGGCCTGCTCCCATTGCGGCCATTCGAGCGAGGCCTTCGCCTCTGCGATGCTCCGGGGGATATTCGGTTTCCCCGGGTCGAGCTCACCGGATGTGGCCATGTACGCAAAGTTAGCCATTGCGTTGTCGTCGTCGCTGGCTTCTTCCGTCTCGGCCGGTTCTTGCTCGGTTGTGTTGCTCCGGTTGGAGCGGCCTGCCTTCGGCCTGCGTGCGTTGGGATTTCCGAGTTTGAGGTAGTTGTGTTCTTTGACTTCACGGGTAAGTCTCCGGAGTGGAATGGGATTGAGCTGATTGGGTTTAGGATTGTGTTCTGTGCTCGGGCGCGGTGTCGATGGTGCTGAAGATGATGGTCTTGAGGGCGTGCTCGCCTGCTTCGGCGGTGAGGCTGGTCCGGGTTGTGTTGGTGCAGGTACGTCTTCCGCTTGTGTATGTGTCGGTGCTGGCTGATTGACTGATGTGCCAGGCGTGTTCCCGTTTTTCTCCCCCTCGGATGGCACATTTGCCTCGAGATCGTTGAATTCAACGGCGGGGTCTGAAAATTGATAGTTGCGGGAAATTTTGACGCGGTGAGTCTTCGTATCGTAGTATCGTACTGCCTTCGGACCGTCGTAATAGCCACAAAATATATGTTTGATTGCCCTTTCTTCGAGCTTTGTTAGCTCTTCGACGTTCTCGCGAAAAATCCATATTGGTGCTCCAAACTCCTGAAAATGTGAGACATCTGGTTTCTGTTTCGTGAATACCTCATGTGGTGTCTTACCGTCTGGTAGTGCCTTTGTCGGTGACCTGTTTCGGATATAGGCGGCGTGTGTTACGGCAAATTCCCACAAGCTTTTGGGCAAATTCTTCTCCAACAACATCGCTCTTGCCAACTCGACAAGGGTGCGGTTCAACCGCTCGGAAACTCCGTTTTGCGACTGGGAATAAGGTGCGGTCTGATGAATTTCAATACCTTTTGCCGCAAGTGCTGATTTCAACTTCTCGTTGATGTATTCAGTTCCCTCGTCGACACGAATCCACTTGGGTTTATACCCATACTGCCGTTCCAACCACTCGATGTACTCCATGACTCGGGTTTTCGCCTGGTCCTTGGTGCGCAAGAACAAAACTGTAATTCTGCGGCTAGCATCATCGGTAAAGGAAATGTAATAGTAATTTCCCTCGGTTGATTTCGTACGTGCAGGACCCCATAGGTCACTGTGGATGCCTTCTCCCGGCTCCTTTGAGCGGTGAAGGGCTTTATGCGGAAATGGCCGCCGGTGCATTTTTGCTTGAATGCATGATTCGCAGTCCTCATCTTCAAGTCTGCTCTCGGGATCAATGGTGAGTCCTTCTACGGACTTGTTCTTGACAAGGAGTTCTAACGTTGAGTTAGATACATGGCCATACCTACGATGCCATGATGCCCAGCTGTTTGGGCTTTCCTCACCTGTCCCGGTGTTTGCTCGGTTCCTGACAGCTACTGCGCAGACATTGTCCAGCCAGTACAGTCGGAATTTCTTCTTGCCTTGCAAGACGAGCCTTCCGGTCTTATTCCGGATATTGGCTTTTCCATGCTGGAATGTAGCCGATCCTCCCGCATCATCGATGCGCGGCACGGATAGTAAATTATTCGCGGCTATCGGTGCGTACAACGTGTTGTATAACACAACTGTCTGCTTCTGACCATTAATTTTGGTCTCAAGGGTAACTGTCCCTCGTCCGTAAGCTCTGACAACATTGTCGCCCAGTCCGTTGATGGTTTCACCTTCAAGCGGCGTGTAATCCGTGAAGATTTCGCGCTTGTTGGCGATGTGAACGGTGCAGCCGGAATCGGCAAGCCATGCATCTCTTGATAGACACGAATCAAAGTGGGGTTCGTGCGAATGGACAGCCATAAATGCTGACTGTGGGTTAGCATCCTCAGACTCGTTGGTACCTAGGTTAGCTGAATTTCCCTTTTTCTTACCATTCCACTTCCCTTTCTTACTACCTTTGTAGTTCTTTGGGCGCTGGCCTTCTTTGCCGCCACCCTTGCTCCAGCAATCTTTGGCCATGTGGCCGGGAGCTCCACAATTGAAGCATCCATCGTCATTTGACGAATTGCTGTGCTGGTGAGTACGCTGACTCCTTCCGAACAGTGCTGATGATCCTGTTGCAGATTCTCCTGCTTTCTCCTTCCGGCGTCGATACTCCTCAAGTATGAGGGCTACCAACTCATGAGAGGTGATAGTGACTGGGCCTCCAGGTGACGTAGTGGTTCCCGGTGTGGCACTGGTCAACTTACCATTATTTGCTGCCAGGTACGAACTCGTGAACTGGTCCCAAGATTCCGGAAGAGATGTGATCAACGCGATGAGGAATTCCTGGTCTGATACCAGGCTACTCATTGTGTTCAGTTGCTCCTGAATAGAGCGCAGCTCCGTGATGTGGGCTGCAATGTCGCTGCCTTCGTCGGCAATCGTACGGTATAATTTCCGCCGATACGACATGATCCCCAGCTGACCTCTCGCTTCTTTCACGGTGGTTAACTGCGCCCACATCTGGGCTGCAGTGGTAGCTCCCGCAATATGAACCATTTGGGAATTTCCCAAGGCGAGCTCAATTTTGCTCCTTGCCTTTCCATCTCCCTTTTTCCATGCTGAAATTAATTTCTTCTCGTCTGCAGTTGGCTTCGTTGGGTCAGCGACCGTCGGATATGCCTCGGAGCCATCAACGTAACCCTCAAGTTCGTTGTCTCGGAGTATCGCCGTTATGCGACGCTTCCATGGCATCCAATTCTCCTCGTTGAGGAGCTCAATACGAGTTGAAGAGTGTTCGGACATGGTAGGACTGGATATGGTAAAGTACCTCTGTATTACAAGAGTCTACTTAATTGTCGGGGCTGAGTGAAATGAATATAGAGTGTCGCGGGATCTTCTGTGTGATTATAAGCTAGGGCCGGGGCCCATAACCTATTAGCGCAGTGACTATGTGAAGCTTACTTACACGGGGCGAGCGTGTATGGATGAACTTACAGCTGTTTCCGAATATGTTGGCAGTGCGTCAATTTTTTGTGTGCCCATCTTATTTTGATGGAATGCTAAGGATTACTGCTTTGGGAAGTCTTGGCATGATTTGACCGCGATATCGAACGATTCGGATATGGTCTATCGCAAGATCAGCGACCACGATGGCCACTGGTGTTCTCTGGCAGTCGAGGTAGGCGGCTACATACTTTAAGCTCACTCAATGGGACTACGACTACTGTAGCGGGCCACCTCGGAGGGGCTGCTGGGCAAATCTATGGGAAGATTATGCTGGTATTTCAAGGGAATCCTAATAATCCTATAAGCTGGAGGCGGACAGACGTAGGTAAGTACTGAGGCGCGTCGACGTGGCGGTCAGATCATGCCAAGACTTCCCAAAGTAGTAATCCTTAGCATGCCATCAAAATAAGATGGGCACACAAAAAATTGACGCACTGCCAACATATTCGGAAACAGCTGTAAATCACACGAAGATGAGGGGAGGAAACAAGAATGAATTATTCTCATAGGTACATGTACAAGTCTTAAATACTACGGGGACGAGTCATTCGGAACCGTACAGAAGGCAGTCATATGTTCTACAATATTCCAGGATACTCCACAGTATACTGGCGGCTTGCCCGATGCCCGAGGTCATGCCCGAGGACTGCCCGAGGCAATGATCTCACTTACTCCAATACTGAAAGAAGTCCTTTCTAGCTTGTTGCCACCATCGCATAAATGGTTTTAAATCCAGATGGTCTGTCCACTGCCCTCCCGTCAGCCATCACTCGCGCCTTGACTCGCGCCGAACGACGTGCTGCACAATGCTTCTCGAAAACTCCCTTCGCGAGTAAAAAACCTAAAGGAAAGCTTGAAAATCTCTTCACGCATATATCTACATCTGGATATTTCCCGATAGAATCACCTCCGAAGTATCCGTTCGAAGTCTCCCCGAAGAACACTGCTCGAACTCTGCCTGATATTCTTCGGCCCCAATCATCCTATCCTGTGCCAGATATTTCTCGAGTGGTATCATATGTCTTTGGCGACCCCCCTTTCTGCTCGCTGCGCTGAAACTATGGTTCAATAACATCGTGTTTCACTTCGTTGCGGGAGCCGCCCGAGCGAGCGTCGATGTGATTTCCCCCTCCGCCTTCTGCAGAAGGTGGGAAGCCCGGATGTTTCTCTGTTGAGGTGATCGGTGGTCTTCGTTGGTAGTTTTTTTAAAGTTCAAATCTGATTTCGAAGATGCTAACTGGCTAACGCATGGCCGTTACTGATACTCCCCGCCCCAGACTGACCTTCCTGATCATCACATCGTTATTGCTGACGCAATCTGTTCTCCTGCGAAATCGGGAGTTGAAATTGACCGACTAAGCAGCCTGGCCATTTTTCGGAAAGTTGAGTAACTTGCTCATCGCTCCAGATTGGCGTAAGTAATTTAATGTGCCTGTTGTGTGCGCCCGCCGACGGCGGAATTCTATCGCAACGTGTAGGCAACGTGGGCAACGTGTGAGCTCCGCTCCAGAATGAGGCGCACAACAATGATAATTCCAATGTAAAAAACGATGAGAACTCTTCATAGTGTGTTTTGCTCGACACTTATATAATTCTACCTACCTCAGGTTACCTACCTTTGAATGTTGAACTTGAAAGCCGGCGCCAAGAAGAACATGAGTCCAAAGAAGATGATAAGAATTAGTTCGGATCAGTCCCGCCGCTACTTTTTCGTCGGTTCTCTGGCGTGTGAACATTCATGCTGCCAAATATTGACAGGCAGCAACGTTGCTGTCCCTCGCTTCTTCCACCCACCCACTACTGCCCACATCCACCCCACCTTTCCTGTGAACCACCAATGGCCTCGCCTTCATCTTCAGTAACTGCAGATATCATCCAGACCCTTCAGCAGAGTGTTGTTCCAGTCCTCAATGTTGCAAAAACCGGAGTCATGGGAATAGGTATTGTTGGCGTTGAGATAGGTTTAAATGCAGTTTTCGAGTTGGCAAAGATGGTAGTGGTGAGCCTGCTGGTATACAATATCAAGTGTTAGTGTAACAACTGCCTTGCAGACTATGAAGGGCAACAAGAAAGACCTTGCAGCACTCAAACCATCAGTTGACACATTGGTTGCTCTGAAGGTCCCGGGTGCTACAGGGGATCTGGAAACACGGTTGACTGAGCTGTCATTGTGAGTTAAAATTCCAGAAATCTGTCCCATGTAAACTCACCATAGAGCATCCAGGAAAATGACGGTGAGGTCAGAGGAGTGCAAAGCACTTATCAGCAAATCACGCTTTGATCGCTATTTGAGAAGTGATGAGTACTCAAAGAAAATTTTGGATATCCGGAATGGAATAGCTGAGGATATCCGCAAGTTCACTGTATGTTCTATTATCCTGCTCTCCTTCTATTATGTTGATACTGATCTTACTTAGTTCTATGGCAGCATTTCTATCGACATGTTGGTGAAAGACATGGCACAGACAGGTATTGAAGTTCACTGTTCCTGAACAATGGAGCAGTCATTCACATATATAACCAGTTGGGAGTATTGATGGGAAAGTTGACCAAGTGCTTGCAAACCAAGACATCTTTGAAGGCATGACTATGCAGCACCATATCAACATTGCTGGTCAAGTTGGCCCTAGGAATGATTTAACACCAAGTTGTGAAACCCCCATTATGCAGGTGCGAGTCCACGAGTACAGCGGCTGGAGATCTGGCTGATGCTGTAGAACCTATTCTTCAGTGCACTACTCAAATGGTGGTTGGAGGTACCGGTGGAAATGGAGGGAATGCTGTCGGCCATGGCATTGGTGGGGGTGGTGGGGTAGGTGAAGGTCCTCACGTGACCAATGAGTTTGTCCGAACCCAAATCATCCTTCATTCCACCAATGCTGGCATTGACCACATCCGAGAAGGTCCCAAGCTTGTCAACAACATCCTGGAAAAGCTCAAATGCAGTGCAGCACGCTACAATGCAGACAATACACCAAGGAAGTGCATGGATGGCACACGAATTGAAGTTATCAAGGAAATTCTTGGGAAGCTGAATGCACCTCTGGCAAGCCAACGCCTGGTCATCCTCAGTGGCTCTGCAGGTTCTGGGAAGTCAACTGTAGCAAAAAGCATTGCATCCATCCTTGACGACCAGCACCTCTTGGCGGCTTCATTTTTCTTCTCCAAGGACTTTGCAGAGCGCAATAATGAGAAAAACCTCCCCAGCACACTTGCCCGCCAGCTGGCAGATTTCAGTGATCCTTACTGCAAACTTCTTGTCAAATTCCTGCATGAAGATCGCCAAGAAATACTCTCTGCAGATCCTCAGTCACAGTTCAAAACATTGGTTGTTGAACTTCTTGCAAAGATACCATCTGTTCAAAAACCTTGGATTATCTGTCTAGATGCATTGGATGAGTGTGGAACAGAGCGGGGACAACAGTGCCTTCGTTGGCTTTCAGACAGCATCAATGAAATTCCGAAGCATATCTGTTTTTTCTTAACTGGCCGTCCAGATGTTCCACAGTACATCAAGTTTGACAATCTGCACTCTCTGGCCCATGAAATAGTTCTTGACAATGTGGATGCTAGTCAGGTCAACCATGACATCCATCTCTTTGTAGAAAAATCACTGGATGGGATGACTTGGACCCCAAGAGAACAGTGGAAGGCCCGAGCCCAAGATGTGGATGAGATAACCAAACATGCTGGTGGCCTTTTTATCTTTGCTGCAACTGCTGTTCGCTATGTTTCCGCATTTCCTAGGGAAGATCCCCAGAGGTCCATTGACTATCTGTTGAGAGGTGCTTCTCTCACCCATCTCCATGATCTTTACAGCCGGATTGTTAGTGATGCTATCATGACACCACCTCCAGATGATGATCGTGCTCGAGACTCTCGGGATCAAGCCACAAGAGTTCTTGGTACGATCATCCAACTTCAGGAACCTTTGTCACCAGTTGCTCTTGCTGCATTGCTTAACATGGAGGTGAAAGACCTCATGAGGACACTACTCCATCTGAGTGCTGTCATATACCTCCCTGACACCACTGATAGTGGTCAAATACGAATCATACATGTGTCTTTCCGGGACTTCATGATATCCAACATCAAGAAAACACGCCCTGACCTTCTCTGTGGAACAGAGTCTCAACAAGATGCAACTGTTTCAGATATTTTCCGAGTGCTGCACAATGAGCTAAGATTCAACATTTGTGACTTGCCAACTTCATACGTCTGGAATGTGGAAATGCCTAATATTGGAAGGTGCATACAGACACATATTCCTGAGCACCTTCAGTATGCATCTCGCTTTTGGGCTGATCATCTTAGTTCAGTCAGCTACAAACCCGACAGAGCTGAGGATGCAGACATATTCCTTCTGAACCAGTTCCTCTTTTGGCTAGAAATTATGAGCTTGCTGGGGCTTGTGGGGGAGGCTCAGCGTAAACTTTCCAAATTCATTTTATGGTCCAAGGAGGTACACCAATTTGACATATGATTTAAGATGTGATATTAATGACAAAACACTTCAGGACTCAGCGGCCACTCAATTTGCTATAGAAGCAAAAAGGTTCATCAACTTGTTTGCCAAGCCAATCATTCAAAGTGCTCCTCATATCTACCTATCAGCATTGGCCCTAGCTCCTACAATGTCTGAGATTACCAAAAGATTTCGATCCCAATTTGGATTTTTGGTCCGTATCACACGTGGACAAATGACAAGATGGCCAGCAATAGTACAAGTATTGGACCATGGTGACGAAGTAAATTCTGTGGCATTCTCACCTGATGGAAAGAAAATTGTGTCTGGATCCAGTGACAAAACTGTGCGACTCTGGGACACAGACACTGGGGAGGTGCTTGGTGACCCATTTGAGGGTCACACTGGCGAGGTCTGGTCTGTAGCATTCTCACCTGATGGAAAGAAAATTGTGTCTGGCTCTAATGACAAAACTGTGCGGCTCTGGGATTCAAAAACTGGGGTGGCACTTGGTGACCCATTGGAAGGGCACACTGGTGCAGTCAGGTCTGTAGCATTTTCACCTGATGGAAAGAAAATTGTGTCTGGCTCTGAAGACAAAACTGTGCGGCTCTGGAACACAGACACTGGGGAGGTGCTTGGTGACCCATTTGAAGGTCACACCAACTCAGTCCAGTCTGTAGCATTCTCACCTGATGGCAAGAAAATTGTGTCTGGCTCTGATGACAAAACCGTGTGGCTCTGGGATTCAAAAACTGGGGTGACACTAGGTGACCCATTGGAAGGTCACACTGGTGCAGTCAGGTCTGTAGCATTTTCGCCTGATGGAAAGAAAATTGTGTCTGGCTCTGAAGACAAAACTGTGCGGCTTTGGGACACAGACACTGGGGAGGAGTTTGGTGACCCATTTGAAGGTCACACCAACTGGATCTGGTCTGTGGCATTCTCACCTGATGGCAAGACAATTGTGTCTGGCTCTCTTGACCACACTGTGCGGCTCTGGGATGCAGACACTGGGGAGGTGCTCAGGGACCCATTTGAAGGTCACACTGGCTCAGTCTTATCTGCAGCATTCTCGCCTGATGGCAAGAAAATTGTGTCTGGCTCTGAGGACAAAACCATGCGACTCTGGGATGCAGCCACTGGGGAGGTGCTTGGTGACCCACTTGAAGGTCACACTGGCTCAGTCCGGTCTGTAGCATTCTCACCTGATGGAAAGAAAATTGTGTCTGGTTCCCATGACAAAAATGTGCGGCTCTGGGATGCAGACACTGGGGAGGCACTTGGTGACCCATATGAAGGTCACACTGACCGAGTCCTGTCTGTGGCATTCTCACCTGATGGCAAGAAAATTGTGTCTGGCTCCCATGACAGAAGTGTGCGCCTCTGGGATGCAGACACTAGGGAGGTGCTCAGGGACCCATTTTTAGGTCACACTGACTCGGTCCGGTCTGTGGCTTTCTCACCTGATGGCAAGAAAATTGTGTCTGGATCTGGTGACAAAACTGTGCGACTGTGGGACACGGACACTGGGGAGGTGCTTTGTGACCCATTTGAGGGTCACACTAGCCAGGTCGGGTCTGTAGCATTCTCACCTGATGGCAAGAAAATTGTGTCTGGCTCCCGTGACAAAACTGTGCGGCTCTGGGATGCAGACACTGGGGAGGCACTTGGTGACCCATTTGAAGGTCACACCAACTCAGTCCAGTCTGTAGCATTCTCACCTGATGGCAAGAAAATTGTGTCTGGCTCTCTTGACAAAACTGTGCGGCTCTGGGATGCAGACACTGGGGAGGCGCTCAGTGACCCATTTGAAGGTCACACCGACCCAGTCTGGTCTGTGGCATTCTCACCTGATGGCAAGAAAATTGTGTCTGGCTCCCTTGACAAAACTGTGCAGCTCTGGGACACAGACACTGGGGAGGCACTTGGTGACCCATATGAAGGTCACATCAGCTCAGTTCGGTCTGTAGCATTCTCGCCTGATGGCAAGAAAATTGTGTCTGGTTCTAGTGATGAAACTGTACGGGTCTGGGACACAGACACTGGGGAGGCGCTTGGTGACCCATTTGAAGGTCACACTCACCTGGTCCAGTCTGTAGCATTCTCACCTGATGGCAAGACAATTGTGTCTGGCTCTGAAGACAAAACTGTGCAGCTCTGGGATGCAGATACAGTAGCACTTGATGACCTGTCTGAAGGACTCATTCACCCTTATCTTTCAACCTCTGGTTCCATTGTCTCAAATGTGAGTGTTTTTTCATCAGCACCAAGTACTTGGTTTTGAACAACCTCATTTTCTAGTCACAATCATCACAGATACGGCACCTTGATGGCGGGTGGGCTTGCTCTTCTTCCCGGGAGCTGCTTTTGTGGCTTCCAACAACCAACAGGGAAGGGGTACAGACACAGCACACTAAACTAGTCATTGGCAGAAAGCAGACTCAGCTTTCGTTTGAAAATTCTGTCCATGGAACCGAGTGGAAGAACTGTTATATTGGTCAGTAGTGTATTAGTAGTTCATTAATTGGTCTGCAGTATTCAATATACCGTATATTAGTGTGCTCAAACTTCATTTAGCAGAACTTGGTCAGCCCCAAGACAACGGTGATAGGATAAACAATACAATTACAAAACATTTTGCACTCCAAAGCTAAGTAGGTATTGTATCATACATGTATACGTCATGAGTAGGGTATTTGGGATTCTGTATTTACAGTAGTGACAGTGCTTCTCCTCCACTGTATGACTGTCTGGATACATGCAGAGCAGAAATATCAAGTGAGAAAGAAAGAAGAATGGGTGTCAATCTGCACTACTACAACCACCACTACTCCTTGGTCCAGAAGAAAGCACCTACACACACCACCGCACTCACTGCTGACCAACAAGCATAGCACTGAGCACCAAAGCTGCACTTGTCATGAGCAGCACCACTAGCCACAACCCAGCCACGCCACTCTTGCTCCCCAGCTCCGAATCCTTGTTCAGCGGGCCCCTGGGGCCTCCATGCTTGTTCGACATCACCAGCACCATCGCTGCAATTGTTTCTCCAGACAACACACATCAGCCTTTCCGCATGGGAGGCAAGTCTCCTGTATTGGTTAGCCAAGTCACCTGCATTGGCTGTCTTTGTCAGTACTGTAGTCACAAACATCTTGCTTACCATGCCCACACTCTCTGTCAATACTGAGTCACTCAGGAGTTCGGAACATTAGCACAAAGCCCAGCACAGGCACAGAACATGTCTGCAACATCATATCCCACTGCACAGTCTGCATGTCCTCCATCCCCATCAGCCGCCCATTGTTCTCAAAGTTTCCCCCAAAAGTTTGCCCTCAGGCTGCCCATATGTACCCGCCCTTCTGGCAGGATTCTGTGACACACTCGATGCATGCAAGTACTTGGCCTTCACCTGCATTGGACCTGTGCCCTGGCCCTGCATTCACAACAGAGATCACCACCATGACATTGCTTGTGCTGGACGGGTCCGTGATGTAATTGAATAGTGCCATGTGCACCGGGTCACTGTTCTATCCGTCGGGTAATCCTCGGTTAATCACCGTGGAATACTGTAGTGACAGAGGGTGGTAAACTGAACAAATTTAGTGCATGTAACGGCATCATTCCAATTTTTAGGCTGAAATAGGGGTAAAAAATGTCAAAAGATGTTGGCTGGTACTTGCTGGCCATCTATTTATGGTAATTTTGGGTGATGAACACCAAGTCGAGTGAACACCTGTGGTGACAGGTGACATGGCATGAACATTTGGTCAGAATAGTACAGTAGAGCAACCTCAGATCAGGGACTCCGACAGAGAGTTTGTTGTTGAAGACGACAGCTCAGAGTTCAGTACCTGAAATTGAACTCTATATGCATGGTATTCGTGAATAACTCACAACTAATGAGTATTCAAACTCGCTGAATGCGAATAGTTGCCACTCACGAATATTCGCGAATACTGCTTACTAATCAACAAATATTCGCCATCAATACTCGTACGAATGTGAATATCACTTCTCCAACTTTGAATATTCATATTCGTGAATGTATATTCGTGCTTCACTCTAGTTCTCATAGATCCTGTACGTAGGCCTCAATTTGTTGTCACCATTCAGCTACAGGTTGAACACCTTGTTGTGTTCAAGGGCCCAATTGCCTTGGCCATGATGAGTGCAGAGTAGTAGTAGATGGTCCCGACTACCCATTGGCTGCACTGTGAAGAAAGGTCAGTCTGCACAAAGGGAAATGGTAGATACATATGGGTCCCGGTCCCAGTGCAGCACATCTTCAGCCCGAGGAAAAATTCTGGAAGTTCAAATATTTTAGCTCTCATTAAATGCCTAGTAAATTTATTGGTCTCGCAATCCCCTCGGGTTTCATTAGACAATTGATTTTGACCAAAAACCTCCATTTTCCAACCCTTGACCGGGTACAATAAGGCAATGGTTATTTCTTCAGTGATAATTTTTGTGATGCACTGCTTTAAATCACGACCTGTCAAATTAGCCTTGTACTGGAGCTAATAAACAGAGATTTATTGTGGATGATGAGACAGCGGAAAGATGTGTTGAGTCCCCTTGGGATTCTGTTGTCTCGCCCCTTGGCGTCTGTATTTGGTGCCCACGGTACCGATAAACAAACTGTTTTGGATTAGGGGAACATATCCACCTGACGAGTCATTACGACGAAACTTTGTGCACCCAAAAGTTGTGGCCCAGCACTTCTCGTAAACCCAGTACCTCTCAAATTGCTCAGTTGCTCGCTCCCTTCAAATTTCACCAGATTCATAATACAACACCCGGACACCGACGCTAAGGGATTTCTCATCTACGTCAACAGGATGCTAAAGCATAGATCCCGATGGCACCAGGGTATGACAATGTATCCTTACACAGGGGGCAAGAATAGTGGCAATTGCATTAAGGGCAACCTATGCACACTTGCAGCGTCCTTGCTGTGGACTCGCTGCAAACTTGCTGATTCTCACGTAATCTGGTTCAGCATCAATGAGTGGGTTCGATTCCGGGCAATAACATCTTTTCAATTTCAGTCCCATTGGTCGTAATGATTCGAATGCCCTTCACTCTGACCACTGACTCGAGGCAGTTCAATTCTAGATGACATATGTTTTTTTATTCAGCTATTCTGAGCGTCTGAGAAATATTTGTTGCTAATTTTAGCTGCTATTCTTTTTTTTTCAACCTCGGGTGTTGCATGCAGGGTAGGTTAACAAAGGTCTTATCTTATTCTTGGATGTGTGGGTATTATCTTTATGTAATCCAATTTGCAAAACAAAATTTACTTATTGGTCCAGATTATCAGTTGTTAAACTTGTGACCTTTTGTCACAACTAGGCTCAGTCTCCGTCCGCAAGTTGAAGCGACAAGGGATTGGGGGTGGAGGGTGAGAGGAGCGAAGAAGAAACTGGAATAAAAGACTCAAGAATACAGACAACTAGCTACACTACTTATACTGTAGGAGCCATGTGAGTATTCTATAAGTAACATGAAACCGATCAAATCTGTCGTATATAATTAAATGTGCATGGTAACGGTCCCGAGGCCTCATTGTGCTTATTGTCCGCAGCGCGTCTCTTCTTCCACATGTACATGATGTCATAGGGGTCTGGCCCATCCCATCCATCAGATACACCGCCCTATGATGCGCCTTCCAATCTAGAGTCCCCTGCTCACCAGCTCCCAACATTCGCCAGCTGGCAGGATACCTCCATGCACCCCTTTCACCCGCATCGAGATTGTCCTGGTCACGTGGCATTGGAACGATCGAAATCGTGACACCTTCCCTCCTCGAGCAATTTATCAAGGTTTTGGGTTCATTGTGAAGTGATTTGATGTGCACATGCTGGGCAGCTGTGCCAGGTGTGGATTACAGGTCCCTACCGTGCACTGGCACTGGTACTTACAATTTTCTTGCCCTTGCAGCCACTGAGCCAGTCCTGGGCTGAGCCCTGACTCTCATGGCTGCTAAACAAGGACTGATCAAATGCTTTACCTCTAGACAAGGTATGGAAGATACAGGCTCAGGCCCAACTCCCAAAGAGCGGTGTGTAGTCACTGTGGATAATATCAGAGCAGAAAAAAGGCTTGAATTAGCAATAAATATTTCTCAGACGCTCAGAATAGGGGTGCTCAATTCTTGGCCCATCTTGCCCATCTGATATTCACCCATCTCTTATTTCTTCGAAATAAATAAAGACTTGATGTTCTGACTAATCTCGGCAACCGGCCGCTTGCCTTGGCTAACGCGCCCCTCCTGCCCTAACTCTGAGTCCACTCACCTCTCCTTGATGCACTCCTTTAATACAGGTATATCTTTTCGGGTTGACACATTATCACGGCAATTGCAATTCCATCTCGGCAGCCGCCAAGTTTTGACGCTACACGACAGAAAAATGGATACTCCGATACACGAACTCAGTGCGTGTTCCTCGAGTAGTGCATAACTCTCGTTCGTCAATCCCAGAAATACCCTATCTCCTTGCCGAGATCAGTCGGATCCTCAAATTTTTATTTATTTCGAAAAAATAAGAGATGGGTGAATATCAGATGGGCGAGATGAGCCAAGAATTTAGCACCCTAATAACTGAATAAAAAACATATCCCATCTAGAATTTGACTGCCTCGAGTCAGTGGTCAGAGTGAAGGGCATTCGAATCATTACGACCAATGGGACTGAAATTGAAAAGATGTTATTGCCCGGCATCATTCTAGATGGGAGACCATGCACAAGAACCAAGCATGCACCTGATCAACTGTGCATCTCTTCTATCTTCAGAGTCCACTAAAAAGAGAAAGCCTGAAACAACACAGTCATCACGGCATGCAGCGCCCATATCCACACACCCCACTGCAGCACCACTTACGTTCCGTTGGAGCTACAAAGGGATTGCATCGTGAACGGGTCATGCACTGACGTGGATGGAAGTTGGGAAGATGCCTTATCTATTATACAAATGAGGACGGGAATGTCCCCTGTAGACAAGACAACTTATATGTCGGGCTAGCCTGATTGGCTGTTCGCCGGTCAGCTGCTCATGGAAACTTGATGCCGGTCTCATGGGTGCCAAGATCAGCGCGTGATCGTGTTTCGCCGCGTCTTGCTTCCAATCTTGCTTCACCGTCATGGCTCTTCGGTGTCTGCTTCCAAAGTCTTCAAGTCAACCAGAGTCTTTCATTCTCAAGGTAATGAATGCTTTCAATATGTCAGATGATTGTTCATCGGCCATGATATAGCCGACGACACTCGATCATCAAGACTCAGTGACATCGCAGGCTCTCCACAAGCAGTACTGTGTTCTGACGTGAAAATCTGCTTCATACTGAGAATAACCTCACAGGACCTCGAAAGTCTCCCAGTCAGGCCTCAATCGGCAGTCACTGGGCCAGAAACGACGCCGAGAGAGGGAAGCTCGGGAAAATCCCGGCAAGCCAGGGGTATGAACATAATGCAGAATGAGGCTCACAGATTTGCAGGATTCTTCATCCATGAGCTCGCGCCGATCTGAAGCTCAACGGGCTCGACGACAGCGAGAACTAGCAGCAGTGATTCAATCTCAGATGTCAACGGCCCGGGTGCCGGCAGCAAATGATCGAAGCAAAAGTCGTCGATCTGAAGCTCAATGATTCCGCAGGCGAATAGAAGAGGCAGAACGCAGGCTGGATGCTGCTCCTGATTGTGGTATGTGAATACTGCCAAAATTTGAGAAGCAGGCCGAAAGCAATGCATACAGACTCGTCTCAGGCTTTGGACAAGATCCTGGACCTTAATATTGACAATTGGTCTAGACATCGCAGGGAGAGCTATCGGGATAGGATGTCGCGTAATTTTCGTGGTTCACGTGCTCATCTTGAACCTTCATAGTGGTCTATTACTGCAACTCTTTTGAAATCCTTCTATGGCTACTGTTTAATTCGATAATTTCAATTGCTTTGTGTAATGAGGAATACTACGTACAGGTGCAGGCTGATGTGCAGACATGGATAGCGTTACACTCTCTATCGGATGCAAGGAGACATACTGTGTCCAAGATCGATGTCGGTGATGTATTTACCTAGAGAATCAAAAGACGTGTAACGCCCGTTGGGTTCAATGATTTTGGAAAAGTCATACAGTTGCTAAGGAAATCTGATTTCTTCTTTGAGGGAGCAGGTTTCTATTCATCCTCGGTCACAAGGACGTGAGGAACCAACCAGTAGGTTGGTGACGAGCGTCCCCAGACTTCAATGGATATGGAGGTCCGAGTCAATGATTCTGGACAAAGAAGTCATGCATGTGGAAAATCGTACAGTTGTCAAAGAAATCTGATTTCTTCTGTACATTCATCCTCGGACACAAGGACACGAGGAACCAACCGGTAGGTTGGTGACGAGCGTCCACAGACTTCAAAGGATATCGAGTTCCGAGTCAATGATTCTAGACAGAGAAGTCATGCATGTGTTCAGTCAATCTGATTCTTATTTCCGTAGCGGAGCACGGGTTCCTGCTAGTCACCTATAAAAACGGGTCTTGGAACTCAAATGCCTACCACTTTCCTTCTACTGCCTATACGATTGTACGTCTTCAGCTGCATCTTTAATCTTGCTTAACACCTCCTTACATATTCCCCCAGTTCAAACATGAAAGCTGCTATTTTCCTTGCCACCTTATCTGCCCTCTTCGCCACCTCTTCTGCGCAAAACAGCTGCATGGCTGTCGCATACCTGGATCAAGCGCCCGCTGGGGGGTGGAAGCTGCACTGGCCAAGAGCTCGGTGATGCCAGCATGAACGGTCCCGGCTTTGGTAATTGTGACAAGGTCACCAACACGTCGTGTGTTCTCACCGAGACGTTCGCTGGTGACTGTGTCATTCATTTGTACTCCCATTCGGGGTGCGGCGGAAATACGATCACCTGCGGAGATCCATTTGAGAATGTAAATTTTGGTTCGTTCCAGGTGGAATGTGCTTAGATGGGTCCTGGTTCATTCTGATTGGCGAATGTTGTCACTCATTGGGCTGGCTACAGATAGCATTTGAAGATCCAAATGTTGGCTAGTGATTCCTTATCATGCATATGCATCAGTCTATATTCATAGGAAGTGGAGCTTGTTTCCGGCATTATGACCGCAAAGAGTATAAACCTCAGAAGACAAATTTCAACATGCCGACGGTCGTCAAATGATCCGAATGATGGTAATAATTCGAAAGTTCACCGCGAGTTCTACACCACTGTACTATTTCGAGGATAAAGACTCGCTAGCTTCATTGTGAGCCTGAATAAACGAGGGCTCAGTAACAGCCATTATTAAGGAAGCCTGGAGAAACAAGAACCTCTCAGGCTTCAACTACACGGCTATCCCGGGAAACCTTGGAATTTCGTCGGATTGATGGAACGTCGGAATCCAATGATTTTGTTCTTGTCATCTTGAAGGTTAGCCGTAGAATACAAGTCAGTAGGCAGATCTTCGGATTCCGATGATGCGTTGATTGATTTTTTGTGTTCTGCCCATGACACCATTTTTCGACGCTTGAAATCCAAGGTACTACCTCACGTAACATGATTCGGCCAAATATGATCAATTGACGACGGACTTCGTAACTGCCCGCCGTGCACGGACTAGACACTTATACCCATTACTCACCAAACCCGCGCCCAGATACACATCCATACTGTTCAATTTACCCCTTGTAATCGAGCCCCTCATTTGGAGCTGTGTTTCACAGAGAGTCGGACGGGTGCCAGATAATGCTGCTCCGAATTGGTCAACCACCAGTTTTTCTTGAAAACTTATTGATTCATACCACTTCATAGCGTGGATCCACTGACATATTCAATGCACTCAATCGGAAGGTCACGGATTTAATTTTGAGTGGCACTTCAATCGAACAAAATTTCGAAACTTAACAAGTCATTCAAACTCCGCCGTGCACGTGTACAGTTGCCGATAAGTCCACGCTTTGATTTGTTTGCACCAACTTTCGATTTCACTTTCGCATGTCTCATTGGTCAATCCTCAGTCTGTACCTCTCCTAGCTATGTCTGGTGTCCTCCATTCTCACGTCCCGGTATTGCAGGCGGTCCCCACTACGGTTGCCGACAAGTCCACACTTTGATTTGTTTGGACCGACTTCCGATTTTCACTTTTCGGCTTGAAGTGCCTGGACACTTTAGTGTTCCAGGTTTTTCTATAGGTTGGCAAACTCTAACAAAGACAAATAGCTGACCAATGATAACTATGGGTTGGCGACGCAAAACAACGACAAATAGCTGACCGCATTCTATCCGCACGATTCACCCTGCCCGTAGGGGGGTCCCCCCGCCTTAGAAGCAATGATTTTTTTTTCTTGCTTAGAAGCGTCGTGCAGACGGCTTCTGCCGTGTCCACATAGTCCACCTAAACAACCCCCGTCGCATCCTCACAAAGTCGAGCTGGCATCCCTTTTCATACGAATCAGAGTCCTCAGTCACTTGGTCCGACTCAAGGGGGCAGTTTGGTACGGGCACAGGAGTCTAGAATCGCTACAGCCAGCGTCACTACAGATTGATCAGGGCAAGGTACTATTATGTTGGTTTTGCGCACTCATTCGACCAGAACCGCGAAGATACTAGTAGCCGTATTGGAGCTTGTTGAATAGGAAATACCAGTGTATTTTACTGTATTGGTTCTGATGGAACTCGTATCCGCATCATTCAGTGTTTCCGTTATGAGTGGGTGTCCAGGCTTTGCCGGAGGGCAATTACAACGGAATGCTTGCATTGAATGTCTTGGGGAGGCTAACAAGGCCCTCCGGTGTACATTGAGAGCGCTGAGAACGACCAGGCAAGGCGGGGGAAGTCTGGCGTTCGCGGTCAGACACGTGTGTTCATCACGTCGTGCCAGAGCTTATTATTTACTAGTATAAGTATGTACATAGGTGCTATACAGAGGGAGGATTTGAAGCTGTGTCTAGTACCCCTGCGCTGTTGCGCACGTACCTAGGCGCGCTGTAGGCTGATATTGCGAGTCGTGTGACAGTGCGACACTCAACATTGAAGAGAGGCCCTATGGTTCGGAGCCGCAATAGCGTACATGCGTGTACATCATCATGACCCTGTTGAGCAGGGCGATGATAAGTCGTGTAATCAAGTACACCTGAATTTGCGCATTTCCAGCTGTCAAGCATGTGTGCTACATACCTAGAGGTTTTCGGGAGCTCCGAACGAGTAGCCTAACAAGTCTAATAGCACTAGGGAATGAACCGGGAGGATCTATAGCAGTACCTCCACAAATGGGGCCAATATATGTCTTACTCGAGTAAGGAACTAGACTATCGTGGCAGAGAAACTAGGTTATATAAAGCCTAAGGCTGCTTGCTGGGACACTTACCAAGGAGATGGGAAGGAAACTATTATATTTGCACAGTGGCGGACCCAAGTCCTTCATACAAGATTGACTAGACTAAGATTGTCTGTGTTTGACACAAGGGACTAGCGCGTTCAGGCCACATGATGGGAATGGCTACTGAGAGAAGGCAGATACTGCCAAGACGGATAGCATCCAAGAATAGAACCGGCAATTCCGGATCTAGGCAACCAGCATCACTACAGAGATCGCGATAATCCTTAAATCGGATAAGGCATCCTAGGTTCCTAATCGAACCATGGATAGACGGGTTGAGCTAACCTATGACTATGGGGTACCGTATTGAAGCTACGATGGCAGGCTAGATGAAGAAGACCCTTCCGGGCTCAGGACATAGAGCCACAGATGAAGAAGACCTTACTCGAGCAAGGCATCAGTTGCCAAGAAGAGCTCCTTGATGGATCAAACCAACGACCGTGTGCAGCTGTCAGAGCACGCCTTTACTGGCCAATCAAGAACGAGATGCCGTCGGAGGCAGGGAGCAGTACGAGTCATTAGAGAGCAAGTAGTGTAAACTAAGTAGTGTAAGCAGGTTGGATTAGTATAAATAAGGGGCAGAAAGGGCAGGAACGGGAGCGCATATCCCTTGGAGGCAGGCACCAGAGTTGGTTGTCCTTGTTTGTTCCACTAGATTTGATTAGCTCGGGCCTAGCCCACAGACACCTAGCACCAGAAATAGGTTTGGATTTGGATCAGACCATAAAAATATAAGAAACCTCGAGAACTGGGTCGAAAACCCTTTGAATAAGGCGGAAAGCCGACATCAGTACTGAGCCGAAAGCTCTTTTAAAGGCCGAAAGCCGCCAGAACCAGTTGTCTCGTTGTTTCGTTGTTTCATACTGAGCCGAAAGCTCTTTTAAGGCCGAAAGCCACCCAGAATCATTGGTGTATAACCACAAACCCATCTATTAGACACCCAAACCCGACCTTGTGTCATTAAACTCTATAAACATTGTACACTGTACCGCATTAGTCTTGAAATAAGACCAGAACTACCCAGACAATATCCAAGAACCTTACTCAAATAAGACACCTTAATTGAGTAGCGATCTTAGCAAGCCCCCTGCCAGTACAGACTAGCTATAGGGTCAACAAACCGTTGATTTAAACCCTGAACTACCTGAATCAAAGCTCTCAATACAAGAGGAGTGATTGGTTGTAGTGTGATTTGGTTGTTAGTGTATAGTGGATAGTTCATTTGTCCATTTGCATTTAGCAGCTAGATAGCATATTTTCCCACTGTACTTCGAGAGCCCCCGTCTCAGCGACAACGAGTTGGAACGATGGGCAAAGGTCCCGTGAGACGTGGAAGGACTGGCGGTGTGCTTTGCAGCGGCACCCGCCGCCATGTTGGCAACACGAGTCGTTTAGACAGCGTTTAGGCAGCGCATGGGCGGTCGTTGTTCAGTGGGGAGACCACCAAGAGCATAGCAGGCTGCACCATATTCTGGAACAACGAGAGGGTCAAATTAAAACGAAAAAATAAAATCCATAAAACACACTAGAATGCTGCCCTATCTGTATAATGCACTCCAGCTACGTCTCCCTTCAAATGAGCGCTATCCAGCGCGTTGGATGTATGACGTATAACCGATGTGTATTCAAGAGCGCGCCGCTTGTCAAAACGTGTTTTCCCACTGGATTTGGTCCAAATTGACAGGGAGATGGCGGTGAAAGGGGATATGGAACCTCTCCAACCACATAAAGGATGGTAGGAGGCACGGAGCATGGCTGAGGAGAAGTTGAAAAAGGGAAAATCGTGGGTCAAGCCAAACAAATCAAAGCGTGGACTTGAGTTCGTAGTGAGATGGTAGAACTCCGATCAGTCGGAAAGGTTAAGTGGCGGGATGCCGACAGTGTTCCCGATACCTGGAGGCGTCTCTCTCGAAATTTCCAACGTCAAATTCTGGCCCAGAAATTGCTGTATGAGCATGCTCTCTGGGGCTGAGGACTGTGTTCAGGTCTAAATGAAAATAAATAAAAATATCTACTTATACAATTAAAGGAAGTCACGTGTAAGGCTTTCCAGCCAATCAGGAATGTCTCTGCGTTTGTCCAAGCACGAACAAACATCGGACATATTCGGCACTCAAGCCAACTCTATGTCCGAAGCAGAGAAAACCACGCTTTCAAGCTTTCTGAATGCATGAATGTCTACTAAGCCCGCTGCTACCTTTCCACGGGTGCAAAAAGGTAACAAGATAATTACTAAGCTACCCTAATCGAAGAGTAAGTGAACAAGTAGTGGGAAAGTTGGATTCAAAGATAGCAAGTTTCACGACTCGGAGATAATTACAGTGGAGCCTTAACCTAATTTATTCAAGCTCTCTGATTGACAAGATCATTTTGTAAATGAAAACAAGGGAGAAAATTGATGTAGCCAGGATGAGAGACACGAGGAACCAACCGAAGGTTGGTGACGAGTGTCTTGGGGGAATTCTAAGTTCAACGACTTTGAGGCTTCCCTGGTACGTTTGCTGCATTCAGATCTCAGGTTTTTGTTTGACTGCTTATTCTGTAGTTGCTTTCCGTGCGGAGCACGGGTTCATGCTAGTATCTATATATAAAAAGGACAACATAGCAAATGTTAAGACCAAATATTCAAACTCTACTTTGCGGCATACAAGCGCCCCTTTTGCCTTTTTTTCTCGTGTTCGTACAGCCTTTTTTTGAAGGTCCATCGACGTAAAAGGCGAAGAAACAGGAGAGAAATTCAAATTTTATGTTTTGGTCATCAAAACTACTGTAAATAGTTCTCTTAGTTTACTGGGCTCGAAATCACCGCCGCAAGATTTACGTCGACCAACGTGTGGCTGACAAATCCAACTTTCCGCCATGACATTTCACCTTTAAAAGGAAAATTCCAGAATCTCCACAGTGATATGTTTTTCTCATTTTTTCCAGGATGTATGTAGCAGCTTGAAGTAGGCAAAGATACTCGAATATGCTCAGGAATGTGTTCCATCGTCTCTCCCATCCACGACATACCGCGCGGTGGCGCGCACCGCCGAAGTCGGGAGCCGAATAAGGTCCAAATGGGACTAGATCTTTGATGGGAGTTCTACCCATCGACTCAACATTGCGTGGACTTATCGGCAATCGTACACGTGGCGTCAATATGGCGTGATTTGATGGTCAACCATTGCCACGTCTCGTCTTTTCCCCCCAATTTTCCCCTCATGTCGCATCAGTAAGACCACATTTTACTTGTCGGCTTGTAGGCTTTTTCACTTGTTGCCAAAAAATAAAAGCACAGAAACGATGCTTGGGTGTCAATGCATGCACTGGACAAAAAAAAATTCCGAACTTGTCGTTTTTCAGACATAGCTTGCGAGCTTGTCAGCTTGTCGGCTTTTTGAGCCCGTACAAGCTTGTACAAGCACCGGCAAGTAAAGTGTGAGAAGGTCGATGTCGTCTCTTCCAGTCTGTTAAATTCCCGCTACCGTAAGGTACGGGTCTTAGAGAGCCCGATTTTCAGGTTCTGGCAGTAAACTCTCATTTTTGTCAGCAGTTTTTGCGTCAGCTTCGGCTCCATCCCCGAAAGTCCAGTCCAGGCTGGCCCAGGCTTTCGCGAATCATTTGAGTCTCGTAACACACGGGCAACGAACGCAGTGCCGTGGTAGTCGACGTGGCACTTGCGTGGCCTCGCTTTCTTCCTGCTTTCATCTTGTCTCTCCCTGCGACGTTCTGTAGAAAGTAGCTCTCCACCTCTTTCCACCCTCTCTCTGAGAAATCTCGTGTCACTTGACTGAATCTTGGCTAATGGAATTCGGGCTCCTCAATCTGCTGCTTCCGATATTCTCACCGTACCATCTGGCGAAACTGTCTGCTCTATGCCCATCGAGCTGTCTGTGTGCTTGGACCTCCTATGACCTTGTTCTTGGCCGAGATTAGTCCTGCATTTGCCGCCAAACCCTTCCATATGCTAGCTTTACTCTGTCCTTTGGCATTGTCTGGCCGAGAAAACCATCAAGTATTTTTTCAAAATCCTGTCGTATAAAAACCTCAGATCGTTCGGGTTCATCTGCGATGGACATCACTGGCTCAGATTCGTCCGCAACGGATGGCTGCGATGAGATGTGCGATCTGCAAACAAGACGTAAGTATGTCTCCCCTTTTTTTTGTTTCGGTCCGCTTATTTTAATGTGCAGTTCCCCGTCATCACTGTGTCTGTAACAGTCCGACGATGTGCTGTTGCCCTTCTACCTTTACCTCACTACTGTCAGATGTACCCATGCCCTCTATGATGTCTATGAATATTATTCGTGATATATTTTCGCCCATCGTATGACACATTCGCGTATATCCGTGTTTTACGCAGACCTCCCCACAATTCAACAGGCCCTTGACGAAATGGTTGGAGCCTCACCCAGATATACCATCTTCTCGTCGACAAACTCAAAGTCCTCGACCACGGCGATGGTGAAACCATGGAGCCCTTACCTCGTTTAATCCTTAGAAGAGGCCGAGGGACGAAGCCACCGATGCCGCATTCAACAATTTCTCTGCCTCTGCCCCAGCCAGCGATGCAGGCGCCATTGAGGGCAGGAAAATACCCCTTCATTTGTACTTCCATTTAGTAAACCTGACCAACTCACACCCCACTCTCTCGTCCCTACAAATCAAGTAGTTCACAATTAAATTTAATGATTCGTGTTTTCGTATAAAGTCGCCGGGTAGCGCGCCGTGCCGCTCGTCGGCCTTACCAGCTTTATGTTTTCAATGCGCACTCTGCTTCCTGCCAGCATCCTCAAACCTGGTTCAAGCGTCTTCAAGTCCTTTCAAGCATCCTTGACCTATCTTCAAACAGCCTAGAGCTCTGTATGTTTTGCGGACCCAGTATTCAAGGTGTGATTATTTTGCGCTGATAGCTGTACGCACTCCTACGTCGAGTCGAGTGGTAGTGTGCGTACCCTGTGGAGGAGGCATCAGCGTCGGCATCGATGTCGATGTCGGATCGGGGCGTGAGTCGCATGTCGCGTGCCGTATGTCTTGGGGAGGGTGCTTGTGCATACGATGGGCGGCACGGAGGGAGTGTGCACACCCGCCCTTCTTGCATTCCAAGGGACGGCGCTAGGCAGGTGTGCGAGGGTGCGCAGGCGTCGGTGTCGGTGTCGGGGAATGCGGGGGTGTATTTGGGAAGCAATGAGCTAATTGTCCGTATCATTGAGCCTCAATTCATGTAGTAGGTAGTAGTAGGATATCCGATGCATATGTTTGTTTAATTCACTATGTATCTTTCTGAGTGCGGCGAATCTGGTGGAGCTGGCATCGCCGGCACCATTTTCCTGATATCGATGTGGGATGCTGGCTGCCCATGGAGTGCTCATGGAATTATGATGCCTACCCTTGGAATCCGAAGAGCTGCCTATTTACTGGGATCCATTAATCTGCCCATTGAAATCCGACGGGCATCAAACCCATCGAATTCCAAGGTCTGCCGGGATAGCCGTGTATGCAGCGGGAACAAGCGCCGTGCTCCACGAAGACTTCGCCGCTTCATTTCGAACTTGAATAATAACAAACGAGGTCGAGGGCTCAGCAAAGTTCTCAGGCGCCTGCTCGCAGGGGTAGTAGAGAGCGTGGGGCCTCGGACGGCCTTGATTCACATCGGTGCGCGTGGGGTGCCAGGAATATGTGGTGATGCGTGTGAGCGCCGTTGCGCAATTTCGACCTGCACTGGGCTCGGAAGTCGGGACTCTGCGGCACGTCGGGCGAATGGTGCGCGCGAGCACGTCACCGCGGGTTCGGAACTATGCTAGGAGGTCGGAACGCGGTGGGTGCCTGTCGAGTGCAGTTCAACTTTTGACTTCCCGGTATGTCGTCGCGAGTTGGAGGGGGGAGGGAGATGGAGAGACGGCGAGAAACGCAGGGCGAGCCTGCGCGGCAGTAGTACAGTTCGGTTCGTTTTGTTCTTGTTTCTATGTAGAGATAGATTACTTATAGTAATTACCCAGGTTGAAGTTGAGGGGAAGAAAACCTACATTGATATAGAAGTACTCTCGTTGTTTGGGTAGACTGAAATGAATATTTTTATTTAAACACACACGAGACTGGTTGAACAATTTACATGAGTAGAGTCGCTGAGATGCGGTCTGCGTTAGCCTTGTGCACTTCGGGGTCCTTCGGCGAAATATGACGGAGAAGAGAGGTTAACGTTTACTTTTACGAAAGCAAATAGCCTGACTCGGGAGTGTCAAGAGGACAGTAAGTCGACAGGACAGAGGATGTCCCGTAAATCCTAGAACAGCCTAGCTCACCTCCATACTCGGACTGAGTTGACTCCGAAGGACGTTGGTTTTATTTCGGTTGTTTGTTAGCAAAATGAAGAAGACAAAGAATAAACGTTACGGATAATGCAGCGGTTCGAAGCACCAACCTTTCACGTTCTGGCTCTAAGACTACGGAGAATGGCTCGAAACTGCACGTGCAGCAACGCGAGGTAGGAATACACTACTACATTCGAGGTCCAAGCAAAGTATGCGGTGAGGACCACTACGTGCGATTACGAGCACGACCACATACTCCCGCCGTGACAGGGTCCAGACCACTTCGGACGGCCAACTTGACACTTACGGCGACGTGACGCAACTCGCACGACGCAACACGTAGCGACTCGAGGCGACGCGACGGGGTGCAGACAGGCTCGGACGGTGCCGATTCGAACGTGCGTGCGTGCGGCGCAAGGCTCGTCGCACATGTCGAGGCAGGCGACTCGCCCGACGTGCGGCTCAACTCGCGACGCGCGTTCCGCGGCGGGGTACAGACAGCTGCCGACTCGAACGTGCGTGCGGCGCGAGGCTCGACGCACATATTGAGGCAAGCGACTCACCCGACGTGCGGCTCAACTCGCGACGCGCGTTCCTCGAGCGGGCTCGGAGTCGCAGGCGCGTGGCGCACATAGGCCGGATGCGACATGCGTAGCCGGCGTGCGTCTTGATTGGTGTCCCCAGGACTTGGACCTATGCTGCTCAAGTTGGTGATTTAATCATCCCAACTTTTTTCTTTGCTCTGCCTCTTTTTTTTTTTTTTCCATCTCTCTTTTTTTTTTTTTTCTGTTCTGAATTTTTTTTTCTGTCCTCTGAAATTTTTTTTTCGGTTTGCCAACGTTCCAACTATTTATTTTTGAAACTATTTTTGGGATGTCGGGCTTCGGGGGTCGGGCCGACGCTCGGGGAGTGATTTCTGGTGACATTGAGAGCATCCGTGTCGTGAGCGCTGTGTTCGACACTGTTTGATGTGATGAGCAAGAAATGGCGGTTGTGTGCTGGTGTTATGCAGCAACACCTATCACATCAGTTATGTACGTCCCGAGCGGCGGCAGCGGCGCGCATCCCGTGCAATGCTGTGCAATGACGCATCCGTGTATATATTTAGTCAGGCTGCGCGGGAGAGTGTAGTTGGGCCTCACAGGTTGCAGTAAGACTAGAGCATTCAATTCTGAAGTGACTCTGAACACCTTCAATCTGCCTCCGAGTTTGAAAGAAATGATGGGGAGCCCCACAAACAGTAGTTAAACTCGCTTTCTCTCCCGGGATTCTGCCACATCTTCAATCTCAAATACTCCGAGTAAGTCTGCAGTGAATTTTTCCTGAATTATGGAGCAGGTTTAGGGCCTTTTTTCCTATCCAATGTCCATAATGCTAGCCTGACTAAATATATACACCGACGCGTCATTGCACAGCATTGCACGGGATGCGCGCCGCTGCCGCCGCTCGGGACGTACATAACTGATGTGATAGGTGTTGCTGCATAACACCAGCACACAACCGCCATTTCTTGCTCATCACATCAAACAGTGTCGAACACAGCGCTCACGACACGGATGCTCTCAATGTCACCAGAAATCACTCCCCGAGCGTCGGCCCGACCCCCGAAGCCCGACATCCCAAAAATAGTTTCAAAAATAAATAGTTGGAGCGTTGGCAAACCGAAAAAAAAAAATTCAGAGGACAGAAAAAAAAATTCAGAACAGAAAAAAAAAAAAAAAGAGAGATGGAAAAAAAAAAAAAAGAGGCAGAGCGAAGAAAAAAGTTGGGATGATTAAATCACCAACTTGAGCAGCATATGGACCAGCGCGCCACGTGTATGCGCAAATCGGAGTCGGGTCCTCGAGACATAGATAATAGGTTTATTTATATGCGCAGAGCGAAGATGCTGCTGTCGAGCTTCGAATCAGCATCGGATTCGGCTGTTGCTTCAAGGCTGAGCACTCTCACTCTACGAGCAGTACGGAATTGGGATAGCACTGGGGTTTACTGCATTGAGGGTTTGAGAGAGGCTGGAGATGAGATCCGAGGGAACGCACCACGGAGAAACTCCTTCATGAAAGTAATGGGACGAGGGCTAAGGTGCGGCTTCGTACGAGAGGCGAGGATACCCGCGCGCCCGCTCCTTCCTGTCACCTTCTCCCGCCGCCGACCCTGATCTACACGCTTCGGTCCCACCGAATCGCCAGACGCCAGAAGCTCAAACAGCCCGCAGGCGCAGGACGTTCGCGCTCGCCTAGGAGTCACCCAACCCGCGCGCACCGTCCCCCCGCGCACAGCCGCCGCCCGTGGAGCAGGACGCACACCACCGCCCTAGCCCACTGCCTTCCATAAATGAAGGCCTCCGACGCCTCGACGCGCGTGCGGCGAAGAGCGCGCGCCCGCGAAGCTTGCTCGTTACCTCGGCTAGGTCGCGTACGTTCCTAGTGACACGCGAGAAGCGTTGGTGAAAAGCGCCTGTAGACGAGCAGGGATGTCGTGCACGCGTGGCTTAGTCTCATGTCGTTTTGCCGCCGACGGCGCTGCACCGTGACGTAAAGATACGCCCCGCGCGCAAGGGCGAGGGAGGTGAGACTTGATGTCGAAGTCGGCGTCGGTGTCTGGGCGATCAAGCCAATGACGAGCGGAGGAAATCCCCCGCGCGCGAGCTGCGCCGCCCTACCCCTCCTCCTCCTGTGCGTCTCTGGATCGGAATCAGAGGAGCTCCCCCATCATCATCCCCCGGTCTTCCGCTGAAAACGCGCGGGATGCGAGATGTAGATGGGGGGTAGCGGGAGTTTTCCGTCCTTCCCTCTTGAGGCTCTCATCCTCCTTCCCGTAGCGCGCGCGCGTCTCTCCCGTGTATGGAGGGCGCTTCGGCGGCGCGACGTCACGAACGGCCCCCGCCCTAGCACCACGAAGAGGGCGTCCGGAGGGCGGGGGGCCCTGAAGTCGATATCGGTGCTGACATGGGCGTGGGCGAGGGGCAGGCGATGTCGGGGTCGAGGTCGGGTCAGTGTGAGGAGGGACGACGACGACGAGCAGAGGAAGCCGCACAAGCATGAGCGGAGGCGTTCCACTCCTCAGCCCGTGTGCCTTTACATTCGGGATTAGATCTGCTCTCGATTTCGAGAGGAAGAGTCTAGGACCGGTGATAATTGGGCGGGAGGTCCGATCCCGATTTTCGGCCCTCAGAAAATTTTGTCCGGACTTTAAGCCCGTCGGAAGGACCAGATTTTGTCCGGACTCCGGCTCTCACCCAGGTCCGAAATTTTTTTGTCCGGACTACAGATCAGACCTCGAAATTATGTGTAAAAAATCGTAAAAATCGTAAAAAAAATCCTCCTCGCAATCATCTTCTGGTAGCTCAGTAATGTGAAAATCTGCCTTTCCCCTTTGCCGTACGTACTGTATTTAAGTTTGAAATCACTTTTGCCAAAGCCTTCTCCAATAAAAGCTCCTCAAAGACTTTGTGAGCCCGGAGTGCGATTTCTACGTGATTGTTGAACGTCTTGATGCTCTCGCTCTTTGGCAGGAGGACCAAGAAGGAGTTGACTGGCAAATGTCCCGCTTCATCATGGATAAGTCCATAACAGCATGTAGGCCAGGATAGATCAAATGAGATGAGTGAAACAGAGATAAGAATGAATTGTAAGGAGGAGCTCAGTCTCAAATGCCAAAATTCAGTAATGCATATGGCACTATAGCTGCCATTGTTCTGTATCTCAATTCATGAGAACGAGCTCCCGGGAGCCACCACCGTATCCAAAATAGGCAATGTCCGGATGCGGGATCAGACCTCTTCGTGGTACGTGCCCATTGTCCGGACCTTGCCTCAGACCTGTCGCGCCCGGTGGGGCCATTTGTCCGGACTCTGGCGGTGACATCGAGAGGTCAAAATTCAAAATTTGTCCGGACCCTGGATCGGACCTGCCAACCGATTATCACCGGTCCTAAGAGTCTCTTACCAGTCATTCTGCACGCGTTCGGGTGGAGATGGATGCCGTGGCGTGATTTTTCGTCGCTTTACTCCTCCACGCCGCCCACACTTTTCACCCCTCTCTTCTCCAGACCCACCGCCTCTCCCACATCTCCACCCGTATCTTCGCCTTCCTCCCTCGACGACTGACCCGCGCTCGGGCCCCGGAAACGCGCGGGGTGTGGACGGGAGTGCGGATGCCGCGGCTTGGCCTCCCACCCTCCCCTCCCTCCGCCTCCTTGCACCCAGCCCGCGTCCCATCCTCCCTATGCACGATCCGAAACCCATCACACTTTGTGGTGTAGCCCCCCATTCTAGTTCCCCGTGTCGTAAACGCACATGGAGACGAGCGGCGGGCGGACGCGACGCGACGAGTGGTGCGCGTGCAGATACGGGTGTCATGCGAACGGGGAAGTATGTGGCGGAGACGCAGAGGGCGGTGGATGGGGGGTCGACGCCCGGGCGCTGGATGCGGATGTTGTCCGATTGACTGGGGAGCACACGCCGGGGAGACACAGAGGGCGGAGGGCGGCGCATCCAGATGCGGGTGCGGATGCAGGACGCGGCGGTGTCCGAATGGAGAAGCATGCGCCGGCGGAGACGCAGAAGGGCGGCGGATAGCGGGCGAGCGCGCCGAGGCGCTGGATGTGCGTGTTATCCAAATGGGAAGGCAGCGGGCGGAGAGTGGCGGATGGTGATCGAGTACACAGTCGGTCGAGAAGGGGTGAGGGAGGAGGGGAGAGGACCCAGGTGAACGAATGTACCCGCGAAAAGGAAGACGAAGCAGCGTCGGTCGGTGGAGGGAGACGGGGAAGTAACCCTGCACGATGCTTGACTACGTTCGCGCGATGACGAGGGTAGAGGAGGACGACGGGGTGCTCGAGGGGGAGCAAGAGATGCCGAAGAAAGAAGGGAATGGTGGGGAGACGTGATGTGGACGGAGTCGACCGATACACCGAGCCTCCGCAAAGCGGGAACGCTGTGGAGGTGAGAGTCATGTGCACCTCCACTTCTGGACTCGTATGTCGATGAAGGGAGGAGACAGGCGCTGCGGGGGAAGATCGAGACGCCTTCGCGTCACCTTGTTCACCTCGAGGACGCGGAGAGTCGCGTACACACGTTACAGCGTCAATACCACCCCGGGACTGGGTGGCGCCGGTATATCATATGTGGTGTTGGCATCGCGTGGCGTTGGGAGTTGCCAGCCGCGTTAGTGGCTTGGGGATACGCAGGCGCCCGGACTGCGTGCGAACTGGGAGCCTATGGCGCACGACTCGACGGCATCTAACCGGTCGAGAGCAGCAGTAGCTCGCCGCCTCTTGTGTGCTACCACCCAACACCTGCCCGCACTAGGACTCGCAAATCCGAACGAGCCGAAAAAAGTGCCAGTTGAGACTAATACAAGACTAATACATCAGACTCTCTCCCTTTGTGTAAAAGCTTCAAACTTACCTAGAGCCTGATAGAAAAAACGCAAGCACGCTGGATTCTGGGTTTGACTCGGAGGGGAGAGAATCTGAGATTTTCGAGGGCAGCAATCTCCGCGTCTATTCTGAGTACGAGGCGAAATTGCTGAAGAAGAGAAGCAGAGGCCACCCGTATCCGAGAGGAGTTGAGGCACAAAACAAGGCAGCTTTTACTTCCATCGCTGAACTCGTTGGGTAGGAGCAGGGTAGGAGGAAAACGAAAAGGAGGAGCGTCACAGTCACCATCAGTGATCCAAAAGCCGACTCTCCGTCACGGTTACTCTCGTCCCTTGAAGTTGCCCATCTCTTGCTAACGATTTTCACGACGACTCTCAACTCAAAGCAGCTCTTTCTGACTTGTCGCTAACAGCGTACTGTACCTTCTCAAATCTAGATGGCATGCGCCCCTCCTGTCAGCTATCACCCGCGTCGAGGTCCCGCTGCCAGTGCCACGCCGCTGAGCCTCAATCTCGATTCTCGCAAGCGAGCTAAAAATTCAAAGGAAAGCTTGGAAATCTCTTCATGCATATATCTACCCCATCTGGACATTGACCTATAAAATCACCTCCGAACTATTCGCTCGCAATCTCTTCGAACGCTGCTCGAACTCTGCCTGATATTCTTGGGCCCCAGTCATCCTATCCTGTGCCAGATATCTCTCGAGTGGTATTATATGTCTTCGGCGACCCCACTTGCTGCTCGCTGCGCCGAAACTATAGTTCAATAACATCGTGTTTCACTTCGTTTGCGGGAGCCGCCCGAGCGAGCGTCGATGTGATTTCCCCCTCCGCCTTCTGAGGTGGGTAGCCCGGATGTTTCTCTGTTGCGGTGATCGGTGGTCTTTTTCGGTAAGGAGGGAACAGTTTTTTTTGGTTCAAATCTGATTTCGAAGATGCACAACCGGACAATACGTGGCCGTTACTGTACTCCCCGCCCCAGACTGACCCTCCTGACCATCACATCGTTATTACACAGTTTCCTTGGGCGCGAATCACAGAATCCTCGATGAAATCATGACGAAATCCCGCGGGCTAACGCGATCTCAGGCTGTTCTCCTGCGAAATCTGGAGTTGAGATCGACCGACTAAGCAGCCCAGCCATTTTTCCATAAAAGTTGAGTAACTTGCTCATCGCTCCAAATTCGCATCGTGAGTCATGTAGATAATATAAATGTGGCTGTCGTGTGCACATGCCAATGGCGGATATCAATCACACTTCTGCCCGACTTTTTTTATCAAGGGTGGTCCTCCGTGTACAAAGTACCGGCCTCTCCCGAACCGGAAGAAAATTCGCACTGGACGATGATAGACGATGATGCCTCTCTTCGAATGTCAAAAGCCGCGGAACCCAAGGGTAGTTTTCACCACGCTATTTTAAGCAGAAGTTGAACGACACTTCATTTCGTTCAGAAAATGAATGTCCCGGTTTCACATATTCCATTGTCCGCGCCAATCTTGCGCCAATACCAATCATAGTCTCGCAAGAAGCTTAAGGAGAACATGATTCAGAAGAAGTTGACATGAATCAGTCCCGTGGCTGCTTTTTCGGAATTCTCTTCGGCATATCTCCACTCTTTTGGCGCGTGAACTTTCACACCACCAAATCTTGATAGATAAAGCAACGTTGCTGTCCTTCACTTCTTCCCGTCCCAGTGCCCACCGTGACTACTACCGCAACTTGACCGTGAATAACCAATGGCCTCATTTTCACCTTCAGCAACTGCAGAGAGCATCCAAGCCCTTCGGGATACTGCTATTCCCGCCCTTAATCTTGCAAAAGCCGGAGTCACAGGGATAGGGATCCCTGGCCTTGAGGGGGCCATAAATGGAGTTTTCGACCTGGCAAAAATGGTGTCGGTACGCCTGATGATATTCTATAGTAAAACTGCCTGTGAATTCCCCTTGTAGACAATGAAGGGCAACAAGCAAGACCTTGCAGCACTCATAACATCAGTTAATGCATGGGCTGCTCTGAAGGTCCCAGGTGCCACAGGGGATTTGAAAGCACGATTAACTGAACTATCATTGTGAGTTACAATTCCAGAAATCTGTTATATCCAAACTCACCATAGAGAACTCAGAAAAATGACTGTGAGGTTAGAGGAGCTTGACGGCATCAATCGCTTTTTGAGAAGCAATGAGTACTCAAAAAAAATCTTGGATCTCCGGAATGAAGTAGCTGATGATATCTTTGAGTTCACTGTGTGTTTTGTCATCCTGCTCTCCTCCTATTGTGTCGATACTAATTTCTACTCAGTTCTATGGCAACATTTCTATTGAGACATTGCTGAAAAATGTGGAACAGAAAGGTATTGAAGTCCACTGTTCCTGATCAATGGAGCAGTCATTCACGTATATAACCAGTTCTTCAGGGCACTACCCAAATTGTGGCTGGAGGTACCGGTGGAAATGGAGGGAATGCTGTCAACCACGGTGTTGGTGGGAGTGGCGGGTTAGGTGAAGGTCC
This sequence comes from Mycena galericulata, assembly GCA_029289565.1. Classification (NCBI taxonomy): domain Eukaryota; kingdom Fungi; phylum Basidiomycota; class Agaricomycetes; order Agaricales; family Mycenaceae; genus Mycena; species Mycena galericulata. The sequence goes on along the minus strand of JARKIA010000158.1, from coordinate 338,485 downwards.
TCGTGTGATGAATGGGGTTGTCCAAACCCAAATCATCCTTGATTCCACGGGCCAAGTGCTTACTAGCAACAACCAAGTCTTTTCTGACAATATCCTACAAAGGCTCAAATGCAGTGCTGCACGCTACAATGCAGACAATACACCAAAGAAGTGCATGGATGGCACACGGACTGATGTTATCAAGGACATTCTTGGGAAGTTGACTGCACCTCCTGATATAGGCCAGCGCCTGGTCATCCTCAGTGGGTCTGCAGGATCTGGGAAGTCAACCATAGCAAAAAGCATTGCATCCATCCTGGCAGAGAAGCACAATCTGGCTGCTTCATTTTTCTTCTCCAGGGATTTCGCAGAGCGCAACAACGAGAAAAACCTCCCTAGCACACTTGCCCGCCAGCTGGCAGATTTTAGTGGTCCTTACCGCAAGCTTCTGGTTAAATTTCTGGATGAGGATTGCAAGGGTGTGCTCTCTACAGATCCCAAGTCACAGTTCAAGGCATTGGTTGTTGAACTTCTTGCAAAGATACCGTCTGTTGAAACACCATGGATCATCTGTCTAGATGCATTGGATGAGTGTGGATTGGACCGGGGACAGCAGTGCCTCCGTTGGCTTTCAGACAGCATTAATGAAATCCCAAAGCACATCAAATTCTTTCTCACTGGCCGTCCAGATGTTCCACAGTACCTCAAGTTTGACAATCTGCACTCTCTGGCCCATGAAATAGTTCTTGACAATGTGGATCCCAGTCAGGTCAACCATGACATCCATCTTTATGTTGAAAAATCTCTGGATGGGATGACATGGACCCCAAGAGAGTTTTGGAAGGCACAAGCTCAGGATGTGGATGAGATAACCAAACGTGCCGGTGGCCTCTTTATCTTTGCTGCAACTGCTGTTCGCTACGTTTCGGAATTTCCTAGGGAAGATCCACAGAACTCCATTGAGTATCTGTTGAGAGGTGCTCCTCTCATCCATCTCCATGATCTCTACAGCCGGGTTGTTGGTGATGCTATCATGATACCACCTCCAGATGACAATCGTGCTCGAGATTCCCGGGATCGAGCCACAAGGGTTCTCAGTACAATCATTCAACTTCAGGAACCTTTGTCACCAGTTGGTCTTGCTTCATTGCTCAATATGGAAACAAAATACCTCATAAGGACACTACTCCCTCTGAGTGCTGTCATCTACCTTCCTGACACTACCGATAGTGGCCAAATACGGATCATACATTTGTCTTTCCGGGACTTCATGATATCGAACATCCAGAAAACACGCCCTGACCTTCTCTGTGGAACAGACACTCAACAAGATGCAATTGTGTCTGACATTTTCCGAGTACTACACAATGAGCTCAGATTCAACATTTGTGACTTGCCAACTTCCTATCTAGAGAATTTTCAGATACCCGTATACAGACATACATTCCTGAGCACCTTCAGTATGCATGTCGCTTTTGGGCTGATCATCTTTGTTCAGTCAGCAGCAAGCCTGACAGAGCTGAGGATGCAGAAACATTCCTTCTGAACCAGTTCCTTTTTTGGCTAGAAATTATGAGCTTGCTGGGACTTGTCGGGGATGCTCATCGTGAACTTTCTGAATTCATTTTATGGGCCAATAAGGTACAACAATTTACTATATGATCTAAGATGTGATATCAACTGATGAAAAACAGGACTCACCAGCCACTCAATTTGCTGTGGATGCAAAAAGATTCATGGCCTTCTTTGCAGAGCCAATCATTCAAAGTACTCCTCACATCTACCTGTCAGCATTGGCCCTAGCTCCTACAATGTCTGAGATTACCAAAAGATTTTGATCTCGGTTTAAATTCTTGGTCTCCATTACACGTGGACAGATGACAAGATGGCCAGCAATGGTACATGCAATGGAACATGGCAGTGCAGTAATTTCTGTTGCATTCTCACCTAATGGCAAGAACATTGTGTCGGGATCTGACAATGGAACTGTGCAGCTCTGGGACGCAGAAACTGGGAGGTGCTCCGTAATCCATTTGAAGGTCACACCAACGTGATCCACTCTGTAGCATTCTCACCTGATGGCAAGAAAATTGTGTCTGGCTCCTCTGACAAAACTGTGCGGCTCTGGGATGTAGACACTGGGGAGGCACTCGGTGACCCATTGGAAGGACACACTGACTGGGTCTGGTCTGTAGCATTCTCACCTGATGGCAAGAAAATTGTGTCTGGCTCGTCTGACTGCACTGTGCAGCTCTGGGATGCAGACACTGGAAAGGTGCTCCGTGACCCATTCAAAGGTCATACTCTTGCGGTCATGTCTGTAGCATTCTCACCTGATGGCAAGAAAATTGTGTCTGGCTCCATGGATGAAACTGTGCTGCTGTGGGATGCAGCCACTGGGGAGCCACTCTTTGACCCATTTGAAGGTCACACCGGTGATGTCCAGTCTGTTGCATTCTCGCCGGATGGCAAGAAAATTGTGTCTGGCTCCCTTGATGAAACTGTGCAGCTATGGGATGCAGACACTGGCGAAGCACTCGGTGACCCATTGGAAGGACACACCAACATAGTCCAGTCTGTAGCATTCTCCCCTGATGGCAAGAAAATTGTGTCTGGCTCCTCTGATGAAACTGTGCGGCTGTGGGATGCAGTCACTGGGGAGGCACTCTGTAACCCGATTGAAGGTCATACCTACATAGTCCAGTCTGTAGCATTCTCGCCAGATGGCAAGAAAATTGTGTCTGCTCCCATGATTATACTGTGCGGCTCTGGGACACAGACACTGGGGAGGCACTCAATAATGTATTTGAAGGTCACACCAACATGGTCCACTCTGTAGTATTCTCGCCTGATGGAAAGAAAATTGTGTCTGGCTCCTCTGATGACACTGTGCGGCTGTGGGATGCAGACACTGGGGAGCCACTCAGTGATCCATTTGAAGGTCACACTGACTCAGTCTGGTCTGTATCCTTCTCACCTGATGGCAACAAAATTGTGTCTGGTTCTGAAGACAAAACTGTGCGGCTCTGGGATTCAGGCACTGGGGAGCCACTCATCAATCCAATTAAAGGTCACACCAGATCAGTCCGGGTTGTAGCATTCTCACCTGATGGCAAGAAAATTGTGTCTGGTTCTGAAGACAAAACTGTGCGGCTCTGGGATGCAGACACTGGGGAGGCAATCGGTGACCCATTTCGAGGTCACATGAAGTCAGTCTGGTCTGTAGCATTCTCACATGATGGCAAGAAAATTCTGTCTGGTTCTGAAGACAAAACTGTGCGGCTCTGGGATGCAGACACTGGGGAGCCACTCAGCAACCTGTTTATAGGCCAGACCCGCTCAGTCCATGTTGTAGCATTCTCACCTGATGGCAAGAAAATTGTGTCTTATTCTAGAGACAATACTGTGCGTCTCTGGGATGCAGACACTGGGGAGCCACTCAGCAACTCATTTGAAGGTCACAGCGAGTCAGTCGAATGTTTAGCAATCTCATCTGATGGCAAGAAAATTGTGTCTGGTTCCATCGACAAAACTGTGAGGCTCTGGGATGCAGACACTGGGAAGATGCTTGGTGACCCGTTTGAAGGTCACACTGAGCCAGTTCAGTCTGTAGCATTCTCACCTGATGGCAAGACAATTGTGTCCTGCTCCTATGACAAAACTATCCGGCTGTGGGATGCAGGCACTGGGGATGTGCTCGATGACCCATCTGACAGCAGCACTCACCCCCATCCTCCAGGTTCTGGGTCCATTTCCTCAGAAGTGAGTTTTTATTTATGAGCAGGTGGTAAATGGTTTTTGAATAACATCCTTTTCTAGTCACATTTTACTACCCCAATACAGTACATTATGGCTGGGTGGGCCTCCTCTTCTTCCGACAACCTGCTTCTGTGGCTTCCGGCAACCAACAGAGATGGGGTATGGACAAAGCACACCAAATTAATTGTTGGCAGAAAGCAGACTCAGGTTTCGTTTGAAAATTCTGTTCATGGGACTGGGTGGAAGAACTGTTACGTTGGTCAATAGTATGTTGGCAGTCTCATGTAATACACATCTTTGCAGTATTCAGTATATCATATGAGTTTGTTCATTTAGCAAAGCTTGTTCAGCCCCAAGACAAATGCATGGAAAAACAATTCAATTAGAAACCTCAAATCTCACCTGCCTTTTGTGAAACTATTCTAAATAAACTGCCAATCTTTTCTGATCGCACTCCGGACCCTCGAGATCATCCCAGTGGAGTACAAAATCCTCTTGCTTTCGAAGAGAATTAATTTTCCCCATCTGAAAGGACATTTCTTGTTCTTCTTCTTCTTTCTCCCCCCCACTCTGCACTGGGTGCATTCGAAATGTCGAATCACCAACTCTCTCATTCATGACCGGCCAAGCACAAACTAAGTACTGAGAAGGAGTGATTTCCGCACTCTACAAAGACTTCCTTTCGGTGTGAATGAAAAAAAAAAACTAGGAGGCCAGGCCCTCCGCTCTTTCCGTGCGAATCGAATGAGCCTACTCCCAAGTAAAAACATTAGGAGCAGTCAGAGTAGAAATTAAATACCCGATTCTGGGTCGATTCTGATGGCGATTCTGAGACGATTCTCGGAATTATTTTAAATCAGAATCGCCGAGAATCGATGTAGAATCGACCTCTGGAGTCGATTCTACATCGATTCTGCGGCGATTCTGCAACGATTCTGAGTTGATTCTGATTTTCGGCGATTCTCTCACGCTTAAATAAATCAGAATCGCCGTCAGAATCGACTGTCAGAATCGCCTCAGAATCGATGAGAATCGTCTACTCTGACTGCCCCTATTGAGAATGAGCTCACAACAACTGTTCTGCTGAAAACTTGCCAAGAAAAAGAAAAAAAACAGCCCACGCCCTAAGTTCTGCAAAGGGCTGTAATATCGACTTGATTTCTTGTGTACAAGCAGATTTCATCTGCTGAAACTAAAGAAATCCTCTAGTTCAATTTTTTGTTATTAGTCATTTCCGCTTTATGTTCGGGCCAGTATCTGTTGATGGAGAGAGTTCATGAGCCGGAGACACCATGGTTGCACGACCAAGTGCCGCAAAGGGATATGCTCAAGGACGTGTTTCTGAGGTGTGTCAAGCCCCTTAGGCAGACTTTGATAGTGGTATATTAGAGAGTTTGCGCAGCAGGCCATCAGAGCCACCTGATGGCTGTTTTGCAGTGCGGCCCAATCATTATCATCAGTCCCGGCGGTCTGTGGCTCATGCACTGATCATCAAAGTAAACGAAATCCGGAGTGTAACCTTGCCTTTATTAACCCGAAAGAGGACAACATATTTGGTGGACCTAACCCGCTGTGATAAGGACCGCGACACTACGACATGAACAGAGTGATGCTCAGGTGGTAAGCTTTTCTGGTCTCTAGGGGGTTTGGTTGTGAAGTTCCGTGCAAGGGGACCAGAGGTGGTGCGGCGGGTCCAATGGAGTCTGTTAGCAAAATGGGGGAATAGTGAAAGTATACTGGTTTGCCAGGGAACGAAGTTCTTGAACTTGTCATTTCGAACTATCTGCGGAGCCTTCTACTTCGAGCGACGCGCCTTCCTCCTTTGATCGATGGGGCACGTGATCGAGTCGGTGAATCCTTCCAAGGGGTTGGTTCGTAGATGACTTCGACGTCGACAGAATTTCGGCGGCAAACTTCTCGGAATATAAGAGGTCATGGCTGTTCAGGCGTTGACGATTTGCCAAAATATCCTCAAAGCTTTGTTCCCACCACTAAAGGAGGTGTCTCCGCGTGGGAAGGTGTGCGAAGTTTGAGGGCGAGCTATATGAGCGCGAGCTTAGGTGACCTAAGCTGCAAGGGAGGGAGTGAGTAAAGTGTCCTAAGACAAGTGGGTGCAATGTTTTGATCAATTCTCAATTTGTGGGGTGTAATAACACTTTGTGTACAAGTGGGAGGGATCTGAACCCCGAAAACTGGATGTCTAAGTACGCTAAATCATCCACCTTTTATACCTTTTTCCCCATCAGCCTCATGTCTCAGTGAATCACTTGCTTGTGGGAATTTCTCGCCCAAACCGATTCCAGCATCCCTTTGCCCACGAAATATTGTATCGTTCGCCATCCAGAGAGTGTTGAAAACTGGATTTAGGATAATTATCCCACGAGTTGTCGGACTGTCGGGTTTAAATCCCAATTAAATTCCGACCCGTACGTCCTGCTAGGTAGCATGCTCGCCCATGGTCGGTGCGCTGCTGGTCGTCCGATATATTAAGGAGACAAGGTGGTGTAGAAGGCGATTGGTGTTTGTTGTGAATCATAGGTAGTGGAAAAATGGTTTGTGAAAGGATATGGTGGATATGGTGTCTTTGTTCGTCGGTGGGGCTCGTCCCAGAGGTCCAGATCGGTGGTGGTAAGTAGATTCGATAGTTTGGTAGTTGTATGCATTGGTAAGAAGAGCATCGAGGCTTGTGGGGTGCCGTCGTTCGCCGTCGAAGCCATGTGGGTAGCATTATTTCCTTGAATAGTGTTGGTCAACGTTGGTGAGTGTCGTTCCGAAAGTGGTAACCAGGCTGCTGAATAAGGGTTTATCGTAAGAAGGGAGTTCGTCGCCGTTGACCTGAACTGTCGTGGAACGAGAGCGCATACAGCCCTCACACCACGTGTTGCCCTCCAATTCTGACTTCGATTTCAACAAATTCAAGACAAGTTGTGGAGACAGTAGCCTTGAATTGCAGCGTCTGTGCAGAAAAAAGGAAGTTCTGGACCCTAGAACCAGGCAGGATATATTTCTTGATTCTCGACGCCCTTTGGATTGAAATAGCGAGTCCAGTGATTTCTGCTCTTGAATTGAAGGTTGGGAGTTCCTTATTCAATATTCGAATTACTGACCTCAAACTTCCGGAAATCGACTAACCTACAACGGTTGTGGTGGTGTCTCACTGGGCCCTTGATCTTTCTTCCTATACATGCAGCAGGAATAAACTTTAACAGTGGGCAATTGGAGGATTGTGTCTCAAACTATGTCATTTCCTCTTACACTCTGACCCTCACCATGTTATTGAATCATCTGGTAGAACCTCTGGAATCCTTCAAAATGACCGCAGTGATAGTCCTACATGCTCCGAGCAATTCCTATCGATGAGCAGCGCTGCTCTCTGATCACGGAACAGCTCCGTATCGGCCCGATCAACCAAACACGACCACATGTGACTTTCGACGCGTTCCATTCACGCGTTCTCCGTGCGGAATAATAAATGGCGGAATATATTCCTCCGACACGTTCAAGTTCCCACCTTGCCCAGGCTTCGTTCTCATGCTCGCCGCAACCATCTTGGAATTATCGCGCAGCTTACCCAGACTCAACCCGGACTTGTACAGCCTCGCGGAGCTTCAAGCATGCCTCGGATCTTGTTTACTTTTCACCATAAATACTGCACATCCATGTACCTTACAACAGATTTTATATATCGCTTTTTGCCCCACTTTGCATGCCGCTGTCTTGAGCCCTCGTCGTTGCTCATGCCCGCTCTCGCACTGATCTTGTCCCTCGTCGTCTACTTCGCGCTCCTCGCCTTTTATCTTATCGTCCCCGTCGCCGCTCGCCGTATCGCCAACACATCATTATTTGATCTTCCCCCTTTCCCCTTCAGTTCCCACCAGTCGAGCACTGAGAATGTGTTGACCACCTCGCACACACATCGTCTTGCGGTCCTCCTCGGAGTTGCCAGCTTGATATATTATTTATCAGTTCGTGCTCTCAGATGTGCCATCTGCGTATCACTACTTAGCAAGGGCTCGTATGGAATTCGCTGACACACCGGATAAAGTAAAATATTGAACTAGGTCAATATGTTGGCATAGAGTAGATAATTCAGTAGATAATTTCAAACTCGTGGATAATTGATAAGTTCAAGGGGTCTGAAAGCGACACGGAAGTAGCTACAATCAGCAACTCTTTCCCAGCCTTGACTTGGTTCTCTTTCAGCAAGCTAGGAAAGCCATGCCCAAAGAAATTCATTTAGCTGTGCTTTCAGGTATAGTGAAAGGAGACCTTTTGGAGTAACAATCTATTTTTCCTTTGGAGATGGCTCCTGAAAGTTGATCTTTCACCAGTCCTTTCACAACTCACTAACAATGAAGAAATGTACAAGTTTTGAAACTGCCCCTGATTGCAGAAACTTCCATGGCCATTTTGCACCAAATTAATGCCTCAACTATCTACAAGTCTTGGTTTGTCTACTGAATCACTTACTCTATGCTAACATATTAACCTACATTGATATTTACCTCGATCCGGTATGTGAAATTGAAAGACGAGTCCCCGAAGGATGGCATACCATTGTTGGTGAGACGAGTAAGGCCACAGTGGAGGCAACTATAACAGCTCTCCGAAATTGTTCCATTGCACACTTCATGTGCCATGGTGTCCAGGATACCGTGAATCCGTTGAACAGCGGACAGGTTCTATCCAACGGCCGACCAGGGATCGAAGAGCTCATGCGACGGGCTTCCATCGGAGACAGCAATCTGTCGCTGGCTTTCCTCAGCACGTGTAAAACTGAGAAAGGCGATAACAGTACACCGGACGAGGCCATGCATCTTGCTGGAGTGATGCTGTTTGCTGAATTTCGCAGCGTTGTAGGAACTATGTGGTAAGAAACCATTCACGATATATTGAACACAAAGAACATTATTGACTTGATATCCAGGCAGATGGATGACCGCGATGGACCAAAAATTGCCGCCACTTTCTATGAAAGATTACAGGTTCGATGCTACGTCACAGCCTCTCAAGTTCCCTGACCTTGCGAAGAGTGCGGAGGCACTTAATCATGCTGTGAATAAATTGAAAGAGGGAAAAGATGCAATACACTGCGATGGGTTCCATTCGTCCATTACGGCTTATAGTTCGCAGGATGGTCAATTTCGAACCACTCAATTTGACTTGGTGTCGAGTTTGGGAAGGGTGAAGGAATAGTTTTTCAGTAGTCATAAATACTCGCAGACTCAGTTCAGAATTTTCCCGATCATCATGTAAAATCGTCGGCGTGAAACCCCTCCATGCAATTTTCAAGGTCCATGGACATTTGTTGTCCCAGGGTTCAATTCCGAGAATTGAAGGTGAGTCGTGTTATGGCGGTCGTTATTGGACAAAACCCCCGTGGCCATGTGTGATCATGCATGGTCATGAATGGTCATGGATGGCCATGCATGAGCATTGATGGGGCATTCATGACCATCCATACTCACCTGTCCACGACCCTCGTATGCCATGCGTGACGTACTAGTACATAAATAAATTACTGGGTTTCCCCATTGATGGCCATGCATGCTATAGAAGTAGCACTTTTTTTGGATGTCATAGGATCTTGGGCCTCCCGCATTTGGTAGGTAGGTAGCACCGTGGGTGGGCGGCCGGTCCCGCAGCTGACAGGGAGAAAAATATGAATCTAGTCCGAACTTCAAAATTTGGACATACATACTATCCTCTGAAATTATGAGTAGCGACATTGCAGGTAACTTATCTAACCAGTAAAATATCATGAGATAGAGTTCTGCCGTGAAACTGACAAACTGGGCTCCCCACAAGCCTGAACTTCGTCGGTTGAAAGTTGCAGCGGAAGATGCCGATTCACGGCTCATGTGCCGATAATGCGGTGCCGGGCTTGGGAGCGGTGTGCCGCCACTGATGATCAGCGTCATAGATCACTGCCGTGTAATACCACACTCCCGATGTGCCGGGTGCGGCGCCGCATCCTAGGGAACGGCAAGTGCGCTGGGAAGGTAAATGTAGATACTTATCCAGGCCCGGCAATCCTCAAGCCTGTGCCCTGAGCCCGCCAAAGCTTTTCACGGTGCCGGGCTTGGCTCGGCTTGGCCAAGCCCGGGCCCGGCTCTGCTCGGCTTGCGGGCCTGGGCCGAGCCCTGAACATCCAAGTCGTAAATGGCAGCATGAATGCTCATGGATGACCATGCATGGTAGCATCAATGGCGGGCATCCATGGACCATCCATGGTCACAATATTCAGTCCTCAATATCTAAGTGTTCATGCAATGGCCACGGATGGTATTGTATGATATAGAAACACTCACATGGGTCATCATTCATGCTCACCCATTGTTCATTGATGGTCATGCATGCTCATGTATGAACACGCATGGCCATGCATGACCATGCATGCTCATTGGGGTTTTGTCCAGTAAAACCTGGTATATCGCGTGCATACTGACTATTATATTCTATGAATAACTCTCACCTGTCTCTTTAAGCTCATGGTTGATCCTCGGTTTGTCTACTAGTACTTACAACCTCGACCTTAACTCATACAGTTAGATGTGGTTAGGTTTGGTGTTCCGGTTAGGTCCCCAGGTATATTGAATAGGGTCACGTCGTACTCAGTTACATAATTCAATTTCAATTTCGAGAATAAATCCAAAGTAAGCTGACCCCATTCTCCTCTTCTCTCAGTGACTTACATCGCACCCCTCTTCCAGATCCATCCTCGTCTCTTCACGTGTGAACCCCGCTTGGTCCATGTATCTCGCGTCCTCTCTTCGCCCTCTCGATTTGGCATCCGACGCCTCTGGCCCGTCCAAAGACTAAGACTGGCCAACTAGCCAGCCAGCGGGTATGGCTATCTACTTCATATCCTCGAGTCATTGACTTACTTGCAACCCCCGATTATTTCGGACAGATAGAAGACAGGTTGAACTCAAAGTGTGTTTTGTGTAATATGTTACTATGTATGCACCTACTCTACTCTACTCACAGTGGGAGCCGTTGACCCGTGTGCGTGGCCCTTCCCTTGGTCCAGCGGACTAACTCTCGGCGTTGGTGTTTTTAAAGTGATGGTGACTTTCAGGGCATTTGATATTGAGGTACCCCTGGCTGGCTGGCTTCATTCGAACTGAGTGAAGTAAGCTAAGCAAGATTCCGCGAGGTGGACCCGATTTTTTGAAGCCGACTCACTGGGGCTTCTTTGCTTGCAGGTATAATTTGGCACTCGGGGACGACGTGAGTAAGTATTCAATCAGCCGATAATTATGGATTAGGTTCTTCAAGTCTCGCCTTGGTGCATTATACTTTATATTCATCCCCTCCTTCTCCTTCACTTCATTTTATCGCACCGCTTATATTGTTCGATCTTACTCGAACCCCTGCTATCTTTCATCGCACCCTCTGATCTCGAACCTTACTGACTTCCGTTCACTTTGTTCGAGTTATCAATTGCACGCACGCACATCTGGTATTTATGTGGACTTCTTTCTATCCAATTCTTGATAAACTGACTATCTTTTCCACGTTAAGATCCAGCAATACAGTACACGTCAAAATTTTCGCCTCAGCGTTACACTCAGAACTGTCATGGAGACACACACTAGTATTGGTACGCACAAATTCCGTCCAAAGAAAAGCATCCATCGGAGGAAGACACTAGATCTCGTTCCAGTGACTCCAGTTCACGTCGAATTCGACGACTCTTCGCTCTTTCTGTCAATCAACCGCAAATTAGATTTGGAAGCCCTTATTTCAGTATTGAATGTACCCTGAGAACGCCCATCATGCTGCTCAGGATCGTACAGCGCTCCCGCATGATCTCCACGGCGCCAAAAATAAGAGAGGCCAGCGAACCGGCGGGAGCTTAGCCAGATCGCTCGCATGTCGGGATGCCTGGCCACAAGGGCAGCCCCTAGTTCGTGCAAATCGACACCGGGAAAGCCCACGCGCTGTCTGTCGTCGACGAATTCCCAGCGAATTGCGAATTTCTGCGTATTGGTTGGGAGCGGTGACTCTTCAATCAACTTTCGGAAGAAGTGGTCTGTCTGTAGAGGACGGAAATAGGTGAGAACTCGACAATGGAGTGTGATATGCTGACAGGGTATCATTACTCACATCCCAGCGAGAAACGAATCCTACTATGTCCCGTGGGGGAACAATAGTAACACGTATCTGTAGATCAACTACAAATGGGAAAAGACGGCAGACATGGCGGAGGGTCTCGGTGTCGAAATCGTGCGAGTCGAAACATAGGGAGGTAATATTGTTTTTCAGGTGGTTGATCGACCGGAATATACGGAGTCGTTGGTCCAGGTCCCGGCGTGGGAGCACTAGACGACGCAAGGACGGGATGGGCAATAGCATGTATAGTAGCTCATCCGGACCTGTATATTCCCTCAGCGCAGTCCAGAAGTTAGAGAGCGGTGGGCCCGATTGGATGGGAGCTAGGTCGTGTTGTAAGGCCGAGTGGGGGTAGGAAACGCTTAACACCTCCACGGCAGGGAATTTGGTGAGTAGCTGCAAGCTTAAGCGTGCTGCAGTGTATTGCATATTGAGCCTGAGGATCGTGACATTGGAGAAGGGCTCTCCGTTTTGCAGCTGGGCAAAGAGGCTTTCATTGTGCATGAGATCGAGGCACTGGAGTGTATCCCTGGGTAAGAGGGAAGCCCAGGAGCCTGCAGAAGATCCAGTCCAGAAATACAACTCGAGCTTGAAGGTGGAGATGCACAGGGGAAGGAGGGGAGGAGGAGGATTGATGTTGATTTCACTGGCTTCAGCTCCTATTTCAAGCCGGGTAAGATTCGGCAGTAGCCACAGCGCGTCTATCGCGGCCCGCCCACAATCGACGTTGATGGAGACGTAGCGGACGTCAGTTAGATGTGCAAAGGAGTGGGTCAATTCTGCTAGGACCGATCCGGGGTGGAGGAGCTCCACTGCCGGCGCTGGTCGCCGTCCGCAGAGATGGCATGTGCGAATGAGGGGTGCGATCTCAGAGGAGGTCCAAAAACGCAATCGCTGCATGATGATATCCCGCAGGCCGTCCTGATCGGCCGGTACATCCCGATGGGACGGGGCCTGGTAATTTTTGGGGTAGAATGTGAACTCGCGGAAGAGCAGTCGGCGCGTGATGTGGCAAAACCGCCAGCAAACGAGGTGGGTCTGAAAAAGTGCATCTCGGGGAACGTTGGCGAATACCTCGGCCCAGAGTTCGTCCGGAAAGTCACAGCATGGCATCGATGGCAGAGATACGGCCAAAGTACAGACAACTGTGGAGGTTAGTATTCGTCGACATGAGAGACGGAATGGCTACTTTTCAGGTGTATGAGTAGAGGAGGCCTGGCAACTGGCAACTCAGAATGAGGATCTATGGATCGATCCGGACTTGAGAGCTTGAGACTCACGGATGAATATGGTCGAAGTCGAGGAACAGATGTGACGTGTCACGCGTGAGTTGGACTTCAAAAATTTGGAAAAAAAGCGTGCTGTCCAGTCTATACTCCAAGTGCCGTTCATTCGTGAAGACTCAAGCAGGCATGTTCGAACAAGGAAATCTCTCCGCTTATCTTAGAGCAATGTAGTGGGAGCAAGGGACCGATGTCCCAAAAAGGCACTAGTACTGATGGCCAAACTGTCCCAAAAAAAAAACGCCAAGTGCAATTGGAGGCCACTGTCAAGTCTGTGGGTCTAGCGAAACCGTACACTACACTACGGTATCTAGATTGATAAAGTCCAGGCGGAATCGGAATTGAGGGAAGAATGCGAGAAGAGTGGAAGCGGGACTAGTACATACTTAGACACGCGTCCCGAATCCGCTGCTGCAGTAGAAGAAGAACGATGCCTTCGCCCATCAATACCCGCCAGCCCAGTCCACCCAGATCTATGGATCTCCCACGACAAGCGCGCGTAGTAGCGGGCGTTGACGTGTGGAGCGGGACCGCACTCTCGCTCGGGTGCTGTACGGGATGTGCAGCATGTCCTGGAAATGCATCAGCCGCGTCCCAGCACCGTAGGAGCGTGCGCCGTTCGCCATACCGACGGAGACCACACAGTCCCTACAATCGCCATCCCGGGTGCGCGCGGTGCATCGGTGTTGTTCGTCGCCGGATACGGGGAGCGTGAATGAGCCTGCAACGCGGTGTGTGAGCAAGCAGGCAGGGAAAACAGGCGGCAGAGCGCAGGGAAGGAGAGGGTGGATGCGCAGCTCTCCCTACCAACCAAATCGAAAGTGGGCAGGGGAAGGGGATTTGACGCGACGCAGGACGGGCGAAGAGGAAGGGGACCCGGGGAGGCGCCATCGACACCCCGCCACCCAGCACACCAAAGACATGAAGGAGAAGGGAGGGCGGCCGCCCCTTCCCCTTCGTCCACTACCAACCACGCCAGAATGGAGGTCCGCCCTCCAGTACGATGCGCAGCTCGGTGACTCGGCCAGGGCATTGCGCCGCGAGGTTCGCGCGCCATGGTTGAGCCCTTCCTTCCCAGCGCGCCACGCCCGTACTTTCGCCAGCATGCCCAAGCCAGGGAGCGAGCAAGCGAAGAAAGGACCTCCCCCTTGACGACCACAGCTCGACACAGCTCGACGAGTCGCACATGTCCGACGCCCGCCCGCCCGAACACGACTGCATTCACGACGCGAGTAACCCGCCTCCCCGTCACACCGCGCCTCTACATCGCAGCGTGACGACCGGGGACCCACAGTTACGTCGCCCATACCAGCCCGCCGACATCCCCGTGCACGCACGCCTCCATCCTGCGTCATGAGTCAAGGGCCACTCCGCAGTCTGTCACGTCTGGACATCGGGACAACCCAGCCCCGCCATGTACGCGCACATTCCTTCGCAGCACCACGCTCCCAGCGCCCACCCCACCCCCCACACCCCTGCGCCCGCCTTCCCTTCCATCCCCCGCGCCACGACTCCAGCCTCTACCCATCCCTCAGCGCACAACAATGAAATGGGAATCAGGCCCCCGAACCCGCACCCCGGCCATCGCGCGCGCTGCTGGCTTCGAGGTGTCGACCCCAACTCTACCTGCACGCACCAGATAGCCTGCGCGGCGTACGCCTCCATCGGATAATGCGGGGTAGGGCCGAGATGAGATGATCGTGGCCTTCGAGAGCGAACACGTACGTATCCACGACGGACGAAAGGTTGAAGAGCGGATGAGCAGTGGACCTCGAGGGCACAGGGAAGTGAAGAAGAGGAGGGCGGCAAGAGGAAGGAGGACGAAGGCAGGAACGGGAAAGGCTTGCTCACACGTCTTCGGGCCTATCATCGCATAGGTACGTGAAGGAAGACAAGGCGCACGAAGCCCCCAGCAGTATTACAATGAGGAAGACTGCGACGCGCGGGAGGAAGAGTGCAAGTGGAAGATGATGGGAGGGACGACGATGGTAGTAGACAAGAGAAGGAGGTGGACACGCACGAATCTCGCGGCGCACCCCCGCAATGCGCGAAAGGAGGAAGATAATAGCGTTGCCGCCCTCCTCTCCACGACCGCAGCTCGACGGCGCCGACTCCACCCATGCCGTGCCCGTCATCCCCCGCGCCGCGACTCCGGCCTCCACCCACCCATCCCTCGGCGCACGACAATGAAATGGGAATCGGGCCCCCGCATCTACGTCCCGCCCCCCGCCCGCTCGCTGATCGCCACACATCGCCTTCCGCACACTGCGGCGCACGCACACGCACACCCGCCCCTGACTCCCACCCATCCCTCAACGCGCGACAATGAAATGGGAATCGGGCCCCCGCCCCTCGCGCGCGCGCTCAGCGCCCTCGAGAACACCCCGCCACACCCGCGTCCGTGTCGGCGTCGACGGCAGCTCCACCCGCGCCCGTGTTTCCCCTTCCTCGCTCCTCATACCACGGTACGCCAGCGTCCAATCTCCGCACCTGCACCCGCTGCAAATCGCACCCGCGCCGCGACTCCGGCCTCCACCCACCCATCCCTCAACGCGCAACAATGAAATGTGAATCGGGCCCCCGCCCCTCGCGCGCGCGCTCATCGCCCTCGGAGAACACCCCGCCGCACCCGTATCCGTGTCGGCGTCGACGTCAGCTCCACCCGCACTCGTGCTTCCCCTTCTTCGCTCCTCATACCACGGTACGCCAGCGTCCAATCCCCGCACCTGCACCCGCTGCGGCGCACGCGCACCCGCACGCACACGCACCCATCCATCCCTCGACGCGCGACAATGGAATGATCGGGCTCGCACCCGCACCCCGCTCATCGCGCGCGCTGTTGGGCTTCGTCGGCCCCAACTCTATGCGCGCCCGCGCCCGCGCCCACTCCATCAAGGCGATACGCAAGTGCCCCGCATCCTCCCGCATCAACGCCATCCGCTGTACCCCGCCTTCGAAAAATCCCGCCGCACCCCCGGTCGAGCTCGACGTCGGCGGCGACCCCAGCTCCGCCCGCGCCCACACCCGCCCGCACACCGCACGCGCGATCGATGTACGCACTCCGCCTGTAAAGCGCGGCATCCCCGTCCCCGCGCTCCCCCTTCCCCTTTCCATCCCTCCCACACACACCCACACACCCCATCCGCACAACAGGCGAAAAGCGCGGCCGTGATGCACGCACGCCGCACGCACGACCCGCCCCGCTCTCCCCTCCTCCAAAACTCTCACCTTCTCCCTCCGCACACTCACACCCGCGCCCCACTCCAGCACGCCCGCGCGAATGTCGAAATCGCAGAATAGGGAAAGAAAGCTCACCCACTTATCCACGCTGAAAAACACGAGATACGCGCGATATGTTGACGAAGCCCGTGCTTCCGGACGTCTTCGGGCGTCCAATCGGCGTCGGCGATGGAGGGCCTGTGGGGTGGAAGTATAGGGTTATTAAGAGTAAGAGAGGGAGGGAGGGAGGGAGGGGAAAGAAAGGACGGGGAAGGGGTGAGACGGCGGGTGAGAGCGGAGATGGGATCGGAGACAATATAGAGGGAGCGGGTTGTGCGAGCGAGCGGACGGGCGAACGTGAAGGCGAAAGGCGTGAGGAGGAATCGGTGCAGAGAGCAGAAAGGCTGAGGTGCGAAAGACGAAAGACGGGACGGAGTCGGAAAGAGCGAAGAGCGCCGTAGCAACGAAGAGTGGAAGAGGGAGAGGAGGGATGGAGCGACAGAGAAGGGTGAGAGGAAGGTCAAGGACGTGGAGAGAGAAGGAGGGGGTGTTGTGAGCTTGGGGATAGAGGGAGTGGGGGAGGGCGTCGGAGACAGGAGACGGAAGGTTATGGCTGCCAGGACGAGTGAACGTGGAGGACGGGTAAGGCGAGACAAAGAGACACGAAGGGAGGGGATGGGGCAGGAAAGAGCGGGGAAGAATAGAATGAAATGAAAGGGATGGGTGAGACGCGTGATCTCGGAGAGGACAAGGAAGAATTAGGGGGGGAGGGTGTTAGAAGGGAGGGAGGAGCGGGGAGCGGTGAGGGCGAGCAAGCGTGATGCGAGGGAAGGCGGGAGCGAGCGTGAAGGGCGGAGGGAGGAGAGGCTCACCAAGCAAAAGTGTCCTCCGAGTCGTCCTTCCACTCGGATCTACCCCATCGCTCCGCAACTCACCCACATAGTCGAGAACTCGCTGAAATCGAATGGGCCGTAGGGGACGCCGTGACGGGGCCGTCGGGTTCGTTGGCGGCCTGGGCGCGATGTTATTGAGTAGTGGGTGAGGAAGCAAAGAAAACGTACCTCAGACTGATGCCCAATCAATGTATCGCCGAGGATGGTTTCTGCGGCGCTGACGATGGCGAGGTCGAACGGCCAGGAGCACGTGAAGTTGACGAGGGCCGAGATGTTATGCATCTATCATCCCATTAGCACCTCTCGAGAAAAGATTGAGAAGAGGACATGCACCATATACACCAACTCGTCGCTGTACTCGAACGGCGAGGTCTCCATCGTGCCGGTCACGCCATTCTGCAGGACCTTGTCGTTGAGGATGTCGCAGCCCACGGCGTGCACGACGTTCGACACGACATGAGGTTCAGGAACGGGACCCGGAGGAAAGTCGCGTTTGCCCACTACTCCCTCATCAGCAGACAAAAAAATAGAAGGAGAGAGACACCCACAAATTTGAGTAGCAACACTCAGATCAGCGCCAAACCTCACAGAAACCCCCATCTGAACGCTACAGTCGCTGAAATCCGGGCTGGGCGTCCTTGAGGCAACACGACGGAGGACCGAGGGTATTTGGGAAAGGGAAAGCAAGTCTCGTAAATTGGAGAGCAGCCGTTGGCTTCATTTTGAAACTGGCGCTATTTCTTAGCAAAATGAAGCAAAGAAAGAACAAAGTTCGAAGCACAAACCTTTCGCTTTGAAGTTTGAAGGTGGAGAATGGCTTGGCGCGTTACGCGACTCGGAGTCACACTCCCGATGATGTCGGATCATCATGCTCGCTCCCGCGCTGGAAGTCCGACGCGTCCGCCGCCGAAGACCCGCCCGACTTTCTGTCGCCAAAGAGCTCCATCGACACTCTCATCGACGGTGGCGACGACGCCGAGGTACAGTATACGCTAGCTGGAGGAAGAGCTCGCGAAGGTAACGCGGCGGAGAAGCTATGTATGGTGTGCGTGCGTGTCGGGCATCAAGAAACAGTTGTGCACGTTTCTCTCTTACACACTCGCTTCAAACACACCTGTCTTCGTTCTCAATGCACGTCCCGAGGCGTTGTTTTCTTTGTCTCGATGCAGCGGAAAACCCGCTTGCCAGACCGGGCGCAAAATGGCGTGTGCGCTGGCCCCGGGCCGC
This sequence comes from Mycena galericulata, assembly GCA_029289565.1. NCBI lineage: Eukaryota > Fungi > Basidiomycota > Agaricomycetes > Agaricales > Mycenaceae > Mycena > Mycena galericulata. The sequence goes on along the minus strand of JARKIA010000158.1, from coordinate 320,007 downwards.
TATTTTTCACTAGCTCGTCGATGCCCAAGTTTCACTACTTCTAGTTTCTTTTCGGCGTCGAGTCTCCTTTGATTCTATCTGGATCCATTGCGCCTTTGATTTCTTCCTCAAGTCTACTCCTCCTCCTCTATTGAAAACTTGGATGTTGTACTTACGAAACGGGGTTGTACAGACTGGTTTTCTCGGTGCGTATTCACTTTTCTTATCTCTCTAATCAGTTTGAATTGACTTACCTCTTCTTCCGTTGCAGAGTCTATGATATGATGTATTCTCCACGAGTCTCCTGCCTCTTCTTATCTTTCCTATTTTGAACCTGACTTTCAAGTTCTTATTGCGTTGCAGAGCCTCTGATATATTTATTCTCCACGAGCTTGCACTTCAGATTGGGTTATATTCCGACTTGATTGTATCCCGGACACTCTCGGCTTGAATGTCCTCTAACTTTACATTTAAAGCAACGGCCTTCGCGCCGCAGTCGTTCAGATTCATCTTGGGGTAACAAGACACGAGCGGACGGGTATTCCGACTCGGCATCACTCGTTCCATCTGTCCGCTCCTTCTCGGGTGCATCGGGCTCTTCTTCACTGTTCAATTTGGTCTACGACTTCTTGGGAAAGCTCTGCGGCTGATTTTCAGGATCAGCAGTTTCCCTACTCTCATTAATGTACAGCGCACAAGGCACGCACGAATTGATGTAGAAGATTTTTCAACAAGATGCCAGGTCAAGGTTTCTGTGGTTCGCAATCGCATCCATTACAGTGCGCATTACAAGACCGAATCCACTCGCTAACATTCCACAACGTCCCCGCTTTACTGATCAACCCTTAGATCCAGACCAGATCCGGGCCAGCACGAGCTGCTGAGGCGTCATAACTGATACTTCTCAACGTCTCCTCAACTTCCTCGGAGATCTCCTTCTCTGGATCCGAAGGGCTGAATACAACACGACGGCCAACGGGACCAGGCAGGCCAAAGAGAACACGAGCACCTGGGGGCAGACGCGAGTTCGGGGTGGGTTTAGGTTGACTGCTGAGCCAAGTCTGATAGTTCGTCCATCCAGCCGTGAATTGAAGCGAATAATCCGCAGACAGGGCTCCTCGATTGCTGAAGGGCTCTCCGGCTTTGACGTTGTCGAACCTTCGAACAAATCAGTTGCAATCCGAATAACCCTGGCGCTTTCCCTGCCAACCACCCGGCATTGGGGGCGTCATCTGACTTACCAGGTCATCGTCAACCTCTCGTTCAAGGGGACCCACTTGTTCTCGACCAGCTTCCCAGACTGGACCAGGGGAGCGGCGAACGACTGAGCAGCGGAATGGCACGAAGCGCAAGCCGAAACGAAGTTGTCCGCTGCGAGACGTGAAACTCGTCAGACCTTGAAAAAGCGACCACAGTATCTGGAACGCGAACCTGGACCACACAGACGGCCATTATAGCCCCACGAGGGCCGCTTGCCGCCCAGGGCGATTCTCAACTTCTCTGCTTCCGGGTTGATCCAAGTTTCCTTTGGCTTTTGACCCGCATCAACGGCAGCTTGATCCATCGTAGGATCGTTCCCCCACTGAACGCCGACGCACGTCAAGCGATCCCAGGGCTGGATGAGTAAGATGAGTAAATGAACAACCGGTATGGCGATCCCCAGATAAAGACCCGACGAACATCTGTTACATCCTCGAGTGTACCATTGTACATGAATGTGCCGAAGACCCACCCAATCGGCGAGCGATGATCAACAACAGCGAAGTCGACCTGGATCAGGCGCACTTCGCTGTGGAAATCGTTGCGATTTTTGCCGTTTGGGGGCGCTCTCTTAGGGTCCGGCTGGGGAGAAATGACCTGCGCAAATAAAGCCAAGACGCATCAGTGATCAGAGGAATGAAGAGGTATTAACGAGGTAAGCTTACCGCAGGCCAGGCAGGAGCACCTTTCATGGTAAACACTTGTTCGTCTTTTGCTGTCGTCAGAAGGGTCTGTATGTCAGAATGGTGAGTGATGGGTCGGGGCTTCTCCGAGTTCGTCAATCTTACCTTGAAGACACAGGACCCTTTGGGGAACTTCAGGTCTTCGTTCCAAACAGGTTTGCTTGGGTTTGCCCAGACCCCTCCGAAGACCGAAGCACCTGTATGGACAACGTGTTACATATCGCACAGTGCAGGCGCTGCCGATGTAATTGAGACGACGTACCCGGAGAATTATAAAATCCGATCGCCCAGTTCTGAAGTGCATCCGTCTGCTTCGCAGCAAACTCCCCAGCCGGAATGGAACGCTCGAATGTCAAGCCTTTCAGCGGCTCCCTGCCATTGGCTGAGGCATGCATCCACGGTGCGTGGTACCAGTCTCTTTGCTGTATTACGGAAAGAGTCATTTTTCAACCAAGGGCACGTGGAGCAGTCTGCTCACCGTGTTTTTCTGAACGACAAAGTCGACTGAAGTGTTACCTTCCCAGCAGTACTCCTTGATGAAATTGGCGTATTTCAGAGGATCCTTGCGAAAGTCGATTTCCAGCCATCCTGCTTCGGCGCCAGAGATGTCTGGCAAAGGCAAAGGTGGGAGACCCGGACCTAATTGTGCCGGAGATGGATAGTCGTTGCGGATCTTGAAGGTTGGACCCGACCAGGTCGAGGGGGGGTCGTACTGGGATGAAGTGTGAAATTCTGCGTCTGCAGTCTTGAACATTGCTGGAGCTGTTGAGCAGAACACATATCGCGAGATTGGTGCTTTATATGATGACCAAAGCCATCCTGTCGTTCCTCATCGGAAATGAGGAAGTTCCGAACAGCAGAATGGAGAAATTACGGACAGCACATCAAGACATGTAAGGCCGTCAGGAACTCGTATGCCTTTTTCAAATAGCGGTAGATTCGAGGCGTTGTAGCATTCAGGGTAGTCGACGGCAGCAGGCTCGGAAGACCGGTAAGGGTCGGAAATGAGGAAGTTCCGAAGTAGAATGAAGAATTTGCGAACAGTACATCAAGACATATCAGGTCGTCAGGAACTCGTATGCCTTTTTTCAATAGAAATATTGGTAGATTTGGGGCGTATTGTAACATTCAGGGCAGTCGACGACAGCAGGCATGGAAGACCGGTAAACGCGCTGTTCGGAGGTAGTCAAATTGAAATACCAGGCCCGACAGTTCGTCAAGGCATATGAATAAACAGGTACCGCCGCTGTACTGCTCTTGTGGCCAGAATAAACACCCTTTCGGACCTCGGCCGTGAGGAGGTCTGGACAAAGAGCCATATTCGCAAACTCAAGGTGCATATCCGGAACTTGGGTGCAAGAAGTAAGGAAATGCGCACATGGCACCCATAACAACTGCGTCTACTGTACCATTTCAACCATAGGCTCACTGGCTGTGTGACCTGTGACCCCTATTTCTGTAGTTCATTTCGGCAATTGTTCAAGTAGAAAATCAACAACCTTGAATGATATAAGACCAATTTGAGAACAAATCCCTGTTTCTTTCAACTTTGGTCTTGAATCGGTCCGATTCTGGTTCAAACTCATTTGTTGGGCCCGCATAGAAATTGATAGAATACGAAAAATGCCAGAACTTGGCCAGAACACAAAAATTGTGCAACAGCTCAGTTGAAGGCCTGACGGAGCAAAAGAGCGGCCCTGGGGAAAAAAATTGCATTTTTCGCGGATTCCGGGGATAAGGTTCAGAACCCTTGGTCGAAATGGTCACCAGTATTCTTGCTGTCAAAAATGAGAGTTCGACTGTCCCGACTCCATAATACCGATAAGGTACGCGTACCTAAACTCGGCACTGGCGCCACTGGCCACATTAAGGCGGTCAGAGGGTTGCCGTCGGTTCCCATACCGCAACGGATTTCGATTCAACGGTTATGCAATGTGTGACGGGCCGCGGGCGCAGTTATTTTGACGGCCTGCCCTGCCCCTTGCCCTGGCCTGCAGATCTCCGGCCGGACGTGAAAACTATCCGATTTCAAAGATATGAACCATTTCGATCTCTTTGTTTCCTTGATCCAGCCACCCGAGCTCAGATTTTCGCCATGAGCCAAATCCAATGTCCAGTGCAGCAGCAGACTGGCAAGCTCAAGCCTTCAACGACCGCAAGGTGTCCTGTGTCCCAGAATCCTGACAATGTGAACCCTGTCAACAACGTCCCGTTTAACCTTTCCCAATCACTGGCTCCGACTCAATCGATCTCTTTGTCCACCAAGCGCGAGCAGTCCTCTATACCATGCGCGATATCCTCCGAGCCAGATCCCGCCGACTCGTCCTCGTCCACTTGGGTGTATCCAAGTCCGCAGCAGTTCTATAACGCGCTGACACGGAAAGGATACGAGATGCCCCAGGAGCAGATGGAAACCATGGTTCAACTTCACAATTTCCTCAACGAGGAGGCCTGGGCTGATGTACTACGATGGGAGGCACGATGGCAGAGGTGAGGTTTAACTTCGCAAATGTCGGCGCGTCGCTTATACAGATGGGATTGGTCTTAGGTCATTTACGGTGCCGACTCTTGTCCAAATATGCGGCAAACCGAGAGAACTTTCCTTCAAGGCTAGAGGCCTGCTGGTTGCCGGCTGGTTGCTGCCTTCTTGGTTCGCCAGGTACGGGGTCCTTCTAACTTGATGCAAGTGGGTTATTAACTTGAGCCTTGAAGCGTGCGGCCCTTCGATCGTCACGACTGGTTGGTCAGACGAACATCAGGAAGAGAGGTCCGCTACATAATCGACTATTATCGAGCCCCTCCGGACGAGCTCGGCAATCCAGCTTTCACATTGGATGTGCGCCCCGCTTCTGACAGTGTGGATAACATCAAGAAGCGGGTTTCTACTGCAGCAGTAGCATTGTGGAGTTCTCTGTTTGCTAAGTCTTGCAATTGAATGCAGATACTACACAGATACGGTTGTGATGTGTGACATGTTGCCAATTGCGATCGAATGTTACAGTAGTTTTGGCGCCGTGAAGCTGCGAGGGAATGAGATGCAATTGTAATCATCAACCATGAAGGAAAGAGGACTTAAAATATCTATCATATACCTTCGATGACAACAGGAAGGTCGACTGTCAAGCCATTAGTTGTTTCCATCAACTTGACTTGGGTGGGGGGCCGTGGCAGCGCCCGGCAAAAACTCGCGCTTATGCTTTTTTTTTTTTTGGAGTGTTTGGGATAATGAGATTCAGTCTGCAGAAGCATTCCAAGGTCGTCCACTTGTGTTGCTGGTTGTTGGACCAGTCATTGCCAGGGAAATTGTCCAGGAGGAAATGCCGTTATGCACAATGTTCAACCGGTGTGGGACTCCAGCCCGTAAAATTCGTCAAATCCCATTTATATCGTTCATGGGCTGCATACCCACTAAAACCCCCTCGTATACTCATCTGGCAGTGAGTCCTCGTCCATGAATAAGCCACTCCATTTGTACAAGACCAGTTCCGTTTTCAAGGCAAACGGTCCAAATCTAATCTTATCAGCCAAAGAATCGGACTCAGTCGGTCATGTCGTAAAGCTACATTGACCGCTTTGAACCATTGGTTGTGAATTACTGCTGTAGTAAGTATCAGGTCTGGATTTCCCATAACGCGGGTTACTCGGAGGTTCCAAATAAGATGCCATGCAACTGAGACTAGGATAGCACATAAGCTCCCCTTTTCTAGGATGTTTGTGCCTTCGCTGGGTTTAAATTTTACAAGGTTGCAACCCAAAATCAGGCCCCAGTTCAATGTAGGCCATTATGTTTTGTTTCTCATATGCCCTGCTTCTCGTATGCTTTTCTATTTATGATGAACTTAGATATCAGCCACGGGGTTCCTTTGTATAAAAAATCATTTATGAGCAGCAAGGTTGTTAGGTGATCCGGTGACACGGCACAGAAAAAATACCAGTGCAGTTCTAGGTTGAACTTCAATGAAGTAATGCTACATGGTGGCTGCAAAGATCGGCAAGGCACCAAAAGGATTCCCAAGGGAGCATCAATGGATCAATTTGTGATGCGCCCCTGATGCGCTCCAGCAAAGGGCTGTGAAACTCTTGTGAAATGTACAAACTCCGGGTCTGCTCTACGGTGGCCTACGCATCTCTACTCATCTATCTTATCTTATGGTATCTTCTCACAGATAAGACAGGATTTACCACAGTATAATAATATTGCTCAGCTAGGTCCCCTTTCAAAATGTGCCGAGTTGTAGAGACAGTACAATCCAGCCCATAAAATGTACTACCACTACACACACTACAAGCCAAACACCCTGCAGTTGATAAAATAAAAATTCACCGGGCATTCTTTACAGCACTAAAAGCTGTCCGACCATGCTGAAATGCCTGATGAGCAAACTTGATGACCTGGCAGATAGCTGACCTTAGAACAGATTACAGAGATGATAAATTTCCTAGATAAACTCCACACAAGAGTCAGTAGAATCTGAACCCTGAGGATTTACACTGTTCCCCCATGGTACACCGGTGGCGACTTGAGCTCAAGTGCTGTGAGGCATGAGCTGCACTACAGGCTCCAGTTAAGCCTCGCTAAATAAACCAGCGGGAAGTTGCCAGAGTACACTTGCTGAGTCAGATAAGGACCTTTTTAGTCTCGACGACAACAACCTCGACTTCAGGATCGCAGTGCACGCGCGGCGTGTGCATCGCTTCGAATTTTTGACCCACCCACCATCCCTTCAAGCATAGATTCCTTTTTTCTTTTATTTATTTTAGTACTAACTTAGTGGTGAGTGCAGTGGCAGAGTCACTGTCAAGGGGGTGTCTAACTTGCTTGGATTAGCTTGCCACAGGCCTTCTCCACTCCGGGACTTTGGGGTTTGCGCTGCGGCAGGGGTTTGTCCTCGACAGCAAGCCCAGTTTCCATTCCCATCCATGTGTTGCTTGATTGAGTTCATGATTCCACGGTGTATTGCAAATGCGGTCGGTCGTGCTACGCCCTCCGCTGATCATTAGCGAGGCGCCTCCGGGGCCGTGGTAGGGCGCATCACAAATTGATCTATATGATCTATGGATGCAGCCACATGGTGCCACTACTCTGTTTATACCTAAAAGTACCACCATGCAACAACATTGCTGACCTGTACTAAATTAATACAGGTAAGCAATGTTGTTGTAAAAACACATGTATCAGTCAAGTCGAGTATTAGTACTAATATAGTCTCTCTTGACAGACGCTTTATTGTATCTTGCTCGTTCCTCGCCCAATAAAGTCTGTTGGTTACCGCGCCTTGATACCCGGTAGCCTGCGTTATTATGTAAGCTTACATCACGTGCAATCGCTCCGGCGCGACTTGGACGTGTTTCTTGCCCTCAATGATCCTAGAGAACATATGGTGGGCCTCAAATAAACATGAGGAGAGTGTTGAACCGTCCGGGACGTCAATTTGTGCTCAACACAAAAGCTGGATTATTTTTGGCAGGAACACCCAAATTTGGATGAGAATCTTCAAGTGGGGTGCTGAGGTCGCCAGTTATCAAAGAGAAAAAGTCGAAGAAATGTTTAAGTACTCTGTAACGTCATATTTAATTTAAATACGAGTACGGCCGCTAGAACGCGTCCAAGTCGCGTCGGAAGTTATACACGTGATGTATGCTTACATAATAACGCAGGCTACCGGGTAACAGAGCGTGGTAACTAACAGACTAGTACTAATACTCGACTTGACTGATACATGTGTTTTTTTTTGTGAAGTTCAATTCAATTCATGATCATTTTGTAGCAGCCTGATATATATATATACCACTTCTCTTACAGCAGGACCGAGTTGAGTCCTTTCAAGATGGGGCTAATCGGTGTTATGGATACACCATGATTCAAAAATGTAACCTAAGAAGTGTCAGAGGCAGCCCTAGTCTCTAAATGTGCGTCCTAGAAAAAAAGATGGGGAGATGTGGCGGATATGTATGTAGCTGCGACAAGTGCATGTGTGAGCTTGAACACATTTGGATACTCCCGCACTATTAGGTACCTGTCAATACTTCCAGCCTGAGATCAATTACCATTAAATGGTCAAGTACACCTCACTGAGTCTGTCTCTTTCAGTGCGAAAGCACTGAAAGGAAGTGTGACGATGATGTTGGACACAGGATATGCCAATATTGCCACACTCCCGCCGGTGAAAAGCCGAACTTATATTTTTACACGGTAACATCGATATCAAATTATATACGACCAACCACAGACAGTGATAAGAATAACAGAGTTAAATTGGATGATTATACTTAACGACATGGCCCTAAAATAGGTACCAGCTACATGGACAAACCGTCTTTGCGTTATTTTTATTTATTTTCCAGCTCACTGCTTCCTGCGACCTCAAACCTATCTTATCCATTCTTAGTACTCCGCAAGCCTGCCTCCTCAGGCTCTCATCCAATCCTGCACATCTATTATACATCTTTCACTTTCATCGCAAGTGTGCATGACTGAGAATGCCTCGATATCTTTAAGTTTTAACGGTTTTTGCTCACCCAGGAAAGTTTTCTCATGCTAAAATACAATTGTATACGAGCAGAACTCAATGCTGTCAACCGGGGAACAATGAAAACTGGAATTCAAAAATACAGTGCATGTACTAAAATCATCCAGCATGTGGACTTGTATTGAGTTCTTCTACACGACCTCAATAAAAGGGAGTTGACCATATTGTTTGTGCATGTTGTCTAAATATGTTTGTATGGCTGTCCGCTAGATGCGGACAGCCACAGCGTCCTATTGACCATTGAGATGGCGTCGACCCAATTTGGCTCATCTTACCTGATGCCTCGCCCACCACAATGGAATAGATGCAGCTCAACAGTGCGCAGTTGGATCTTAGGCTAATTTTGCTGCTGTCTCCGGGACAAAATCTGAAATACAGTAAGTACATAGATACAACTTGACTGTCACCTCTTATGTGTGGACTTCGGGGTGCTAACGTCGGTGCGTCTCTGCACGTCCATCACCGGAACACGGGTACATGCGATTGGCATGTCTGACAGGGAAATCCTATGATCAGCATTAATTAGTAACATTCAGCATTGGGAACGGATGGTCACCCATAATGTACTTTAATCATCCATTGCATTTCATGCCAAATTGGCGCATGGGTGATATATGCCTGTCCTATTTAATCTGGGCTTCAGTGAACATTGCTCCTAGTTATATTTAATCTGTATGCACTGGGGATCGAACACACGCCAGGATGCAATTCAGAAAGCGGGCCGGTAATATACCCGGTTACAGCCACTATTTTATCACAAATAAATCTAATGAAACTCGTAAAAAAGACTTCAACACAGCCACTATTTTATCATAATGATCCCGGGGGACTGACTTGTTCAGAGGTCGAAAAATCCTCATATCGATTTCCCAAATAGACGATTACTTATTACATAAGCACACGTAATTCGGACAGAAGTAGTTTTTCATTGCTTGGTGAGGCTGGACAATTATGATTAAATACACCTCCAGGCCGTAATGTACTGTAATCGTAATATAATATTAGGGTTGAGGCGCATATTTAATTGTAAGGGTTATGATAATGTAATGTAATCGTAATTTAACCATATTTAATTGTATTTAATCTGATTTTTTCCTCCACAAAAGTTTTCGGTGTATCTGGGTGTCGGGAACGCTCCCTGAACATCCTGAAATTTCACTGGAAGCCATAATCTTCACAGAGGTGACTATACCAAGTCTTACAGGCACCAAACACCAAACACCAAGAAAAAAAACATCTAACAGCTCCAGAGGTGGACTAGCACTTTAAGCAGACTCCATGAGTTGGAAAGCCACATTTAGTTCATATATCTTGATTCCGCAACATCAAGGTGAATTGAACCAGATCACATGATGATCCGCATTCAATTTTGTGCAACTACACCACCAGACACTGGTCCATATGGGTAGAGGAAATAGTGGGGGTATCGATTTAGGCCTTCTAATCATACTAAGCCCTATATAGTCTGCAAAACAGAGGTCTTTGTGCACCCAGACCATATGCATATGTCTCGGTAACCCAGACGTTCCGGAGTGATCCGTGATTGACATCGGAGTTTTAAATTGAAGTACACCGGAACGTCTGGGGCATTTCGATAGCAACACCCCCCATCGAGTCACACCCCTCATCCTCCCTCCTCCCTGTGCCTCCTCTGGTCTCAGGGAAGCTCCCAACGGGTCATGGACATCTAAATATGTATTAGGAGCCTTTTTCCAAATTTTTGTACCATGGTATGAGGCCGGATAAAAATATACCACATTTGCACTCCTACCCTCCCTCGTTCTTGCTTGATACCCTGGAAAAGGCGAGAAGATCATCCCATCGGCCTAGCAAGTACTTCTGCACCCTTACTTCAGGCTCGAAGTACGCTGGGTCCTCAATCTGCGCGATATCGACCAAGCTTCACATCGGGGAGTGTGACTCGATCGGGGGTGTTGCTATCGAAATGCCCCAGACGTTCTGGTGAGGGTTCTGCACTTCATTTTCAAACTCCCATTGTCAATCACGGATCATTTGGTCCGGAACCCTCACCAGAACATCTGGGTTACCGAGACAGCATATGCATATAATTAACATTACATTCGAGTACGGTACCCCATATTGTAATGTAATCGTAAGATATTGTAATTGAATGGTTGATAATATTAGAGCCCAATATTATCCTCACACTGTATTTAATCATAATTTTAGCATTACATTAAATTATAATGGAATGTACTCATAATCTTAGCCAGCCTTATTGCTTGGATTCAACCACGTAATTCAGGAAGAGTTACCCGACAATGGAACGCAGAGGTTTCCAGCCGACTAATATCTTGCTTTGTTCCTTGAATCTTAACTGCATGTTGCGTCAGGTAGGTCTAACACGGCAGTTAGTTTGACATATCATAAATCGCAAGACGAAATTTAGCTTACAGAGGCATCGCTCGACGCTCATAGTTTCGTTAAATTTCCTCCCTTGCGGTCAAGCCTGGGCTAGTGTGACAATGCGACGGTGTCCTGTACTTTGCTCTTGAAAACAAAAGACGACACCGTGGAATCGAACTTTAGAAGTTCAACATGGAGGTGCCGAAGATGATGTGGTACTGCTATAAGATATCTCGGGCCTCGCTAAGACCGGTACGGGGCATATCCAAATCAAATTCCGCAAGCTGTTTCCAGGGAAATGCGGATGCGAAAGATCGTTAAGCCGGACGAGCATATGAGATAGATACTTTTAGGAGGCGTGGTGCTTTGGCGAATATTTCTATGAGAGAGGTGATGTCAGGGTTGTTGTAAGTACCCACGAGCTGGACATCGACAGAAATCAGGATCGGGAATTTTCTCTGCGCAGCGAGGCAGGGTAGAAAGTATGCAAATTTGCCATGCAAGGTGGTATCTTTCAGGGAGGATTCGAGAAAGTGATTGAGGGCCGGCTTCATGGATGGCATAAGCTCAAATGCCGACTGTTTTCCGCGGAGGATGTTCAAGCAAACGTACAGACAGAGTTTCCGCGTCTTTGCGAGTATTGCATCTATCCAGATGGTTTGTATACGAGGACGGGTTTCGAGATAGACGTGGTCCCACAAACGGGGCATATGATGGCAAATCGACCGCCAACGAGACAAGATTTGCCCGAAGAGCATCGGCGGTTCGGACAGATTACGAGTAATCATCAATCGGCCCCCCGTCCTCACCCACACTTCCCGGCGCGCGCACTCATCGCCTTCGAAAAATCCTGCTGTACCCCATCCATGTCGGCATCGACAGTTCCAGCTGCGCCTGCGCCCACACAGCTCCCCTTCCGCACACCGCATCCCTCGCCCCCCCTCCCCATATCTAGCCACAAGAACGAATCAATTCGCAAAAAAAAAAAAAACCGGAAAAAAAAAGTCCACGCACTTCTCCACCCTCACAACGTGAGGTTCGCGATGTGTCGACGAAGGCCGTTTGCCAGACATCCTGGGGCCTCTATTCGGGGCCGGTGACGGCGACGGAGGGGCCTGCCCTGAGAAGAAAAAGTGGATGAGTAAAGATGAAGAGAGGGAGAGACTGAGGGCAAGGGTGAAGGACGGGGGGAGAGCGGGACGGTGGCGTGCCGTGGGGAAGGTTAACGGCAAAATGGGGCCGGGAGACGAGAATGGGTAGCGGGAAGGCGGGGAGAGGGAGGGGTGCGTGTGAGCGCACGGACGCGAAGGATGGCGAGAGAGGGAGGAAGAAGGGATGGAGGACAGAGGAGGGGATGAGAAAGGACGGGGTAGGAACAGGAAGGGAGGCATCGACGCGGAAAGTGGAGGGGTAGGGGGCAGGAAGGACGGAAGGAGGAAAGGAGGAAAGGGAGGAAATGGAGTGGCGCACGAACACGAAGTGAATGTGGAGGACGGGGAGGGGAGGGAAGACAGGCAAGGCAGGGAGGGAGGCAGAGAGAAGAGGAAGGTCGGAAGGAAGTCTAAGAAACAAGGTGGGAAGACGAGGGTGCGAGGGGTGCGGAAGGTGAAAGGAGGGAAAGATGAGCCAGAAAACACGGAGAGCGGAGTGCTGGGTAGGCAAACACCAGGCGACGAACGGGCACGAGGGGGCGGAAGAAAGGAGGGAGGGAGGGAGGATAGAAAAAAAGGCAGGGATGGAAGGGGTGCGGGTGGACAAGCTCGGAAGGGAGCAAGGAATGGAAAGGAAGACAGGACGGGGAGCGGTGAGGGCCAGGCGCGCGAGCGAAGGATGGGGAAGGAAGAGGATCGGCCGAGCACAGGGAGGAGGGTGTGAGGAAGACAGGAAGGAAGGGAGGAGTCGGCACGCAGGCGTGAAGGGTCGGAAAGGAGGAAGGCAGGGGGGAAGGGGGCCTGCGCAAAGAGATAGCGGGAGGGATGGGATAGAGAGATGAAATGGAGGAGTGAGTATCAGGGCGGGCGCGGGGGGAAGGTGAACGCGAAGTGAAGGATGGGAAGGGAGGGATGCGGGGATGCGGAATGGGAATGGGACTGGAGCGGACATACCTACAACAACATCCTTGCCCACCCACTTGGATCCACCCCATCGTTCCCGAGCTGGCCCACACAGCCGCTGAAGTCACCGAAATAATCGAATGGGCCGTACGTAGCGGGGCGGTGGCCGTGGGCGTGGTAGAGGTCGGGTTTGTTGGCGGCTGGGCAACGTGAGCGGGGATAAGGGAGCAAACACACCTGATATTCAATGCGTGGATAGTCTCTCCAACATCGACGATGAGGAGGTCGAACGGCTGTGTGATGAACCACGGGATGCCTAGGAACCACTTGAACGTTGACTAGCGCGGAAATGTTGGCCATCATCAGCAAACCCTGGGTGTGCTACCTAGGTCTACATAGTTCCTATAGTTTCCATAGCTGCTGTATTCGCCATAGGAAGGGTACCCTCTATATATAGGTGTCCATAGTTCTCCATAGTTTGGCAGGAGTGCTACATAATTCTGTGTAGTTTGGTGGTTTGCGAAGCTTTTTAACATAAGAACGACCAAAGAAAAGTATGCCCGCTTCCCTTTCATTAAGGAAAGGTATCGTGACTCTTTAAGTTGCATAAAAAGGCCGCGCTTGTGAACTGAAGTTTTTTGATTTGTGAATAAAATGCAACCTGCCTGAGTCGAACCGGCGACCACGGCGACAGGCCATAATGCAAAAGTACAACATAACCATTCAGCAACACAAGCATTTTAAAATGTGGTGAGCTGTTCAGTATAAGGGGTTACCTCCCTCCCAACAACAACTGTCTGCTTCCTGACTCCAGTAATATCATCATCATACATAGTCTTCAGCTGCAAAACACAAAATAAATTCATAGAGCTATTCTGAACACCATCCTGACAGATGAGCTAGACTGTGTATATTTTTGTGAAGAATTTTGGTTCTGTAAATAGTTCAATGAAATACTGTGGCTTGTTGAAAATTAATTGCAGATCTGAACTGCCTTGAGGCTCAGGTGCCTACAGGGGACGAAAAAAAAAAACTATGGGAAACTATGCAGCTTGACCACAAAACTATGTACAACTATGTAGCTTTGACTGAAAACTACAGACCACTACAGAGTCCTATGGCAACTATGGGAACTACAGCAAACTATGGCCAACTATGGCCAACTATGGTCAAATCAAGGGTTTGCTGATGGTGTCTAAACATCCCATTAGCACCTCCGATTGAGAAAAGATTGAGAATAGGACACGCACTATCAGTAGTATATACAAGAATTCGTCGTTGTACCCCACAGATTCTTCTGTGATGTCGCTGTCCGTGACAAGCGTCGCCGACTCTGCCGACGCGCACACGCACGGAGCTTGCGTTCTGCATGACGTTCAACATGACATGAGGTCCAGGAACGAAGACATAAAAAATACAACGAGAGACACCCACGAACTTGCAATTGATTCGACACACTCATCTCAACGCTAAACCCCACGAAATCCCCGGTCTGAGTAGTGTCACTGGAATGCGGCTCGGCATCCTTGGGGAAAACTACGACTCGAGGGTAAATGATCCCGTAAATCGGAGAGCTGTTGGTTTCACTTTGAAACTGACGTTATTTCTTAGCAAAATGAAGCAAAGAAAGAACAAACTTCGAAGCACAAACCTTTCGTGTTGAAGCTTTGAAGGTGGACGATGGGAGGACCCCTGAGAATACCGCAACGAGGTAGGATTCAACAGTCCGGACAAATTTTTTGAAAATTGACTCGAGCTGTGATGCTAGTGCGGACAAAATTGGACCGGACCGTCCCGACCTCGGATTCTTAGTCGAGACAGGAAATTTGGCTACAAATAGGTTGGATACAGAGTCCGGACAAGATTTTTGATGGACATTGTTTGACTCGAGTCAACTTGATATGTATATATTACCTGCCTTGCAATCTACAACCCTGGTCATCAACACCATTGTCCTCCTCAATGTCCAGGAAATTAATATTACCCTCCCCCCTCTTTTGAACAGTATTCAAGCTCGCAACCATCTGCACCAGCCCCGAATACTCATCTTGGAGTCTGGTAAACAGGATTGCCGTTTTTCGCGCAATGTACATATGGGTGAGATTAGAAAAGGCAGTTCGGAAAATGAATAATATTCGTGCCACTTGGTGGCCCATAACCGCGCACCCCAATCAAGACAGACAATGAATTTCTGGGCCGCTCACTTGGCCCGTGATCACGTAGTGGCTTTGACGAGTCTTAGGAATTTTTATAATTTTTTGCGATATTTCGACCTTTGAGGTGTAGTCCGGACAAAAAATCCGAAATTTCCAACAGTGTGAGGTCTAGTCCGGACAAAATTTTTGACCTCGTTCACTTGCATAGTCCGGACAAAAATTTCAAAATCCGGAATCTGGAATCCTACCTCCTGGCGGTATTCTCAGGGGTCCTACAATGGGAGAACGGCATCGACATGTTATGCGATTCGGAGTCACACTGGTTCGACGGCGCTGAGTTTCACGGTTTGAGGCACAGCACCGTGCCACGCGCGTCGTACACTGGTGGAGGAAGATAGGGCTGCTGCCCGTGGCTGTGGCCACGGTACGACGGCACCCATGTCATGGGTGCCATGCCCGTTCTGTCAGCCATTTTGCCAACTTGCCCACGGCATGGCTACGGCACGGGTTCCAACCCCACGGCCCGTTGAAACACGGCTGTCACGGCCGTGTAACGGGTTGATCTTGTGGGCCGCAATAAGGCCTAATTTTGCCTGCAGCGTAGTTCAAATATTTGGTAACTTGTTCACCACGCACGCCTTTTCATGTTTGACTACTTGCTACCCTAAAAACAGCAAGTTGCAGTTCGCGTCGGCAATTGCCGGCTGTGATGTCGGAATTTGATCTCAGTTTGAACCACATCCTTTTTGTAGCGGTGACTGATTTACTGACCTGATCTCTTGTTTCCAAGCATACTGAGGAAGCTCTCATATTATTATTAGGTCATTTGGCATGGTTCTTCTGTCTTGTGAGTCTCAGCAACTTGGTGAAAGCTTCATTATATTCAAATATCAGGTTGTGAAATATGACAATCCTCGTTGCACATTTTATAGAGGCTTTCAGGTAGTATTTACATCAAGAACAGCTCATGAAAATATGTGACCAATAGCCATATACTCGTTACGGCCGTGCCGTGAACCGTGCCGTCCCGTTGGAGGGCTAGAAATCCCCCTAATGGCTGTGTAGAGCACGGGCCGTGCCATGGAATGCCCGTGGATTCCACAGCCGTGCCCGTGATGGGTGGCAGCCCTAGAGGAAGAGCGACCAAGCCGAAGGTGACGTGGCAGCGGAGAAGGTACGGATAGGCAGATGGCTATATACATGTTTTCTCTCTCTTTTGTCTTTATTCTCGACACATGTCCTAATGTTTTTTTTCTTCTCAACGTAGCGAAACGCGACTTGCAACTTGACCATGCGCAAAACGGTGCGTGCGCTGACCCCGGGCCATTGTCTTTGGCTCCTCAACCCTCAAGTCTATCTTCGAGTTTCCTTCCAAGCCTACTTGGGTCGAATTCTGTCTGGATCTGGTGCGCGCGACCTTCAACTTCGTTTCACTTCTTCCTCCAAATCATCCTCCTCAATGGAAAACTTTGGTTGCACATACTTTTAGAAACACGGCACAGACATGTTCCATGAAGGTGTCCGCACCGGGATTTGTACTTGTGTTCATGAGCAACTCAGTATTGACGGAGAATGCCGGCATGGCAAGCAAAGCATTTGCGACTACAATGTTAATGAAGACGGCGAATGCGGGTAAGTCAGCTCATTCCTTCCTTGTTTAAGCTGATAAGTATGTTGTGTGCAGCTACAATCACAGCAACGGTGCTGGAAATGTTGAACAGGTACAGAGGCCCTGGGGACCCACTGAATGAGGATTCGGAGCTGGGGAGCACGAGCAAGGGGAGATAGTGCGGCATGGGTGGGCTACTGTGTATGGCGCTGCTGAGACGTTGGGGGTTGGTGCGATGCTCATTGGCCAGCAGTAAGCAGGGTGTGGGCTCCCTTCCCCCTTCTCACTTCTGGATTGATGGTGTGGTGACGGTGCTTGGGATGGCACAGATTGACGCTCATTTTTGCTTCTTTTCTTTCTCACCTGATATTTCTGCTCCTGCACAGGCATACAAACAGCAAAGGAGAAGCACTGTTGTTGTTGTATATACAGAATCCTGGATACCATATTGATAGTGAATGCATGTATGATACGATACCTACTTAGCTTTCGGACTGCAATGCATTTTCTAATCGAATTGGTACCCGCTAAATCAAGACACTAACATATGTTATATTGAACAGCGGGAGGACAGGAGTCTACCACATGGTATTATGACTGACTAATGACCAATGTAACATTTCTTCCACTCTGATCCATGGACAGAATTTTTAAGCAAGATCCGAGTCTGCTTTCTGCCGATGACTAGTTTGGTGTGCTTCGTCCATACACCTTCCCTATTCGTGGGTGGCAGCCACAAAAGCAGATGAAGAGATTTAGTGAGAGCCCACCCAGCAGCATTAATTCCCATTATGGAGGTAATATAGTGTGACTAGAAAAGGATGTTGTTCAAAAACCAAATTACCTTGTGCTCACGAATAAAAACTCACCTCACAGGTGTCTGCATCCCAGAGCCAAACAGTTTTGTCACTGGAGCCAGACACAATTGTCTTGCCATCTGGTGAGAATGCTACGGACTGGACCCAGTGGGTGTGACCTTCCAACGGGTCGCAAAGCATATTTCCGGTGTCTGCATCCCAGAGCCGGACCATTTTATCACTGCAGCCAGACACAATCTTCTTGCCATCTGGTGAGAATGCTACAGAGATAACCGAACCATTGTGACCTTTAGGGAAATTATCACGTGGCCCTATGGGATCACCAAGTGCCTTTTGGGTCTCTGCATCCCAGAGCTGCACAGTTGAATCACTGGAGCCAGACACAATTCTCTTGCCATCAGGTGAGAATGCAACAGACAGGACCCAGTTGCTGTGACCTTCCACCGGGTCACTGAGTGCCTCTCCAGTGTCTGCATCCCAGAGCTGCAGAGTTTGGTCAGAGGAGCCAGACACAATTTTCTTGCCATCAGGCGAGAATGCTACAGAGTTAACCCAGTCCGTGTGACCTTTGAATGGGTCACTAAGTGCCTCTCCAGTGTCTGCATCCCAGAGCCGCAGAGTTTTGTCAGAGGAGCCAGACACAATTTTCTTGCCATCAGGTGAGAATGCTATTGACTGGACCCTGTTGGTGTGACCTTCCAATGGGTCACCTAGTGCCTCCCCAGTGTCTGCATCCCAGAGCCGCACAGTGTTATCATCAGAGCCAGACACAATTTTCTTGCCATCAGGTGAGAATGCTACAGCTTGGACCGAGTTGCTGTGACCTTCCAATGGCTCACCGAGTGCCTCTCCAGTGTCTGCATCCCAGAGCTGCAGAGTTTTGTCAGAAGAGCCAGACACAATTTTCTTGCCATCAGGTGAGAATGCTACAGAGCTGACTGAACTGGTGTGACCTTCCAACGGCTTCTCAAGTTCTTCCCCAGTGTCTACATCCCAGAGCTGCAGAGTTCTGTCCTCAGAGCCAGACACAATTTTCTTGCCATCAGGTGAGAATACTACAGACAAGACCAAGCTGGTGTGACCTTCCAATGGGTTGCCAAGCACATTTCCAGTATCTGCATCCCAGAGCCGCACAGTTTTATCATTGGAGCCAGACACAATTTTCTTGTTATCAGGCGAGAATGCTACAGACCGGATCAAGTCAGTGTGACCTTCCAATGGGTCACCAAGTACATTCCCAGTGTCTGCATCCCAGAGCTGCACAGTTGTGTCATCAGAACCAGAGACAATTTTCTTGCCATCAGGCGAGAATGCCACAGACCGAATCCAGTCAGTGTGACCTTCCAATGGGTCACCAAGTGCCTCTTGGGTGTCTGCATCCCAGAGCTGGACGGTGTTGTCAGAGGAGCCAGACACAATTTTCTTGCCATCAGGTGAGAATGCAACAGACAGGACCCAGTTGGTGTGACCTTTCAACGGGTCACCGAGTGCCTCTCTAGTGTCTGCATCCCAGAGCTGCAGAGTTTTGTCAGAGGAGCCAGAAACAATTTTCCTGCCATCAGGCGAGAATGCCACAGAGTTGACCCAGTTGGTGTGACCTTCAAATGGGTCACCAAGTGCCTCCCCAGTGTCTGCATCCCAGAGTCGCACAGTTTTGTCATAGGAGCCAGAGACAATTTTCTTGCCATCAGGTGAGAATGCTACAGAATTTACTGAGTTGGTGTGACCCTCCAATGGATTACCAAGTGCCTCCCCAGTGTCCGCATCCCAGAGTCGCACAGTTTTGTCAAAGGAGCCAGACACAATTTTCTTGCCATCAGGCGAGAATGCAACAGAATTTACTTTGTCACCATGGTCCAATACTTGTACTATTGCTGGCCATCTTGTCATTTGTCCATGTGTAATGGGGACCAAAAATTTAAACTGTGATTTAAATCTTTTTGCAATCTCAGACATTGCAGGAGCTAGTGCCAATGCTGACAGGTAAATGTGAGGAGCACTTTCAATGATTGGCTCTGCAAAGAAGGCTATGAATCTTTTTGCATCCATAGCAAATTGAGTGGCTGGTGAGTCCTGAAGTGCCTCATCAGTGAATATTACATCTTAAATCATATGGCAAATTGGGATACCTCCTTGGACCATGAAATGAATTTAGAAAGTTCATGCTGAGCATCCCCCACAAGTCCCAGCAGGCTCATAATCTCTAGCCAAAAAAGGAACTTGTTCAGAAGGAATGTGGCTGCATCTTCAGTTGTGCTGGGCTTGTAGCTGACTGAACTAAGATGATCAGCCCAAAAGCGACATGCATATTGAAGGTGCTCAGGAATGTGGGTCTGTATTCGCCATTCAAGATCAGGCATCCACACATTCCGGAAATATGAAGTTGGCAAGTCACAAATGTTGAATCTGAGCTCGTTGTGTAGCACTCGGAAAATATCTGAAACAATAGCATCTTGTTGAGCCTCTGTTCCACAGAGAAGGTCAGGGCGTGTTTTTTGGATGTTGGATATCAGGAAGTCTCGGAAAGAGAGATGCATGATCCGTATTTGACCACTATCAGTGGTGTCAGGAAGGTATATAACAGCACTCAGAGGGAGTAGTGTTCTCCTGAGGACTTTCACATCTATGTTGAGCAATGAAGCAAGAGCAACTGGTGACAAAGGTTCCTGAAGTTGGATGATTGTACCAAGAACCCTTGTTGCTCGATCTCTTGAATCTCGAGCACGATCATCATCTGGAGGGGGTGTCATGATAGCATCACCAACAACTCGGCTGTAGAGATCATGGAGATGGGTGAGAGGAGCACCTCTCAATAGGTAGTCAATGGACCTCTGTGGATCTTCCCTTGGAAATGCTGAAACATAGCGAACAGCAGTTGCAGCAAAGACAAAGAGGCCACTAGCACGTTTGGTTATCTCATCCACATCTTGAGCTCGGGCCTTCCACAATTCTCTTGGGGTCCAGGCCATCCCATCCAGTGATTTTTCAACATAGAGATGGATGTCATGGTTGACCTGACTAGCATTGACATTATCAAGAACTATTTCATGGGCCAGAGAGTACAGAGTATCAAACTTGAGGTACTGTGGAACATCTGGACGGCCAGTCAAGAAGAAACGGATATGCTTCGGAAGTTCATTGATGCTGTCTGAAAGCCAACGAAGGCACTGCTGTCCCCGCTCTGTTCCACACTCATCCAATGCATCTAGACAGATAATCCAAGGTGTTTGGACAGCTGGTATCTGTGCAAGAAGTTCAACAACCAATGTTTCAAACTGTGACTGAGGATCTGCAGAGAGTATCCCTTTACGATCTTCCTCCAGGAATTTGACTAGAAGCTTGCGGTAAGGGTCACTG
Organism: Mycena galericulata; assembly: GCA_029289565.1. Taxonomy (NCBI): domain Eukaryota; kingdom Fungi; phylum Basidiomycota; class Agaricomycetes; order Agaricales; family Mycenaceae; genus Mycena; species Mycena galericulata. The sequence goes on along the minus strand of JARKIA010000158.1, from coordinate 299,194 downwards.
AAATCTGCCAGCTGGTGGGCAAGTGTACTGGGCAGGGCTTTCACATTGTTGCGCTCTGCAAAATCTCTGGAGAAGAAAAATGAAGCAGCCAAAAGGTCCTGGTTGTCAAGGATAGATGCAATGCTCTTTGCTATGGTTGACTTCCCAGATCCTGCAGAGCCACTGAGGATGACCAAACGCTGGCTTGGATCCAGAGGTGCAGTCAGCTTCCCAAGGATTTCCTCCATAACATTAATCCGTGTACCATCCAGGCACTTCCTTGGTGTATTGTCTGCATTGTAGCGTGCTGCACTGGATTTTAGCTTTTCCAGGATGTTGTCAGAATGAACTTGATCAGCTGTGCGCTTTGCAAGGATGTTTGTGGTAAGCACTTGGTCAACTTTCCCATCCACTCGTTCAACTGTTCCATCAATATGGCTGTTGCTGGTAAGCACTTGGTTGACTTTCCCATCTACTTGTTCAACTTTTCCATCAATAAGCCTGTTGCTGGTGAGCACTTGGTCAACTAGTTATATATGTGAATGACTCCAATGTTCAGGAAAAGTAGATTTCAATACCTCTGTTTGCCATGTTTTTCAGCAAGATCTCAATAGAAATGGTGCCATGGAACTGAGTAAAAATCAGTATCAACACAATAGGAGGAGAGCAGGATAACAGAACACACAGTGAACTCGCGGATATCATTGGCTACTCCATTGCGGATATCCAAGATTTTTCTGGAGTACTCATCGCTTCTCAAAAAGCGATCAATGCGGGATTTCCTGCTGAGTGCTTCACACTCCTCTGACCTCACAGTCACTTTCCTGGGTGCTGTATGGTGAGTTTGGATATAATAGATTTCTGTAATTGCAACTCACGATGACAGCTCAGTCAACCGTGATTCCAAATCCCCTGTGGCACCTTGGACCTTCAGAGCAGCCAATGCACCAGCTGATGTTTTGAGTGCTGCAAGGTCTTTCTTGTTGCCCTTCATAGTCTGCAAGGCAGTTGTTACACCAAGGTCTGCTATATAGTACCAGCAGCCTCACCGATACCATCTTTGCTAACTCGAAAACTCCATTTATGGCCCCCTCAACACCAGGAATACCTATCCCTGTGACTCCAGCTTTTGCAAGATTAAGTGCTGGAATAACACTATGCTGAAGGGTCTGGATGTTATCTGCAGTTGCTGAAGACAAAGGCAAGGCCATTGATGGTTGACAGGAAAAGCAGGGGTGGATGTGGGCAGCAAGATGGGTGGAAGAAGCAAGGGACAGCAACGTTGCTGTGTGTGTCAAGATTTGGCGGCGTGAATGTTCACACGCGAAGAAGCCGAGGAGAGATCCGGGAAATCAGCCGCGGGACTGATCCGAACTGATTCATATCATCCTTTCCGGGCGGTATTGGCGCACAAGACTGGTCCGGAGTACACCCGGGCCCCTCGGATGTGGTGAGTTTTTTGCTGTGTATTTCACCCGAATCCGGCTTTTTTTTAGTGCACTAAGCCGACTCGGACTTCGAATTCACTCACCCCTTTAATTTAGTTCAACAATCCTAATACACCCAGCTACACCCGTGACTCGAAGAACCAAACTATCGGTGCTTCGTGTCAATGGCTTACAAGGTATGTTCTTAAATCTAGTCGCTCTCCTTTGCATTGAATATTTTTGTCTGGCTGGATCAGGTCGTGCTTTCGTTTCGACTTGCGTTGTCAAGACCCCAAGCTACATTGATGTTCAAAGTTCTTCAGGTATGTACATTGTCTCTTTGTACAGTATAACCTCACCTTCAACCCTCCCTGGTTTTTACAGATTCTTGTGACTTGATTGGGTGTCGGTATTGTCGAATAAGTTCATGTCACACCGACACTGGCTGGGACTGGTTCAATTTAGATAATAAATGCAAGGTGTGTCGGGTGCATTATATCTATTACATTCCCTTATTAACTCACACCGATCTCTTCAAGCTCGCCGTTGAACGGCCCAGATTAGTCTCTTTATATAAACTTCAACTTCAACCCATACATCAGGAAAAAAGGATTTCCTACGTTGCTGCCAGTAGTGTTTTCCGGGTCGGGCCGGGCCTGAAAGCCCGGGGCTTGGGCCGGGCTTGGGCGGGCTTGGGTCGGAGAAAGTCTCAGGCCCGACCCAACCATCGGGCTTGAGGCCGGGTCGGGTCGGGCTCGGGCCTAGGCCCCGGGCTTAGCAATAAATAATTATATAAATATATTAGATAGCAGATTTTGGCAGGAATTTGCTCACGGGACTACCAAGTAGCAGAATGATGAATATGGGATGCAACCTGTTGTTATCTGTTGGAATTTGGCCTTGAAGTGAGAGGAACAACCCTGGAAGCCTATTTGGGAACGTGAGAAAGTCACTTTTGGTCAGCCAACTATCACGGAAATCCAACCTGCGGTTTTCTGTGTACCAATGGAATCACTCTACAGATAGTTTTATCAACTATCATTAAAATTTTTGGTGTAGGGTCTGACTACGGGAGCCTAGGAAAAGCCCGGGCCTAGGCCCCGGGCTTCGGGCCTGAGCAAATCTCAGGCCCGACCTTAGGCCCGGTTCAAAACCGGGTCGGGCTTGGGTCGGGTCGGGCCTGAAAGCCCCGGGCTTGGGCCGGGCTCGGGCCTAAGCCCGAGCCTGGCAAATCACTAGCTGCCAGCCAAGCTCTGAAGGATCAGTAGCTCTGGTAGCGCTGTGCAACTGATCAGTAGCCTTTGATAGCCTCGGGAGCCACCCGCTCAGGATCAGTAGCGGCTGATAGCCGGCACGCCGCGGATCGGTAGCTCCGGGAGATGGGTCAAAAAAAGAAACAATGTTTGAGTGTTTAGTTTGAGCCCGGATTGCGGAACTTGACCTCTTGTTCATCCTCCGGGAAATATCCTCTCCCAGAACAACGGAGACAGGCACCCAAGACATGAGCAGATATCCGGACGATTGGCGAAAAGCGCCAAGTCATTCAAAGTCCGACACACGTGCTTGATTACGTGCTCGATTGCGTGATTGTTTCGACGCCAAACAACGTTGGTTGATGCATCTTGCTTTCTTCTCCCATCTCCCCCGTCCCTCCCCATCCCTTCCCTCCGTCGTGGCCTCATGTTACCTCGCACATCGGCCCTTCAAACCTTCCAAGCTTCAAACTTCCCATCTTCACTACCTGCACCTGTCCCAAACTGATCCAAGCCGCTGCTTCAAGATCTTCAAGCCATCTGCTGTCGACTCGGTATAGAGGACAATACCTCCTCATCAAAGCCTCCGCTGTTTCTCTTGCGGCTTCTCTATCTGACCTGTGTTTTCACTGTGCATTACTCCGGCCTCATCAAGTCCCATGCGCAAGAGTTCGCCCCTTCCAGATCCATCGGATATGTGCGCCGTGGTCTTCCCGAGGTGAATTATGAAGAGTTTGTTTTCGTCCTCTCACGCCCGTCCCACAGTTCTCTTCCGACTGCATAGGCCTTACATTACCGAGATCTGCGGTTTCTTTTCAAAGTGCGGCAACGGTTCTAATTGTGAGTTTTCACTCCTTTGACATCGTCCTCACTTCTCACCTTTTTCCTTTTGCTTCTTTCTTGTACGCCAATGATTCGAACGCAAGGATCGTTGTCAGTGCCCATGTGCCCGCTTGTGTCACACCCGCCTGCCATTGTGTGTGCCGATCCCGTAGTTTGCGCCCATGTTACGCGCCGCTCGTCCCGTTGTCACCTGTGTTGGTTATGTGTGTATGCCCAGTGTTTATCCACCTTCCCTCATCTGTATCGTAGTGCAATCCATGTCTTAGTACCCATGAATTGATCCATTTTTGCATTACTTTTGTGCTGTACGAGACAACTATATGAGTTATTGCTGGATATTGGGCACTATTGAGTGCTACTGAGGCTGCCTGTCAGTGCTACGAAGAGCTACCAGGCGCTACGATACTTCCATGCCAGAGCTACCAGCGGCTATCAAGCCTTGGCGGAGAGCTACGCGGTGCCAAATAATGGGGACTTGTCGACCTGGCTATCACAAGTATCGGAGCTATCAGGCGGTACGTAGCCATGTGATTTTTTCCTGATGTATTCTCAAGTAGGATCACACTGCACCGACGCGGGGACTACTTCAATCTCAATTACGAGAATAAACCCAAAGTAAGTCGACTCCATACTATCCACTACTACTAGCCTTCTCTCAGCCTCTGACTTGCGCATTAGCACCCCCCTTCCAGATACATCCTCGTCCCTTCATGTGTGAACCTCGGCTCCTTTTAAACCCCGCCCCCACCGCTCCTGCTCCCGGTCTCCCAGATGCTCGGGCCTTCTCCCCCTCCCCCTCCCCCTCTCAATTTAGCATCGACTCGGACCGGCACGAAGACTAAAACTAGCTAGCTGGCCAGCCAGCCAGCCAGCCGGTACAATCTACTTAATACCCTCTCCTAGAGTCAGAGTCGTTGACTTACCTGCCCCCGATTACTCACAGGCAGATTGAACGCGAGGTGCGTTCTGCGTTTTATGTATGTATGGTATGCACTCTAACTTCCGTACGTATACTTGTGGGTGGATCCTGCGTGCGTGGCCTTCCCTTGATCCTGCGTACATACTGACTCCGGGACCGAGTCGCCGGGGTCACTAAATTAGTTTTGAAGCGGAGGCGGTGGTGAATCTCAAGGTATTCGATGTCAAGTAGCCCCTGGGTGCTGGACTCATTCGAACTGAATGAAGTAAATTAAGCAAGCACGAGGTGGACCCAGTTCTTTTGAAGCTGACTTACTTGCGCTTCTTTGCTCGCAGGTGTGATTCAGACACGGACTCAAAGTGAGAGTATATTCCGCGTCCTGTACTGGGTGGGATCCAGCGTATACGTATTGAGACAATTAGGTTCTAACTTCTTCAAGTCTCGCCCTGGTGTGTTCTATTTTATATCCATCTCCTCCTCCACTTCATTTCGTTGCATTGCACATTTTTTTTTGCTTCGAAGCACCCTTACTCGGCGCCAGGCATACTACGTTTTTTCGCACCCTCTGATGATTTCGAACCACGCTGAAGTTTACTTTCTTTCCCAACAGTTCACTTTGATCGACTTCTCCTCAATTGCATTCACGCTGTGTGTATGCGATCCTCTTTCTTTCTAATTCTTGATAGACTGACGATTTCCTAGGGCTCAGATTCACGGTTCGAGTTGGTTGGGTTCATTCATGCGGGGGCGGATTTCTATTTATGGTGCGCGGAATTGATCTCGACGAGTTGAGTTGCAACGGCAACCGCGTGCGTCTCGTATCTATTCTACTCTATCTATCTAAATCCGCTTTCTCTTACTGACGACGAAATCCCCCGCAGGACTCGGCTTCGGATCCCGCTTCCTCGGCGAGTCACTTTCGGGTGTATTTGAGTTGAGCATGTAGTGCAAACCATGGATAATGATTACGGCTAAGAGTACTTGCGCGCGGCGGTTGCGGACGGCGCTGGACGGGTCGACGCGGCGGGACATGATGTGATGCGAGTCCATTGATGCGACGCCGACGCGAGGGAACGCGCCGCAAGGGAATGCAATGTGCATCTCGACACGACGTACCGTGACGGACATCTTGACGCGGGGCTCGGGGTTGGGGCTGGTGCGCGTCGGAGATGCATGTAGATTGATGTTGGGGGCACGAAAGTTCATCAGGGAAAAATGACTTGGATACGTAGCGTCTAATAGTCTGCGTAACCGTGGTCGCTGCGTAGTCTAGTCCCCCTTATTTGGCACCGCGTAGCTCTCCGCCAAAGATTGATAGCCGCTGGTAGCTCCGGCGTATGGCTACCGTAGCACTACCGTAGCTCCTCATAGCACCTCATAGGACTGACTGTCAGCCTCAGTAGTAGTCAGTAGAGCATAATATCCACTAATAACTCAGATAGCTTGCACACTAAACACATGAATGGATACCGAAAACCGATGAATTCAAAGCTAATGACAACAGGAATGTTTCTACATCAGAGGGAAAGGGGCAACTCCAGGCAAGCATCGTCCTCATGCTCACATCTCGGAATCATACGCGCACGACAAGGAGAGTCCTACGCGTGCCACCGCGAGAAGCAGGATGAAGTCCTAAACGGAGCATGAGAAACGAAGCCGACGAAGAGAAATTCCGAAACTCACCTACAGACAACAATCGGCACCATCTCGCGGGCACAAAAATTGCGGTGCCATGGGTATAGGAGGTGGATATAAACAAGTTTGAGGGGGCCACAAGAGGTTGCAAGCTGAGAGCGACTTCATGGCTTGAAGGAAACAGGCTTGAAACCGCAGTCTTGATGGTCTTGCAAGATATAGCCTTGACGAGCAGAGCTTGGGAGGTAGACAAGAAGAGGCCCCGAATTGGTCTTCTTCGAGGCGCCGCTTGAAGATCTTGGCAGAGAACAAGAGCAGTGCGGCTTGAGCATGAGAACCTCGGGCAGCCAACTGGATCAGGTGGGATGGGCTGAGAGTTCGTGTAGGGGTGATTGAAGGCTTGGACGCTTTGAGGGGAAGGATCTTGCCGGGGGGGCGACACGAATACGCAGGGGAAGGGATGGGGAGATGGGGGAAGTGGCCCAGAGGAAGAGAGAAACTATGCGGTGGAGCAGCAGTGGAGCATCACTGTTTGGTGTCGAAACAATCACGCAATCGTCCCACGTGCGTCGGACTTTGAATGACTTGACGTTTCTGTGCCGATGGCTCTTGCAAATACCCTATTCATGTCCCTTTATCCTGCCTGGTGTTATCTCGTCGTATGTATATTAACTCGGAGTAAAAGTCCGGCATGCTTCACTGAATTTAATCGCTCAACCCCAGTGAGAAACCCGTGTTGGGAGATCTGTTCAGAAAGTAGAATATAGATTACATTTATTTCGACAGAAAAACTTAGCGTGGACAGATTTTTTTCGATTCAAATCTGTGCCCAAAGAGTGAGATACAGTGAAATCGGACCGCTTAGTTGCCGCTTAGTCTACGCGAAGAAATCTGTTGGGATGCATTCTTTTGCATTGGTATCGTTGCAATTCCAATCCCAATCGAAAAATATTGGAATCCATTCAAATATAGATCAAAAATAAATTACATCGACTCCGGCTACCGTAGGATAAATCAGCGATGCAGAGATGTCTTGTCCCAAGAAACTTGAAGGTGGCATTGGCCGGCATATTGTTCCTTGGTCCTCCAAAGGCTGGCAGACATAGCCCAGTGACTTGAAGGAACCTCCGAGGAGTTTCAGAAATCCCAGACAGGTTGGCCAGGAGCGCGAAGTTTTTTGAAGCTTTTGAGCTTGCCCCGGAGCTTTGACAATGGTTTGATATACAAGAGCTTGAGGGGCTTGAAGCCAGAGAGAAGAGACAGCGGCCTTGAAGGTATTGCAGCCAGCTCATCTGGCATCTGGTTATTGGCTAGGTGAAGGACAGGGGACAGCAGAACTCGAGAAGAAGCGGGACATTGTGGAAGAAGGGGGAAAGGAAGAGAGAAGTTATGTGATGCACGACAAACGATCGCGCCATTTTGATGTCTCGGACATTCAGAATTGCGTGGCTTATGTAGAAAATTTTGGAGTGCCGTGAATCAGTGCTGCATCTGAATGGACTTCACTCGAATTGAACAGATGGAATCAGCACGGTAAGATCTGACTTTGATGGCTTCGAGGAAAAATAATTAGGAATGGATCTGTCTCGATTTCAATACATCTCCACTATCTACACATTTCTGTACAGATCTCCCAACACGGGTTTCTCACTGGGGCTCAACCACTGTTTCCGTTTCGGGCCCTACTCCCGGAACTACTGAGCCGTGGGATGCCGCCTATCAGCCGCTACTGATCCAGAGCGGATGGCTACCAAGGCTATCAAAGGCTACTGATCAGTTGCGCAGAGCTACCAGAGCTCCTGGTCCTTCAGAGCCTGGCTGGCAGCGACGTAGTAAAACATTTTTTCCTGATGTTGTGAATTAATTATACATGCATGAGGTCGGCCCGAGGGTACTTGGAGACGCGGGAGGCGGAAAAGAGACAGCGGGTCGGACCCGTTACGATGAAGACTCCAAAGAGGAACGTCACCGACGTGAACGCGTGAACGTTGCGACTTGCGAGGCGTTGAAATTTAAAATGGCTTGGTGTTGACGCGTTGACGTTGCGTAAGCCTGCACGTGTCAACATTTCTTCTTTTCTCCACTCGACGACGACAACGACTTCGCCCTCGCCGTCTTCCCTCCTCAAGCTCGCCTTTGCCCTTCTCCTCTCCTCCTTCTCATCAACAATGTCCTTCGCCAACGAACCCGACCTCTACAACGCGCACGGCCACCGCCCTGACACGTACAGCTTCCTTGATTATTTCGGGCCATTTTCGGCGAGTTCTTCGATTCTGTGAGCCAGCTCGGGAGCGATGGGGTGGATCCGAGTAGGAGGGCGAGAAGACTGTGGTTGGGTGAGTGAGTTTTTCCCTTTTTTGCGTCCCCTTCCCTTTGTATTGCCGTACCTTCGCTCTGCCCCTGTCGTTTTCGTTTTCGTCTCCCGCCCCTTGCTGTCTCCTCCAGCTACCCATCCATTCCATTCCGACTCCCCGTCTCTCCTTACAATCTCTTCCCCCACTGAGCTCGCCCACCCATCTATTTCGTCGTGTTTCTTTTCCGTCCCCCGCTCCTTCCCAGCACAAATGCCTCCCATTCCTCGCGTGCACGAGCTCGCACGTTCCTCCGCCTTCCGTCCTTCCTTCCACCCTCCTCTCTCTCCGAGCTCGCGTACCCCACTCATCCTTTCAATTTCGTTTCGTCTCCCTCGCTCGCCGTCCTTCACTTCGCACTCGCCTCTATACGCACCCCGTCTTCTCTTCTTCTCTCCCCCTCTCCCCCCCTCTCGTTCTCATTATCTCTATCTTTACTCACCCCTTACTCATCACCTCAGGCCCCTCCATCGCCGATGCAGGCTGGACGCCCGAGGACCACAGGCTTTGTGCGTACATAGCGTGAATGTGGCGTTTTTGAGTATGGAGAAGTATGTACCTCTATTTCCATTGTTTTTTTGCGACTCTTTTCGCTTTTTTTGTTTCTTTCGGGGGAGGAGAACGAGAAAGGGGAGCAACGAGGTTGCGGTGGTTTGTAGTGCGTGGAAGCAGAAGGGGAAAGTTGAAGTCGACGTCGGTGTGGTGCTCTCGAAGCCACGAGAGGCGGGATGCGTGTGCCAGAGCCGATTCCCTTGCGGGATGGGTGGGGTGGGCGCTGGAACGGGTGCCGGTGTGGTCTGAGACAGGCCGGTGCTCTCCATTTCATTATTTTTGCAGTATTTCTTTCACCTTCCGTGCCTTTGCACTACGTTGTAGCGGGATGTACTCCAAGTTCTCTGCCTATTGAATATCAAAAAATTGAGAAGGTACACTCTGCGTAGCTCGCACTGCTAGTCTGCTACTGCCATGCCTTTCAACATTGCCCTTCAAGTTTTTACGCGCAAATGTAGCGCGGTCCATCTTTGCTTCGGAATTCCCTCGTCATCTTCACCGCTGACTCTCCGCAAGTGCATCGGAACATGCGTATTGGACAGATTATATCTGCATCAGTACGACTCTCGGCACCTCTTGACGTTCACTCTGCCGGCTGCTTTTCCGGCGCACTCGGACCTGGCACTTTTGCAAATTGCAACCCCACTTCGGAATTGTTGCCCGCATGCCGGGGCTTTGGCGGCCGAGCGCGGGGTTCCTTTTTTTCCACATTTCTTATTGCCATCCTCTTCAAGTTCCTCTCACTACTGGGTTACCACGGGACTTGGACTAGGGCAAGTCTCCCTTCAAGTGCACTTGCGAGTTTCATTTCAAGTTCAATCTCTTTTGATTCTGCCTGGATCTACTTATCGCGACTTACGAAATCATTTGGTTTCCTCCTCAAGCTCATCCTCCTCAATCGAAAACTTGGGTTGTGCTTAGAATTTGTTGGGTTCCTCGATGCGTCTGCACTTTTCTCATCTCTCGTTTGAACTGACTTCCTTCTTCCTGCTCATAGAATATATTTTCCGTGAGTTTGTATTTGTCTCCGTGCGTCCTACTACTTCTTATCTTTCCTATCTTGAACCTGACTTTCTCCTTGCGTTGCAGAGTTTATAATAGGACTCTTTGAGCTGCGCTTGAGGTTGGGTTTGTATTCACGTTGTCTGGCCCTCAGTGGAACCCCGGGGTCTGGTTTCGATTTCGAGCGACAGTTGCGTTGATTCTACATACCTCATACAGGAACGACTCAAATTTTTTTAAAAAAAAACAGCGGTATGTCCTCACTCTATTTGCGCTTCTTAACACGTATTGACTCGAGGCTCCTGTAGCTGTGACTTGAACATCACATTGTCCAATTAGGTCGAACTGGTTTGAGGGATCCCGCTTCCAAGGTGAATCGCTTTCGGGTGTATTCAACCAATATGAATCGAGGGAGGGGTGGTATGTGGTATTACATACTGCATATGACTGAGTACGAGTACTTGCTCGCAGCTTTGGGTCGGACGGCGTTGGATGGGACAATGCGGTGGGACATGACGTGATGCAAGTCGATTGACACGCGTTTCGACGTTACACTACTCGCTTGACGCTGTGGGACGCGCATGTCGGAGTGGGATTCCATGCAGGGATTCAGAAGTCGGGCGAACGGGATTGGGACGTGGCGGCACAAGGGCGGCTTAGCAGCGATTTCCGCGTGCTTCCGAGTAAGGGTACAAGCCTGTGCAGGTGGCACTGCCCAGTTTTGTGGGCCGAGGCTGGGCTGGGCTGGGGTGTGAGCATCTCGCACGCAGTCGGCGCTGTGTGTTGTTCCGGGGGGGTGGTGGGATGGCGGGATGGGCGTGGAACACAGGCTACATAGTGGTATTCTTTCGTTTTCGGGTCTATCATGTGAGATACAAGCTAGAGGGAGCCAGATCGAAGTCGTACGTACTCTGCGAATCAGTTATACATACATGACATGTTACTCATCATGATGTTACATGAGATGCGGAGAGGTTACTCAGGCAAAGTAGTTGGAGATGCCGGTGGGTGTTGAAAAGAGACGGCGGGTCGAACCCGTAGACTTGCATACTCGGACTAGGTGCGTGGAACTTGGAAGGTTGTTGGTCTACTGGCTGTTAGCAAACGCGATGAAGAGGAACGTCACCGACGTCACTGCAACAACGTTGTGAGATGGCTTGACACCGACGTGAAAATGGCTTGGCGTTAACGTCGCGACATTACATAATCCAGCACGTTTCTTCCTTTCTCCACTCGACGACAACGACAATCTCTACTACTCAGTGCTGGTCATGGCCGGGGGTGTCGAACACGACACAGATGTTCGACCTGAGTGCAGTCAAATGGTGATAACAAATTCACGCCCAAGTATGGGATCCACGAGAACGGGGACCCGGTGTGCATGGCGCTTCAGTTATCTCTGTCATGCAGGTCAAGGTGAAGTATCTGCAGGCGTTGAGTGTGTTGCAGAATGGTGGGTACATGTGGGCGGGGTAGATTTGGAGGGAACTTTGAGAGTGGTGGGCGGCTGATGGGGACACAGGATGTGCAGACAATGCAATGTGATAAGACAGTGCAGATGTGTTCCATGAAGGTGCCCACCCTGGGCTTTGCACTTGTGTTCTTGATCGACTTAGTATTGCCACAGAATACAGGCATGGAAAGCAAGACATTTGCAACTACAACATTGATAAAGATGGGGAATGCGGGCGAATTGGCTCATTTCTTCCTTGTCCGAGAAAAGCCTGATATGGTGTGTGAAGCTACAATCACAGTGACATTAAACCTGGAGGCCCGGGGGACCCGCTGAAAAAGGACTCGGAGCTGGGGAGCACGAGCAAGGGGTGCAAGAGCGGCATGGCTGGGCTACCAATTGTGATGCTACTTGTCATGGGAATGATGCTCATTGGCTGGCGCTTTGTGCTCCCTTCTCCATTCTCGATTGTGGATTAGGAGTGTGGCGGTGATGGGTGTGGTGGCACAGATTGAGACTTATTTTTCTTTCTTTTCTTTCTCATCTGATATTTCTGCTGCTGTGCAGGAATACAGACAGTCATATAACGAAGGGGAACAACTGCCTTTATTGCATACACAGAATCCTGGATACCCTTACTGATGGTGCATACATGTATGTTATGATTCCTACTTAGCTTCGGACTACAAAACCCTTCAAGTGTCTAATTGAATTAGTGTTGGGACTGACCAAACTCTACTAAATCAAAACACTGACATATGTTATAGTGAATACTGCAAAGACACGAGTCTAACACTCATGACTGACTAATGACCAATGTAACATTTCTTCCACTCCGTTCCATGGACAGAATTGTCAAATGAAAACCGAGTCTGCCTTCTTCCAATGACTAGTTTGGTGTGGTGCATCCATACCCCTTCTCTGTTTGTGGGTGGCAGCCACAAAAGCAGCTCCCGGGAAGCAGAGAGGCCCCACCCAGCATCAATGTAAGAGATTGAGTTAGCGGATTGTGACTAGAAAAAGATCTTGTTCAAAAACCAATTACCTCATGCTGATAAAAGAAGACTCACATCTGAGGAAACGGAACCAGCAGCTATAAGATGAGGGTTAGTGTGACTTTCAAATGGGCCACCAAGTGCCTCCCCAGTGGCTGCATCCCAGAGCCGCACAGTTTTGTCATCAGAGCCAGACACAATTTTCTTGCCATCAGGTGAGAATGCTACAGACTGAATATAGTGGGTGTGACCTTCCAACGGGTCACCGAGTGCCTCCCCAGTGTCTGCATCCCAGAGCTGCACAGTGTTATCAGCAGAGCCAGACACAATTTTCATGCCATCAGGCGAGAATGCTACAGACAGGACATAGCCGGTGTGACCTTTCAATGGTTCACCGAGCGCCTCCCCAGTGTCTGCATCCCAGAGCCGCACAGTGTTGTCAGAGGAGCCAGACACAATTTTCTTGCCATCAGGTGAGAAGGCCACAGACCAGACTGTGTTGGTGTGACCTTTCAATGGTTCACCGAGCGCCTCGCCAGTGTCTGCATCCCAGAGCCACACAGTGTTGTCATCAGAACCAGACACAATTTTCGTGCCATCAGGCGAGAATGCTACAGACTGAACATAGTGGGTGTGACCTTCCAACGGGTCACTGAGTGCCTCCCCAGTGTCTGCATCCCAGAGCCGCACAGTTTTGTCATCAGAGCCAGACACAATTTTCTTGCCATCAGGTGAGAATGCTACAGACAGGACATAGCCGGCGTGACCTTCAAATGGGTCACTGAGTGCCTCCCCAGTGTCTGCATCCCAGAGCCGCACAGTTTGGTCATCAGAGCCAGACACAATTTTCTTGCCCTCAGGTGAGAATGCTACAGACAGGACATAGCCAGCGTGACCTTCCAATGGGTCACTGAGTGCCTCCCCAGTTTCTGCATCCCAGAGCCGCACAGTTTTGTCTTCAGAGCCAGACACAATTTTCTTGCCATCAGGCGAGAATACTACAGACCGGACCCAGCCAGTGTGACCTTCAAATGGATCACCAAGTGCCTCCCCAGTGTCTGCATCCCAGAGCCACACAGTTTTGTCCAAGGATCCAGACACAATTTTCTTGCCATCATGTGAGAATGCTACAGACATGACTGAGGCAGTGTGACCTTCCAATGGGTCACTGAGCGCCTCCCCAGTGTCTGCATCCCAGAGCCGCACAGTATTGTCATCAGAGCCAGACACAATTTTCTTGCCATCAGGCGAGAATGCTACAGACCGGACCCAGTCAGTGTGACCTTCCAATGGGTCACTGAGTGCCTCCCCAGTTTCTGCATCCCAGAGCTGCACAGTATTGTCCCAGGAGCCAGATGCAATTTTCTTGCCATCAGGCGAGAATGCTACAGACCGGACCCAGTCAGTGTGACCTTCCAGTGGGTCACCGAGCACCTCCCCAGTGTCTGCATCCCAGAGTCGCACAGTTTTGTCATCAGAGCCCGACACAATTTTCTTGCCATCAGGCGAGAATGTTACAGACGAGACCCAGTCGGTGTGACCTTCGAATGGGTCACCGAGTGCCTCGCTAGTGTCTGCATCCCAGAGCCGCACAGTGTTATCAGCAGAGCCAGACACAATTTTCATGCCATCAGGTGAGAATGCTACAGAGCAGACTGAGCCGGTGTGTCCTTCCAATGGGTCACCGATTGCCTCCCCAGTGTCTGCATCCCAGAGCCGCACAGTTTGGTCATCAGAGCCAGACACAATTTTCTTGCCATCAGGTGAGAATGCTACAGACCGGACCGAGCCAGTGTGACCTGCCAACAGGTCACCGAGCAGCTCTCCAGTGTCTAAATCCCAGAGCTGCACTGTTCCGTCATCACAACCAGACACAATTTTCTTGCCATCAGGTGAGATTGCAACAGAATTTACTCCATCAACATGGTTCAGTACTTGCACTATTGCTGGCCATCCTGTCATTTGTCCAAGTGCAATGGAGACCAAAAATCTAAACTGTGACTTAAATCTTTTTGCAATCTGAGACATTGTAGGAGCTAGGGCCAATGCTGACAAGTAGATATGGGGAGCACTTTGAGTGATTGGCTCTGCAAAGAAGGCCATGAATCTTTTTGCATCCACAACAAATTGAGTGGCTCTTGAGTCCTGTTTTTCATCAGTTGATATCACATCTTGAATCATATAGTAAATTCTGTACCTTCTTGGACCATAAAATGAATTTGGAGAGTTCACGATGAGCATCCCCCACAAGTCCCAGCAAGCTCATAATCTCTAGCCAAAAAAGGAACTTGTTCAGAAGGAATGTGTCTGCATCCTCAGCTGTGCTGGGCTTGTAGCTGACTGAACTAAGGTGATCAGCCCAAAAGCGACATGCATATTGAAGATGCTCAGGAATGTTTGTTTTTATGTGGCTTTCCATATCAGGCATTTCCACATTCCGGAGATATGAAGTTGGCAAGTCACAAATGTTGAATCTGAGCTCGTTGTGTAGCACTCGGAAGATATCTGATACCATTGCATCTTGTTGAGCCTCTGTTCCACAGCGAAGGTCAGGGTGTGTTTCCTGGATGTTAGATATCATGAAGTCCCGGAAAGAGAGATGCATGATCCGTATTTGACCAGTATCAGTGCTGTCAGGAAGGTAGATGACAGCACTCAGAGGGAGTAGTGTTCTCCTGAGGTTTTTAACATCCATGCTGAGCAAGGAAGCAAGAGCAAGCAGTGACAAAGGTTGCTGAAGTTGGATGATTGTACCAAGAACCCTTGTGGCTCGATCCCGTGAATCTCGAGCGCGATTGTCATCTGGAGGTGGTGCCACAATAGCATCATTAACAACCCGGGTGTAGAGATCATGGAGATGGATGAGAGGAGCACCTCCCAAGAGGTAGTCAATAGAGCTCTGTGGATCTTCCCTATAGGGAAATGCTGAAACATAGCGAACAGCAGTCGCAGCAAAAATGAACAGGCCACTAGCACGTTTGGTTATCTCATCCACATCCTGGGCTCGGGCCTTCCACTGCTCTCTTGGGGTCCAGGTCATCCCATCCAGTGAATTTTCAACATAGTGATGGATGTCACGGTTGACTTGACTAGCATCAACATTGTCGAGAACTATTTCATGGGCCAGAGAGTGCAGATTGCTAAACTTGAGGTAATGTGGAACATCTGGACGGGCAGTGAGAAAGAATCGGATATGCTTGGGGATTTTCTCAATGCTGTCTGAAAGCCAATAAAGGCACTGTTGTCCCCGCTCTATTCCACACTCATCCAATGCATCTAGACAGATAATCCAGGGTGTCTGGACAGATGGTATCTTTGCAAGAAGTTCAACAACCAATATTTTGAACTGCATCTGAGGATCTGCAGAGAGTATCTCTGTGCGATCTTCATCCAGGAATTTGACAAGAAGCTTGCGGTAAGGATCATTGAAATATGCCAGCTGGCGGGCAAGTGTGCTAGGGAGGAGTTTCACATTGTTCCGCTCTGCAAAATCTCTGGAGAAGAAAAATGAAGCAGCTAAATGGTGCTGGTCATCTAGGATAGATGCAATGCTCTTTGCTATGGTTGACTTCCCAGATCCTGCAGAGCCACTGAGGATGACCAAACGCTGGCTTGGATCCAGAGGTGCAGTCAGCTTCCCAAGAATTTCCTCCATAACATTAATCCGTGTGCCATCCATGCACTCCCTTGGTGTATTGTCTGCATTGTAGCGTGCTGCACTGCATTTGAGCTTTTCCAGGATGTTGTCAGCATTGGTGGAATAATAGATGTTTTGGGTTTGGATATCCCCTGTGGTCACATGAGGACCTTCACCTTTCCCACCACTCCCTCCAATGCCATGGCCACCAGCATTCCCTCCCTTTCCACCGGTACCTCCACGTACAATTTGGATAGTACCCTAAAGAATAGGTTGTATAACATCACCCAGAGGTCCAACTGTTGTACTAGCGGACTCGTACCTGCATCATGGGGGTTTCACAACCTTGCATTAAATCATTCCTAGGGCTAACTTGACCAGCAACATTGATATGCTGCATATTTGCAACACCTTCAGAGATGTCTTGGTTTGCAAGCACTTGGTCAACTTTCCCATCAATACTCCGAACTGGTTATATATGTGAATGACTGCTCCATTGTTCAGGAACAATGAACTTCTAATACCTGTCTGTCCCATGTCTTTTATCAACATCTCAATTGAAGTGCTGCCATAGAACTAAAAATCAGCATCAACATAATAGGAGGAGAGCACGATAATAGAACACACAGTAAACTCATGAATATCATTAGCTATTCTATTCCGGATATCCAAGATTTTTTTTGAGTACTCATTGCCTCGATCGAGGTGTGATTTGCTGTCAAGTGCTTTGCACTCCTTTGATCTCGCAGTCATTTTCCTGCGTCTATTGTCAGTTTGGATATTACTCTTTTCTAGAATTGTAACTCACGACGACAGTGCAGTCAGCCGCTCTTGCAAATCTCCTGGGGCACCCGGGACTTTTAGGTCAGCCAATAATGCATCAACTGATGTGTTGAGTGCTGCAAGGTCTTTCTTGTTGCCCTTCATAGTCTACAAGGTAGTTGTTATACTAAGGTTTGCTATAGAATGACAGCAGATTCACCAATACCATCTTCGACAGCTCAAAGACCCCATTTATGGCCCCCTCAACAGCAGGAAAACCTATCCCCATGACTCTAGCTTTTGCAAGACTGAGTGGCATAACACTACCCCAAAGGGTCTGGATGCTATCTGCAGTTGCAGAAGACAAAAGCAAGGCCATTGGTGGTTCACAGGAAAGGCAGGGTGGATGTGAGATGGGCGGAAGAAGCAAGGAACAGCAACGTTGCTGTGTCTGACAAGATCTGGCAACGTGGATGTTCACACGCGAAGAAGCCGATGAGAAATCAGCCGCGGGACTGATCCGAACTGATTCATATCATCCTTTCTGCGGTATTGGCGCGCAAGATTAGCGCTCAATTTCTATTGTGTTTAAAGTGATCCCGGCCCCTCGGATGTGGTGAGTTTTTTTGGCGTGTATTTCACCCGAATCCGGCTTTTCTCAGGACCACTAAGCCGACTTTTAATTGACTAACCCGTCTATTCTGTACAACGCACCAGTGATCTCCCTAAGGCCTAAGGCCTTACCTTCTTCCTAAGGCCTTAGGTTAAGCCTTAGACCAGCGCGGAGATTTTGTATTTTTGAGTTAAGGCCTTAGACAGTCACGTGAAGGTGCCCGTGCTCGGCAATCTTTTCTTCACAAAGCCGTGATCGGGTTCAGGTGTGCCGGCCACGCAAATGGCAGCCGATGACTGGCAGCGGCTGCTTGGAACAGGTGTGCCGCGCACAGGACTTGCAAGAAGAGGAAGTGTACATGGATGTGATTCCGGCTGGATGAGGAGGACGACACGCTCGGCGATGCTGGAGAGATTGAAATTGATGGTGATGAAGTGTGGGTAGCATGGATTTTGCGTATATTTCTCAGTTACAGCCCACTAACATTATTTCCTTTTTTGGTCCTAAGGCCTGAGCTAAGGCCTAAGGCCTAAGGCCTTAAATGAACCTAAGGCCTTAACTCACCGGAGGGCCTTCATTTAAGGCCTTAGGGAGGTCACTGCAACGCACCCAGCAATGCGCGATTTGACTCGATGAACATATCGGTGACTTGTGTCAATATCAATGGCTTACAAGGCAATGTTCTTACAGTCTCCTTTGCAGTGAATATTAACCGAACATTGCTTCGTTTCGATTTATGTTGTCAAGACTCGGATGCATGCCGAGTTACATCATCTAGCTTATCAAGTATGTTTATTGGTACTATACCCTCGACTTCAACACTCCTTACTGTATAGACCTGATTAAACCCCGAGACTATATTGATCTTAACTCGGACCAACCAATGCAGGTGCTCGTTCAATTTCGAGAAATGCAACCAGGTATGTTGGGTGCATTCTATCTAGGAATTACATTCCATTAATAACGCACACCGGTCTCTTCAAGCTCCGAGTCGTAGTTGAACCTCGGCCGGATTACTTGATATCTCGGTCTATTTGTATACACTTCGACTTCAGCTCATATTCTCGAGTCGCACCGAGTCGGGAATCCAGTGGTTTAACTTCGATGGAATAAATCCAAAGTAAGTCGACTGCATACTGTCCCGTACCTCCGAGTCCTCTTCTATCACTGCTCACGTTCCAAACCCATTGCTATGTTCTCTTCAGGCGTGCGTGGACCTCGGCCGGATTACTCGGTTGGTCCGTATGTCTCCGACTCTCCGTTTAAATTTATAGTATATGTAACCTCGCCCTCACCACTCCCGCCCAGCCTCCCGGGTTCCCGCGCCTTCTCGCCTGTCTCCTGATTTCAGCATCGGCGCGAAGACTCGCCAACCAGCCAACCGGCCGGTCCATCGACGTCGCCCTCCTCCCATCTATCTACTTCGAATTTAATACTCAATCGACTTACCTGCAGTCCGATTACTTCGGACAGAGGACATATGTATGGTATATATTTTCTTGACGCTCACCTAACCTACTCCACGAACTTGGAGTGGGAAACTTGATCCCCGTGCGTACTGCTGACTCGAGGCCCTTCTCTTAATCCAGCGTGCTGACTCCGTGTTTTCTTGGTTTTAGTGTGGTGGTGAATTCCGCGGCATTCGAGATCGTCGCCGCTGGCTGGGCTGGGCTGGATTCATTCGGACTAATTTTGAAGTAAGCAAGCACGATGTGGATTCGATTTTTTTTTGAAGCTGATTTGGGTTCCTTGTTACTTTAAATTTGCAGTTCGACTATTCGAGGTGAGTCAGTACCCGTTCTTTAATTTTCTCCAGGGCGGACGGCGGACGCTGCCCCGGTCCTTGTCTTTATGCGCAACACATCGTCCTGTATGTCTGAAGAATCCGATGTCTGATGATCTCTGATTTCATCCACCCACAGAAAATTACTTACAAGTTCCAATTCCCTCGGGCATACTACCCACTCTCCCTCCATCCCTCCGTAGTAGTTCTTGTCGACTGTACACCTGTAACATCATGACATTGATTGAGCGCAATAATGATACGTAATTTTGCACGTGCTAATATTTCTTCTTCTCCACTCGACCGTGACGACGACAACGACTCCGACAATGGCGCCCTCGCCGTCTTCCCTCCTCAAACCCGTCCTTTCCCTTCTCCTCCTCTCCTCCTTCTCATCAACAGCGTTCTTCGCCAACGCCGAAGTCACCGTCTACCTCGCCCCAGGCCAGGTGCCGCTGGGCGCCGCTGCGTCGGCCTCGGGGACAGCCGCGGCAGCAGCATACAGCGGTGCGGCAGCGTACAACCCCACCACGCTCCTCCCGCCCCCAATCCCCTCCCCGCCCGTGCCCAGTAGCTTTCCGGTTCAGCTGCAGAACGGCGGGACGCCCGGCGCGAGTATCCAGCAGCCCGGCGATTTCATGGGGTTCAGTGTTGAGATGAGTGTGTCGAATCAAGTTTGTGAGTCGTGCTTTCTTCGTTTTCTTCTGTGAAGATACTGAGGAAGGAGAAGTGGGCAAAAACGCGACGTTCATACAGGTGGCGTTCCTGAACCTCATGTCGAACATCGTGCAGCGCGCGGGCTCTGTGCGCGTGCGTGTTGGCGGTAACTCGCAGGAGTCGGCGACGCTCGTGGACGCCAGCGACATCATCGACGGCAAAATCCTGCAGAAGAATTTGACGGGTGTCACCGGCACGACGCAGACCCCGCCGCTTGAGTACAGCGATGAGTTGTTGTATATGGTGTGTTTTCTCTGCTCTATTCTTTTCATCTGATAATGAGATGTGACTGCAGATGGCGAACATCTCCGCGTTGGTGAACGTCAAGTGGTTCCTCGGCATCCCGTGGTTCATCACCCAGCCGTTCAATCTCGCCATCGTGAACGCAGCGGAGACTATCCTCGGCGACACACTCATTGGGTATCAGGTATGCATTCCTTTCCTTCTTCCTCCTTCGCATTCCCATCCATCTCGTCCGCCAACTCGCTGACGCTCGTTCACCCCAGGCCGCCAACGAGCCCGACTTGTACAATGCCCACGGCCATCGCCCCGCCACGTACGGCCCATTCGACTATTTCGGCGAGTTCTCCGACTGCGTGAGCCAGCTCGGGAGCGATGGCGTGGATCCGAGTGGGCGGGCGAGGACGTTGTTGCTTGGTGAGTGGGCTTTTCATGACGCGTGCCTCTCCGTCCTCCTGCTCTACTCGTCCACGATCGTCCCTTCCTCTCCCCCCGGCTTTGACCTTGACCTTGACCTCCCTCCCTCCCTGCCCGTCCTTTACTTCACCTTCACCTCCGTACCTTCGCTTCCTCCCCGTCTTCGGTCTTTTACCGTCCTTTACCGTCTCCCGCTACCCATTCCCACTCCCCGCGTTCCCTTCTTCCTCACTCCGTGCTCGTTCACCCCCTCCTCCCTACCTCCCGTCCATCTCTCCCCAACATCCACTTCACATCCCTTCCCTCGTGCCCTCGCTCCGCACCCTCTTTCCGCCATCCATCCTCCCTTCCATTCCACTCCCCGCCTTCCCTTTCCGTCCCTCCCGACCCTGACCTCGTGCGCCCGTATGGACTCTTCGTGCTCTTCCTCCCTCCCGCCGTCCCTTCCTGCCTTCCTTACATCCTCTCGTACACCCTCCTCCCTCTCCGACCTCGCTCGCTCTCTCCTTCCTTCCTTTTATATCCTCGTTCCTCCCGCTCCTTCCTTCCTTCTTTCCTAGCACGAACGCCCCCCGTCCTCCTTCCCTCCCCCTTCCTCCTCTCTTCCCCCTCCCCCCCTCTCTCCCTCTTACCCTCCCATTCTTACTCACCCCTCCCCCCAGGCCCCTCCATCGCCGACGCCGGCTGGACGCCCGAGGACGTCTGGAACACGGGCTACGTCGACACGTATAGCGCGAATCTCGCGTTTTTGAGTGTGGAGAAGTGCGTGGGTTATTTTGCTTGTTTTTTTGGGGGGAGGGGAGTGGGAGGGAGAGGAGGTGGGTGGATGTGGGTATGGGGAGAGCGAGAGCGTGGGGTGGGTGTGCGGAAGGGGGACGTCTATGTGTGGGGGAGGGCGAGGAAGGTGGCTGGGGAGCGACGAGGGTGCGAGGTGTGTGCGTATGCGTGTGCGAGTGCCGGGATTGGACGGCGGCGTGCCACAGTGTGCGGAGGCGGAGGCGGTGTCGGTGTGAACGTGCGCCCGTATGGGCCCAGCTGGAGCTGGGCTTGACGTCGAAATTGACATCGCCAAGGGGTGCGGCAGGGTGCTCTCGATTCCCATTGCATTGTCACGCGCCAAGGGATGGGTGGGGTCGGAGGCGCGCTCGACAACGGCGACGCGTGTGCGGAGGGTTGGGTGGGGTGATCACGCGCACGCGGCGTGGATGTCGTCCAGACGGGTAACGGGGAGTGGAGCGGGGCGGCGCTAGAGGGCGGAGGCCCCGCGGATGTCGGCGCGTCGGCGCAGGTATGGTCTGGCTGAGTCGTCGAGTAGCGGTCGGGGAGGACGCATGCGCGGACCGGCGCGGTGGGCTCGTCGTCTCTTCTCACCCGCGTGGCGGAAGTCTGGTGCTGTCGAAGTTAAAGTGGGCGAGCTGTCGTTGTCGTATGTGTGGCGCGCGAATCTCGTGGCGCAATGCCTCGCCGGGTCGTCGACCTGCGTCGTACCGGAGTCACTCGTAGTGTGGTGTGGCTGGTGCTGGAGGAAGGGGTAGGCGCGACCACCCTCTCTTCCCGTGCACGGCGTGGGTGTGCTGGTCGGCGCGGTGTCGATGGCGCAGTAGCGGGGCATCCATGTGCGGGAGGTGGGGATGACGCTATGCTGTGGCGTGCGTGCGCGTCTCCATTCCGGTTACGGACAGGGCGCGGGGGGGCTGGGGCTGGGGCTGCACATCGATGCAGTGTCCGTGACGACGACAAGGGCTAGCGTGCGCGGCGGTGCGAATGCGGGCGCGGGTGCGCGGGGGGAATGGGCGAGCGCTCCTCGATATGATGCGTGCTGCTCGCGGGCGTTCCTGCGTGCGCTGGCGGTGTGGTCCAGCGGTGTGGGCCGGGGACGACGATCTGATACCGCCTTACTTTCTCTTCCTCGCTCTCTCCCTTCCTTCTACTTCATCTCTTCATCTATTATCCTCCAAAACGAAGTCGAGCCCTTACTGACTTTTTTCTTCCCCTTTTCTTTATAGATACCCGACGGACAACTGCGCCGCGGCGTTCAATACGGGCGCGCCGATTATCGATCCGCAGACGGTGAGTTCCTTCCTTTTTTAGTTGTTTATTCTGAGCGGGTTGTCGACGTGGGTGGCTACGCATCTACCCGGCGGCGTTTCCTGCGTTCTATTCCTACCCTCCCTCCCTCCACTGAGGCTGTACGCTGCACTACGCACATGCCTTCGTTTTGACGGCGCCGTCTTTCCGCCGCTCTTGTCGCTCGTCTCCTCCCATCCCTGCCCGCCTTCGTCCCCTTCCCCTCGATGCTACCTCCCTGCTTCTCCTCCTCTTCGCGTCCTCCCCTCCTTCTCTACGTACCGTACTCTACATACAGACTCTATACTTCCCGACCCACTCATTCTCCGTCTCTTCCGCTTTCCTACATTTACCGACCATGTCGAGTCCCCTCCCTACTCCCGCTCGCCTTGCCGCGCCCTCTACGATGTCTCCTTGCCCCATCCTTCTTCCTCCTTTATCTCTTCGCCCACCCGCGATACTAGGCTAACTACTCCCTACCCAGGTCTTCCCTGACTTCCTCAACCACACGGCGCACACCTCGCTGCTCGAGCCGTACCTCAACAGCACGGCGTTTGCGCAGAGCAAGGGGAAGAAGCTCCTGATGTTTGAGACGAATACGGTGAGTGCTTTGTCGGTTCTGCGTTGACGGAGGGAGGGGAGGAGGCTTACCTGGTGGGGCGAGTCGGAGGCGGAGGCGGCGGCGAGGAGCGAGGGGGGGGGGACGTTCCGCATGGCTGGGGTCCTCAGCACGGGAGGTGGGGGCAAGAGACGCACTAGCGCTCGCACCGCTGGCCTTTATGTGCTGCGGAGGCCGTATATTTTTGGAGGAGGGGTATTTTTGGCGTTGCTCCCGCTCGTAGACGCCGCTCCCGCCGCGGGGCGTGGAGTCTACTACGGTCGGGGAGGTGGGGGCGGCGGCAGCTGCTCCTCGCCGTTGTGGTTGGCGCCGTCGCCTTGCAGTGGAGGCAGCCCTGCGTCGAGACTTGTGCTTGTATCTTGGATATTTTTGGAGGCTGGAGGTATTTTTGGTCGGGCGGGTAGTTTGGATCTTGACCGCGCATCTTTGGTCTCCAGGCACCATCCTTCCTTGCACTATTCCGTTTCCAAGTGGAATGCACGATGCTGACGACTCTTGCAGGCTTCCTGCGGTGGTTTTGCGGGTATCTCCGATGCATTCGGTGCGGCGCTCTGGGGGCTCGACTATGCGCTGCAGATGGCGCACTCGAATTTCAGCGGTGCTCTGTTCCACGTCGGTGGACAGAATGTGTTTTACAACGTGCGTGCTTTCTCATCTGTGCGTTGATGCCTTGCTGACTTGCACGCTTTTGTTGCCAGCCCTTCACCTGTGCGTTTATGTTTATCTACCTCTTTCTTTCGCGCTGACTAACCTTCTTCACCAGCGCCGCCCACGAACCAGTCGACCTTCCGCCAATGGACCGTCGGGCCGATCTACTACTCGGCGCTCGCCATGGCCGAGGCAATCGGGCCCTCGAACACGACACAGGTGCTCGACCTACAGCTGAACGGCGACAACGAGTTCACGCCCGGTTACGGGATTTACGAGAATGGCAACCCTGTGCGCGTGGCCCTCTTCAACTATATCACGGACCCGTCGGGCGCGAGCGACGTCACGGCGGTGATTTCTGTTGCGAGTGCGGCCGGGGCCGGCGGCGGGGGCGCGACGCCGACGCAGGTCAAGGTGAAGTACCTGCAGGCGTCGAGCGTGTCGCAGAAAGGCGGGTACACGTGGGCGGGGCAGACGTTTGGGGGTAACTTTGAGAGCGACGGGCGGCTGACGGGGACGGAGGACGTGCAGACCGTGCAGTGCGATACGACGGCGCAGACGTGCTCGGTGAAGGTGCCCGCGCCCGGCTTTGCGCTTGTGTTCCTGAGCGACTCGGCGTTGACGGAGAATGCGGGCGCTCCGAGCAAGACGTTTGCGACTACGGCGCTGACGAAGACAGCGAATACGGGTGAGTCGGCTCTCATGCCTTCCTTGTTTGAGCAAAGGCTGATGTGTGTTTGCAGCGACGGTCGCGGCGACGGTGCTGGCGACGTCGAACGGGCATGGAGGTCCCGGGGACCCGCTGAACGCGAACTCGGAGTTGGGGAGCACGAGCAAGGGGAGTAAGAGCGGTGCGGCTGGGTTGCGGCCTGCGGCGCTGCTCGTGACGGGTGCGGCGTTGACGCTCGGCGCGATGCTCATTGGCCGGCGGTGAGCGCGATGTGCGCTCCCTTCTCCCTTCTCCCTTCTGGATCAAGGGCGTAGCGGTGGTGGTGCGGATAGACACTCGTTTTTCCTTAGTTTCTTTTTCACTCGATATTTCCCCTCCTGCGCACGCATACAGACAGTCAGTCATGCGGCGGAGGAGAAGCACTGTCGTTATTGTATATACAGAATCCTCGATACCCTACTCATGGCGCATACATGTATGATACAATACGTACTTAGCTTTCGGACTGCAATGCACTTTTTAATTGAATTGGTGTTGCGGCCGCTAAATCAAGACATGGACATATGTTATATTGAATACTGTGAAGACAGAAGTCTACCACAGTCGATTATGACTGGCTAATGACCAATATAACATTTCTTCCACTCCGCTCCATGGACAGAATTTTCAAATGAAATCTGAGTCTGCTTTCTTCCAATGACTAGTTTGGTGTGCTGCATCCATACCCCTTCCCTGTTGATTGTCGGAAGCCACAAAAGCAACTCCTGGGAAGAAGAGGAGGTCCAGCCATCATCAAGGACCTGCATCGGGTTAGTGGATTGTGGCTAGAAAAGGATGTTGTTCAAACACCAATTTCCGCATGCTTATGAATTAAAACTCACATCTGAGAAAATGGAACCGGAAGCTTGGGAATGGGAGGGAGTATGACCTTCCAATGGGTCACCAAGTGCCTCCCCAGTGTCTGCATCCCAGAGCCGCACAGTTTTGTCCATGGAGCCAGACACAATTTTCTTGCCATCAGGTGAGAATGCTACAGACTGGACCCAGTCAGTGTGTCCTTCCAATGGGTCACTGAGCACCTCCCCACTGGTTGCATCCCAGAGGCGTACAGTTCTATCATTGGAACCAGACACAATTTTCTTCCCATCAGGTGAGAATGCTGCAGACTGAACCCACTTGGTGTGACCTTCAAATGGGTCACTGAGCAGCTCCCCAGTGTCTGTGTCCCAGAGCCGCACAGTTCCATCATGAGAGCCAGACACAATCTTCTTGCCATCAGGGGAGAATGCTACAGACTGGACCCAGTCAGTGTGTCCTTCCAACGGGTCACTGAGCACCTCCCCGCTGGTTGCATCCCAGAGCCACACAGTGTTGTCATCAGAGCCAGACACAATTTTCTTGCCATCAGGTGAGAATGCTACACACAGGACTGAGCCAGTGTGACCTTTCAACAGGACACTGAGCGCCTCTCCAGTGTCTGCATCCCAGAGCCGCACTGTTCCATCATCAGAGCCAGACACAATTTTCTTGCCATCAGGTGAGAATGCTACAGACCGGACCTGGCCAGTGTGACCTTCCAATGGGTCACCCAGTGCATCCCCAGTGTCTGCATCCCAGAGTTGCACTGTTTCGTCACTGGAGCCAGACACAATTTTCTTGCCATCAGGTGAGAATGCTACAGACTGGACCCAGTCAGTGTGTCCTTCCAATGGGTCACTGAGCACCTCCCCACTGGTTGCATCCCAGAGGCGTACAGTTCTATCATTGGAACCAGACACAATTTTTGTACTATCGGGTGAGAATGCTACAGACTGGACTGAGTCTGTGTGGCCTTCAAACAGGTCACTGAGTCCCTCCCCAGTGTCTGCATTCCAGAGCCCCACAGTTTTGTCATAGGAGCCAGACACAATTTTCTTGCCATCAGGTGAGAATGCTACAGACTGGACCCAGTCAGTGTGTCCTTCCAACGGGTCACTGAGCACCTCCCCGCTGGTTGCATCCCAGAGCCACACAGTGTTGTCATCAGAGCCAGACACAATTTTCTTGCCATCAGGTGAGAATGCTACACACAGGACTGAGCCAGTGTGACCTTCCAATGGGTCACCGAGCACCTCTGCAGTGTCTGCATCCCAAAGCCGCACAGTTCTGTCTAAGGAGCCAGACACAATTTTCTTCCCATCAGGCGAGAACGCAACAGATGAGACCTGGTCGGTGTGCCCTTCAAATAGGTCACCAAGCACCTCCCCAGTGTCTACATCCCAGAGCCACAAAGTTTCATCCTCGGAGCCAGACACAATTTTCTTCCCATTGGGGGAGAACGCTACAGACAGGACTGCACCAGTATGACCTTCCAACGGGTCACCAAGTGCCTCTCCAGTCTCTGCATCCCAGAGCCGCACAGTTCCATCATCAGAGGCAGACACAACTTTTGTGCCATCAGGCGAGAATGCTACAGACTGGACCTGGTCAGTGTGACCTTCCAATTGGTCACCCAGTGCATCCCCAGTGTCTGTATCCCAGAGTTGCACAGTTTTGTCACTGGAGCCAGACACAATTTTCTTCCCATCAGGTGAGAATGCTACAGACCAAACCTCGCCAGTGTGAACTTTCATCAGGTCACCAAGGGCCTCCCCAGTGTCTGCATCCCAGAGCTGTACAGCTCCGTTATGGGATCCTGACACAATTTTCTTGCCATCAGGTGAGAATGCAACTGAATATACTTGAGTTCCACACTCTAATACTTGTACCATTGCTGGCCATCTGGTCATTTGTCCACATGTAATGGAAACCAAGGATTCAAATTGAGATTTAAACCTTTTGCTGATCCCAGACATTGTAGGAGCTAGGGCCAATGCTGATAGGTAGATGTGGGGAGCACTTTGAGTAATTGCCTCAGCAAAGAAGTTGATGAATCTTTTTGCATCTATAGCAAATTGAGTCGCTGGTGAGTCCTGAAGTATTTATTAATTAGTACTACATCCTGAATGATATGGCAAAATGGTGTACCTCTTCGGACCATGAAATGAATTTTGAAAGTTCACGCTGAGCATCCCCCACAAGTCCCAATAAGCTCATGATCTCTAGCCAAAAAAGGAACTGGTTCAGAAGGAATGTGTCTGTATCCTCAGCTCTGCTTGGCTTGTAGCTGACTGAACCCAGATGATCAGCCCAAAATCGACATGAATATTGAAGGTGCTCGGGAATGTGTGTCTGTATATGCCTTTCAATATCAGGCATTTCCACATTCTTCAGATATGAAGTTGGCAAGTCACAAATGTTGAATCTTAGCTCATTGTGAAGCACTCGGAAAATATCTGAAACAATTGCATCTTTTTGAGCCTCTGTTCCACAGAGAAGGTCAGGTCGTGTTTTCTGGATGTTGGATATCATGAAGTCCCGGAAAGACAGATGTATGATCCGTATTTGACCACCATCAGTGGTGTCAGGGAGGTATATGACAGCACTGAGATGAAGTAGTGTCCTCATGAGGACTTTCACATCCATGTTAAGCAATGAAGCAAGAGCAATTGGTGACAAAGGTTCCTGAAGTTGAATGATTGTACCGAGAACCCTTGTAGCTCGATCCCGGGAATCTCGAGCACGATCATCATCTGGAGGGGGTGTCATGATAGCATCACCAACAACTCGGCTATAGAGATCATGGAGATGGGTGAGAGGAGCACCTCTCAACAGGTAGTCAATGGAGCTCTGTGGATCTTCCCTAGGAAATGCTGAAACATAGCGAACAGCAGTTGCAGCAAAAATGAACAGGCCACTAGCACGTTTGGTTATCTCATCCACATCCTGGGCTCGGGCCTTCCACTGCTCTCTTGGGGTCCAGGTCATCCCATCCAGTGAATTTTCAACATAGTGATGGATGTCACGGTTGACCTGACTAGCATCAACATTGTCAAGAACTATTTCATGGGCCAGAGAGTGCAGATTGTCAAACTTGAGGTACTGTGGAACATCTGGACGGCCAGTGAGAAAGAATCGGATATGCTTTGGGATTTCATTGATGCTGTCTGAAAGCCAACGAAGGCACTGCTGTCCCCGATCTATTCCACACTCATCCAATGCATCCAGACAGATAATCCAAGGTGTTTGGACAGATGGTATCTTTGCAAGAAGTTCAACAACTAATGTTTTGAACTGCAACTGAGGATCTGCTGAGAGTATCTCTGTGTGATCTTCATCCAAGAATTTGACAAGAAGCTTGCAGTAAGGTTCATTGAAAGTTGCCAGCTGCTGGGCAAGTGTGCTAGGGAGCAGTTTCTCATTGTTCCGCTCTGCAAAGTCCCTGGAGAAGAAAAATGAAGCAGCCAGATTGTGCTGTTCCTCTGCTAGGATGGATGCAATGCTTTTTGCTATTGTTGACTTCCCAGAACCTGCAGAGCCACTGAGAATGACCAAGCGATGGTCTGCATCAAGAGGCGCCACCAACTTCCCAAGAATTTCCTTGATAATGTCAATCCTTGTGCCATCCATGCACTTCCTTGGTGTATTGTCTGCATTGTAGCGTGCTTTACTGCTTTTGAGCTTTTCCAGGACATTGTCAGTATGGACTTGGTCCATTTGCTCATCCACTCGTTCAACTTTTCTGGCAATATGGCTGCTGCTGGCAAGCACTTGGTCCACTTGCCCATCTACTCGGTTGACCTTCTGATTGATAAGCCTGTTACCAGCAAGCACTTGGTCAGCTTTCCCATCAATGCTCCCAACTGGTTATATATGTGAATAACTGCTCCTATTCAGGAACAGTGAACTTCAATACCTGTCTGTGCCATGTCTTGCACCAACATCTCAATAGAAATGTTACTACGAAACTGAGTGAAAATCAGTATCAACATAATAGAAGGAGAGCAGGATAATAGAACATACAGTGAACTCGTGGATATCCTCAGCTATTCCATTTCGGATATCCAAGATTTTCTTTGAGTACTCATCGCTTCTCAAATAGCGATCAAAGCGTGGTTTGTCGATAAGTGCTTTGCACTCCTTTGACCTCTCAGTCATTTTCCTGGATGCTCTATGGTGAGTTTGGATGCAACATATTTTTGGAATTTTGACTTGCGATGACAGCTCAGTCAACCGTGTTTCCAGATCCCCTTTAGCACCCGTGACCTTCAAAGCAGCCACTTTGTCAACCTGGATTTTGAGTGCTGCAAGGCCTTCCTTGTTGTCCTTCATAGTCTGCAAGGAAGTTGTTACACTAAGGCTTGCTGTAGAATACCCGCGGTCTCACCAGTACCATCTTTGCCAGCTCGAAAGCCGCACTTACACCTATCTCAACGCCAACGATACCTATTCCTGTGACTCCAGCTTTTGCAACATTGAGGAATGGAACAAGACGAGTGAAGACTGGAACAACAATGTGCTGAAGGGTCTGAATGATATCTGTAGTTGCTGAAGATGGAGGTAAGGCCATTGGTGGTTCACAAGAAAGGCGGGGTGGATGTGGGCAGTGGGTGGGTGGAAGAAGGAAGGGACAGCAACGTTGCTGTGTGTGTCAAGATTTGGCAGCGTGAATGTTCACACGCGGAGAAGCTGAGGAGGAATCTGAGAAATCAGCCGCGGGACTGATCCAAACTGATTCATATCATCCTTTCCGAGGCATTGGTGCGCAAGATTGGCACCGACAAGGAAATGTGTACAAAGGCTATCCGGCTGAATATCTGATTGAACCTAAAGTTTCATCTTGTCTCTCAATTTATCTCAATTTTATTATTGTCATGACGGTGTGCCAGTGGTGAATAACTACTCTTGGGCTCCGCGCTCGCGCCGGCTTTTGACATTCGAAGAGTTCTCATCATTTTCTGAACAAGCATCAGCGTCGTGTGCGAACCTTCTTCAACTTCTTGCGATTCGAGAGCGGAGGCCGAGATTTCACCGGCACAGCAACACATTGTGATGTAAGTCAGGCGGAGATGCTACGCAGGCTCATGCGAATTTGGAGGGACGAGAACAACGCGATTTCAAGTTAGACTTACCACGCTGCCCAAAAACGGCCGCTGCATCGTCCGTCCATTCCGAGTGCAGGGTTCGGAATTGGCTCAAAAAAGAGCAAGTCAAGCCGGGGTTCGTCGACGATTATGTGAGTGGCGCCCAAGGGAACTTCTCAGATTTTCTTTGCGATGTGATAATGACGGCATGATGCGACAGGGTTAGTCTGGGGTGAGAGGAATATTAGCAACTTGGCGGGGTCGGCTGCCTTCCATTCGAAAAATCATCTCCGGTGAAAATGGATATCACCATTCGTGGTTAATATTCTCTCCTCGCAGAGAATGAGTCTTTCCACCTGGCAGAAAATGTAGTAACGATAATTAACACTTGCTCGGGCGGCTCCCGCAAACGACGTTGAAGCACGATGTTACTGAACCGTAGTTTTGGCACAGCGGAAGGTAAGGGTGGTCCGCACAGTCATCCAGCACCATTGAAAAATATCTGGCTTACAATTGCAAGAAAGATTCGAGCCGAACTTGAAGGACTTTCGTCTTCCGTCGAACGAGTACTAATTCGGAGCTGCTTTCATTAGGCAGTGTCAACTTCAAGGTGTAGACATGTGCATAAGATGAGACTTCAGATCTTCAGAGCTTTCCTTCCATGTTTAGCGTGCGAAGGGAGTTTTCGAGAGTCGAGATCAGCGCGTCCGAGACTCTGAGTCCACCCGAGACTGTCATCTGCGTTCGGGGAGAGTGACGGCTGGTGGACAGTGCACAGGCCATGTGGATTTTGAATTTTTATAGGCCGCCGGAGGCAAGTGGAACGGGTTGAGCGCGGTCCAAGAGTTCGGCCCGAGTTCGGGCAGATCAGTGACGGGAATTGTGACACTCATCCTTTGCTCATCCTCTTCGTTTTCCTCGAGTTTTTACAACAAGCTCAACAACCACTTCTTCTTCTCGGATATGCATGAGCGCCGTTTCTCTCCCTCGGCAACTTCGACCCGCAGATTGAAGAAACTCGATGCGGAGACCAAGCGGAGATTGTTGTCCTCGAAAGCTGCATTCTCAATCTCAAAATCCAATGTGCTTGAGTTTTTTTCTTTCCAGCTCTAGGTAAGTTTCGAAGCTCTTACACAAAGGGAGCTAGTCTGACTCTTATTCGGTGGACTAGTCTCAAGTCGGCTTTCCGCCCTCCTGTGCGGATCGCGAGACACACTGGAGGTTCTTGCACGTTTGAACGCCTGCTGCCCTCCAGGCGGATCTCGAGTCCTGCGTCGGAGGCTCTTTCTTCCGGGCGCGTTTGCACACTTGGATGCGCTCGGCGTCTGCGTATCCCGAGCCACCCGAGCCACAGGGATGCGGGCTGGCCATTCCGACGCTATGCCATGCCAGCACCACGCGCACTGTTCTAGGGCGTCTCGCGCTTTTCGCACACGTGTGACGCTCCGCGATGTCCCTTCTCGAAGAGAACGAGGGGAAGCGAGGCGTCTCCAATTTTCGCCGCCTCTTCCTCCCTCCACTGACATGCGCAAACGCCCCTCACCTCTGCGGCGCGCTCTGCGCAAGAGGCTCAATCTATAGATAGGCGCCGTCTGCACCCAATACCTGCCACACATCGCGTCTTTCCCCCTTCCCACCATTCCCTCTTTAACACCATCCAGCACCCCGCCCCGTCCCCCTCTTGCCCTCGCCATCGGGCGTATCGAGCACGTGCAGTGTTGCTGCTTCGTCTCCCTCCGCAGGCTGTCGCTGCTTCGTCTTCCCTCTCCGCGGGTCTCTTCACTCGCGTGCGTCCACTCCTCCCTCCCTCCCTCACGCCTCCTCGACCGACCATCTCTTCGGCACCACCTGCCGCCGTCCATTGGTGCTTCCTTGCCATTCTGATAGCACGCACATCTAGCGCCTCGGCGCGCTGGCTCGCTATCCGCCGGTGCACGCTTCCCCGTTGGGACACCGCTACGTCCAGCATCCGCGCCCGTATCCGCACGCTTGTCAGCCTTCGCGCCGCCCGCCGTCCTTCGCGTCTCTCCTGACGCATGATTCCCCTTTCGGCGTCCGCACCCGCACCCTGCGACCCCCGCCGCTCGTCTCGGCATGCTTTTGCCGTTCGTCGGAGGGACCGGGCATGAAACGTGCGTCGTCCAATGTGATGTGGGCGAGGCGATTTCGGCGGGGTCGGGACTGCGCTGCAGCGGTGAAGGCGTGGGGTGGAGTAGGATTGCGCATCATTGGGGGAAAGTGGGAATCAGGCCGGAAGGCGGACGCGTAGGATGGGGAGTGATAAGCTCAAGCAAGTACGCACGGATACCACCCGCACCCGCACTCCTTCCACAACCCGCGCGTTTCCGGGCACCGGGTGCGGCGTGGTCAGTTGCCGAGGGAGGAGGGAGGGGACACGGGGCGGGGAGAGGCGGGAGGAGTGGAGAAGAGAGGCGGGGTGGAGGAGTAATGCGACGTCGCGGCATGCCCATCACACCGTAACTGCATCCTCCGCAAGCGCTGAAAGACCGGTAACAGATACTCTTCCAGTCGAAGCCCAAGTCTGATTCCGAGTCCGAAGACAGGCAGGATGAGTAGTCAGACAGCTCCAGACATCTTTCTCCCCCCAGCGTCTCCCTCGACCCCGACATGTGCGACCGCGCCGACATCGTCACAGATGCCTCCGCTCGCCTACGCAGACTCCTACACCGATCTCAGCTCTCCCGTGTCCGCCGCCGTCGCGGACCCAGAGGCGCCTTCTTCGTGGTGCTAGGGCGGGGGGCCTTCGAGACGTCGCGCCGTCGAAGCGCCCTCCACGGGAGATCCAAACACGCGCGATACTGGACGGGAGATCGAGGGCAAAGTTCACCCTCACTCTCAAGGCACGCGGGATGAGGAGTGAGTCGAGCTCGAGGGCGTCCCTCTGTTCCCCAACGTCTCCCTCGACACCGATCCACACATCGAACCCCGCCCGGACTCCGTGACACCGATAGCTGCCCCCGCCGTCGCGGACCCAGACCCAAATCCAGATGCTTTCTTCGTGGTGCGCGCTATCTCCCCGCGGTAGCTGTGCGTGACGTTGCGGCGTCGAGCACGCCGCATGTGCTCCACCCGATGCGCTTCTCTCCGGTGCGCGCGATACGCATACGGCGGGAACGTTACCGACAGGGCCTTGTGGCAGAGATGGGGAGACGGGCGAGGTCATTTTTAGCTCTCTGCTGCCCGTTCGCCGAGGTGCAGCTGGGACCTTCCTCCCAGCTCGTAATGACACGGCTCCGCTGGCGCGTCGCAAGGGAACGGCGCGATGGATATTCGCTCGCCTGGATCCTTTCCTCCCTCTTCTCTCACCCTTCCGCGAAGGACTATGTGTGTCCTTATTGTATACAAGATCCCGGATATGTACCCCTCATAGCGCAAAGGCATAGCGCATAGGTGTATGATACGATCAATATCTTACAGTACTTAGCTTCGGCACAATGCCCTTTCTGAGGCTGTTACTTTCTCGTCCAATTTTGTGACTCGGTGAGTTTATAATTAACTCCATGTCTCACCCTCATTTTACCCAGTTTCCGAAGGCTGAGACCATGCCTGAACTACACATGGCTCGTCCCATTCACATTATCTAATGCCTGTACTGACTGACTTGCGTTGTTTAGGACCCTTCGTTTGCACCGAGACTGTCTTCCCGGTGCGATTTCCAGTACGTTTCATTCACCTTTCAAATGCCTTCTCACCGGCCTCACTTCAAAACTACTTAGGCTATATCATTCTGCCGATACTATGTTGGGAAGCTACCGGCCGGTAAGTGCGTTTCTATTCGAAAATTATTATTACAGTCTGACTACTCTATCAAATCCCTTGGCTGTCATTCCGCCAACTCGACGCTGTGGGCGTGAAGTTCCGAGTGGGTGGGTCTCATTCCTTTTCTAACGCTCACTTCGATGTATTAGATTGCGATATTACACCGGCTCCAGCACGGGGTTTGTCTGTGATTCGCTCATGGTTATATACTGACTTGGTTTTACTTAGAATCCAAGTTCACTATCGAGACTGATTTCTGCGCATGCTGTTGGTTGGTTTGGTTTGGTTTGGTTTGTTCTTCTCTTCAAGATGGTTTTGAATCTGTACTGGCCCAAGGCTCTCGATTCTGCTTCTCTAGGTCGAATATGCTGGGGCGTAAAACCACTCGGCCTACACTAGTCCTTTGTAAGTAAGTAAGCTTGTCGTTGATTTTGGCTTGATCAAGATAGAGAGAGGCTATTCGTGAATTTCAGCTCAGCCGAGGTAAGCTTCATTTATTTACTCCAACCTTTCTTTCCACTTGCTTCGTCCCGAGCTCAACCATCTTTGTTTCGCCTCCAGTCGCATACTCCAGTCGCATAGATCAGATCTGGGTTGGTTCCATCAAGCCCCGAAGCACTAGAGGTTGGTGTGTTTGATCCCTCCGAAAACGAAAACACCAAGGTCCGTGCACTATAGTGATTAACACTCACTTACTTCACACCACCATACTGACCTGACTTTACTTGCACAGAATGTGGCCCACACCGCACACCGTTGGTTCGACTTTCCAATATCACACTAAGAAGTACTCTGCAATTATTCCCCGCTGCACTGAAGTTGTTTGATTGCAAGTCCCCCGCCAACATAATAAGCAGTTAGTTTCAGTAGAGCAATCGCAACTTGCCTTTGTAAGGCTACTTACTTACACTAGGGACAGTCAGACTTGACGCTTCAGAGGCGATTAACCTACTCGCTTTAGAAGTGCTTATTGATTTATTAAAGCGTGGGATAAGCACATCAAAAGCATAATTGCCTTCCAGAAGCGCCTCCGGAGGCGCTTTTGGGGCGCTTCAGAAGTGATTGTGCGGTTATTTTGAAGGCGATTCTCATCTTTGATGGTATCAGGTGCTTATCCCACGCTTTAATAAATCAATAAGCACATCTAAAGCACGTAGGTTAATCGCCTCTGAAGAGTCGAATCTGACTGTCCCTACTGAGTGAGTGTAAAAGGTAAAATTGAGCAAAGCCTACTCCCATACCATGTGTACGGAATAATCATAAGAGTTCCAATAAACATCAATGGACCCTAGTAGTAGGTGCACGCAGCAGCAGCAGCGACAGGTAGAGTGTGGTTACAGCTAATGACAGTACCGAAGGCGCGAACGAAAAATTTATGTTTTGGGACATTTTCAAAGAATTGCCTGTAGCTCAGTCAGTTTCTCATGGATTTAGATGAAACCATGCTAGGTAATTCAGGCTAACTCATGCGGAATTAGTGATAGAGACAAATCTGTGAAAATATTTCATATTGGATGATCTGGCATTTTGAGGCATTTTGGCAATGAATCTGATCTGGTATGCCCAATTCATGTCCCAGTGGTCTGAATTTTGGCCAGGGAAGATTTATTAACATTATCAAACATGTCATGCACTCAAAACCTATATAACATGCTGTGTTTGATTCAATCATAGTGATATTTCAGAAACCGCTGGTTTACCTGTTATCCCGACCTGAGCGCAAGCATCACAGACTGAATTATTCACAGTTATGACTCTATCATAAGTTTCCAGATCTATACCGGCTGTCTGTGGCAAAAAACCACATTGTTTGAACATGCCTGGACCTCGCTAGATTGCATTTATCTTGAAACAGGCCCAAAATTCCAGATCATCCAATATGAAATATTTTCACAGATTTGTCTCTATCACTAATTCCGCATGAATTAGCCTGAATTACCTAGCATGGTTTCATCTAAATCCATGAGAAACTGACTGAGCTACAGGCAATTCTTTGAAAATGTCCCAAAACATAAATTTTTCGTTCGCGCCTTCGGTACTGTCATTAGCTGTAATTCTGCCTGGCAAATCATGGCGGAAATTTCAATTAGCATGAGAATCTCGTCGCAAAATTGAACACACTGCCAGTGCAAAACTACACTGGCCAGCGGCTTACATAGACTGTGTTTCTATCTATGTCAAACGCTCTACAATCCCGCTTCACTGCATCTGTCCGCACCCGGATCTCTCATCCTCCGGCGATCTGATGGTCGTAGATTTTACCTTTGGTCCGGTGAAGGTAACAGTCGTCAATCTCTACAATGATGGTACCACGCATGCTGGTGTAGGGCTTCTACGGACTCTCCTTCGCCAGCTTGAGCCGGCTGCACGGGTTCTAGCTGTTATGGACTCAAATTCCCACCATGTCTATTGGGATTCAAGGACTAAAACACAGACTTGCGAGGCCGACTTCGAACTCCATGACCTCCTTACGGCTCACCCTCTTCTTCTAGTTACGCCTCCTGATGTCCCGACACACATATCTGGCAATGTCATTGACCTCGGGTGGTGCTCCCCTTCACTTCTTATGTCCGTCCGCGACGTGACAGTTGACGCTGACCTCTGCATTGGTAGTGATCATTACCCAATAACCTACACCCTGGACTTCGATGTTGTTCGCTGGGACTCTACGAAATTCAACACCGATAAAATGGACTTGGAAAAATTCCTCGCTCTCTTGCGGTACCATCTTGGTTTACAACCACAACCACTTATCTCTACGCAGGCCGAGCTGGACGATGCCACAAACACTCTCTGCTATGCTCTCTTTGCTGCTCTCGAAGGATCGACCCCTCGCCATCGGCCTTGTTCTGTAGCGAAACGGTGGTGGACTCCGCTCATCACAATGCTCCTGAAAGCCGCCCGAAGAGCACGGTGTAGATTCCAGAAATACCTCCTGCCCTCTGCATGAACTGCTTGGTTGGACGCTCGGCGCGAGCTCTATGTCGCTATCTCTCGAGCCAAACAGCTTGCCTGGCATTCATTTGTGGAGGAGCTTGAAAGGGCTGATTTGTTCAAGGCGCTAGAACGTCTCAAGGCTCATCATCAGTCTTCCCTGCTATCTGCGAAACCGCAACGGGTAATATGGCACTCTCACACGAGGACCGTGGCCGTGTACTTGGGCGTGCATGGTTCAGCAACTTCGCGATTGAAGAACCAGTCAACTTCTCGTCCCCAGATGTGACCCCGGAAATGCGCGTCGACCAAACTGGTAACGGCACCCGGGATAAGTGAGGGGGTGTTCACCTGGGGGCTCGTACCCTGGGTGAACTTCCGCCCTCGGCAGACAGGCAAGACACACAGCCTGCCCCCATGTTCACATCTGACGCTTCAAGTCCCAACTTGGTAGATCCCATCCTTCTGGCGGAATCCATACCAATCCCGGATGAGTGCGCGTGTCCCACGGTTATAGACGGAGAGATTGACGGTGTTATACTCTCTTCACCACCGTGGAAAGCTGCTGACCGCTATGGCGTTCAAATGGGTCATGTTCAGCGCGCGTGGCCGGTCATTGCGGACCGAGTACGGGGTATATTTCGAGCTTCCGTAATACTCAGCACCAAACCTTCGCCATTCAAAGCCAACACAGTGACACCTATTCACAAACAGGGAAAGAAGGACAAAACTTCGACCAAGGCGTGGCGTCCTGTCGAAAACTTTGAGCATATTTTAGCCAAGCCTCTCGAGCGGCTCATTGCTGATCGTCTTTCCTTCGAAGCTGAAACTCTCGGAATCCTTGATTCTTCCCAGTACGGTGGCCGCCTGGGTCATAGCACCATGCAAGCAGTCGACGGATACATCCACCGCATCAGATCGGAGTTGGATCACGGCAACATCGTGTCAACAATCTTCTATGATCTGAAGGGCGCGTTTAATCGAATCTCGCACGAAGTTATCATCCAAGAACTGGCTGCACTCGGTTTTCCTCGCTCGCTTATCCGATGGGTTGCTTCGTTCCTCCATCATCACTTAGTAACAGTGGTCATTGATGGGGTCCGGACAGTTACCTTCCGCTGCGTGGTCGAGGGTGCACCGCAGGGATCTGCGCTTTCGGTTGTGTTGTTCCTCATCTTCATCAACAGATTACTTCGTCGCCTGAAAGCAATCGGAGTTTCCACCAGCTGGCGATATGGCTTCGTGGACGACACTAATTTCAGCACAGCCAGCAAATCCGTCTCACAGAACGTTTCCGTACTTAACCAAGCGGCACAGGTAGCGGTGGACTGGGCCCGTATGGATTGCGCAACTTTCGAGAACGCGAAGACGGAGCTGATCCATCACTCTCTTGGCAAATCGCGACCTATCAGATTTCTCTGTTCAGTTCGACGGCGAAGTCATCTATCCCTCGAAAACAGTCAAATGGGTAGGTGTATGGATCGACGAGAAGCTCAAGGGTGAGGTGCACATCAAGAACCGCGCTGATACGGCGCACTCGGGTGCGGCCGTGAAGTAAAGAGTCTAACTCAGCGAATGTAGTGACCACAAGTCTCAACTCTAGTCACTAAATCAAATCCAATATATCACAACTTCAATCAAGTACTCAGTGTGTGTGTGTTCGGGGAGGTGAGACAGGCATATCGTCTATCAAGAGCGCACAATTCAATTCAAAGATTCGGTTACTATTCAATAATCAAGAGTTCACCCTGATAGAGTGACTAGTTGACTAGTATGATTTCAATAGAGGTAGTAGGTAGGGGGGTCCACACTGAAACGAAGAACTTATAGTTCACGAAAGGCAAGTATAGTCAACCCGGGATTGACACTCAAAGCCAGTCGTCGTCTAATGTCTCAATTCGAATCAATATATTCTCAGCTTCCCAAACTCAGAAAGGCGGGTTCAACAAGTTACTCTAACCCAAGCACCGACTTAGGCAAGTTAGTGGCGGGTGGCCGACAGGTCGCTCCCAACTAAGCTTTTGTAGTTGTATTTCTCAAGCACAATCTTAGTCTTCAAACTAGTTCTCAATCTAATCTCAATTCAGGTCTTCTGAGTCAACTCTATATTACACCAAAATATGGGTAAGGGTTTACTGAAGTACAAACACGCTAAACGACTGGCTTTTATACAAACGAGGGAGCAATGAAAGGAGATATAAGGGAAAACCAGAACTTCTCTCTAGGCAACCCGACTGACCCGAACTGCCCGGCGGCCCAATGGAATGGCAGTTATTATGACTCGTGGGTATAATGGGCCCCGGCGGGCGGGTCTGGATCTTATTCCTCATATTTCATCAGTATGGCGTGCTCTGGCCAAGGTAACACCGGTGATTGATCACCTGGCTGCCCGCTCTTGGCAATGTAGGATTTCACCTACACTGGCCTGCCCGCCCATATATCTCTTGTTCAATCCATCTTATCTAGTCTCTCTCGTATCAAGTCCATTAAGCTCCCTTGTTAGTAGAATGGCCGCCGGCCAGCTTGGACTACTTCAATTCAATCTTATATCAAGTCACACCAATCAGTCATCCAACCGATGGGCAGACCATCATCTAATCATTTCTATCTCGAGTTACTAATCCAAGGATGTTAAGAAGTCTGGCCGCCGGGTATCACCGGCGGCCGTCTGTCTTCAATCCAATCCAATCCAATCCAATCGTACAAGTTGAACTTGTAGTTCAATCCCGTAGGGTGCTGCCTCCCGGCAGCCAGCCATAGATACTCCGTAGTTCCTCTTGTTCACCTCTAGTACAATAGAGACTTCAGTGGTTAGCTGAGTTCTAGAGCCCAGCATATGGCTTGAAGACTTTAATCTGACTGATAAGACGAGCCGTCATAAAGACTTCAGCACTTGTTAGCCGCCGGCTTGTGACTATCAATGGTTTAATGTACCACTCCAAGGTGAGTGTACACCCTCTATATGCCTTACTTATGCCTCTGATAGGACTAATCAAAGGAATGAAAATTTTAATTTTCATGCGTGTTTTCGTACACGCCCTATCAGCGCAGCATCGGCAGCTCGGGCCTTGAATGCGGTGCTCGCTCTCACGCACGCAGCTTGGGGATTAAAGCCACTCATGGTTCGTGATCTGGCATGGGCAACGGTCTTACCTCGGGCGGACTACGGAGTCAACTCATTCTTCCCATTGGCTCCTGCTCTGCTCAAACCGTTGGATCGTCTAAAGAAGTCTGTAGCGCGCTGCATCACAGGTGGATACCGGACGGCTTCGCTCATAGCTTTGGAGAAAGAAGCTGCCATCCTCCCTGCTCATCTCCGGCTTGAATCCTCTCTCCTTCATCGTCTCGCACGGTATTTGTCCCTTCCTCCGAACCATGGTATTGCTCCCCTCCTCCTAGATGCAATCAAATCCCACCCACGGAATCCGAAACTCGCCTCGGCCCTGCACTTCGTGGACCGTCTTCCTGTAGTTCACTGGCCTCGCAGTGCCCCGGCGCAAGGTCAACACCTTCATACCAGAAATGTGCGCCGGATCCCCGAGCCGTCAGCCCACTCCTGTTCCCCAGATGTGATCCCGGAATTGCACATCGACCAAACTGGTAACGGCACCCAGGCAAAGCGAGGGGGGGTTCACTTGGAGGTTAATCCTCTGGGTGAACTTCCGCCCTCGGCGGACAGGCAAGATTCTTTGCCTGCCCCCATGATCACATCTGACGCTTCGAGTTCCCATCTCGTAGACTTGTCTCTGCCCCCCGACGATCTAGACTATTCACTTGGGATGGAACAAATCTTACCAGTCTACGCACCCCCGTGGGCACCTCCCTTGCCCGTTACCACAATTATCCCCACAAAGGAAAACACGGTTGAGGTATTGGAGGAGATGCTTCGGGATGTAGGTTGGCGGGAATCTACGTGGTTTACTGATGGTTCCTTGTTGGATGGTCGCGCGGGTGGCGCGGCAGTCCGAGTTGAGGCGAGAACTCAGCGAGAGGTGGTATTAATCCCGCTCGGTGATGGGCAGGTCGCGGAAGGGGAAACAGGGGGGCTTCTCAGCGGGACGGAGAGGATTGTTGGGGCCGGCTTTGATCGAGGGTTACTGGTCTCCGACTCGCAGGCCGGATTGCAGGGGATTATTTCGACGGCCGCACGCTCAGGACAATACCGCACCATCAAATATGACCGGCTAATCCGCGACACAATGAAGCATCTCCCCTCCCTCCAAATCACTAATCTCTGGACCCCAGCCCATATTGGAACACTCAGCAACGAGCTTGCTGACTCCGCTGCCAAGGCAGCTACCCTCCTCTCACCACCCTCGTCGCTTCCAGTTTCCCTGATGACCTGTAAACGGTGTATCAATGAGCAGATTCTCGCTCGGTGGAAAGACCTCTGGCGATCTACTCCCGTGGGCCGTTCGCTGAGAGAAATTGATCGTTCCCCACCATCGCTGATTCTCCGCTCGCCATATACTTCTGCTATCCCACGCCGCATGATCTCCACCCTCGCCCGGCTGCGAACCGACTTCTCGAGTCTCAACGCGACCAGATTCCGGCTCCGCCAAACCGATTCTCCAAGATGTGACGCGTGCGGGGCATCTGCGGAGACCCGTGCTCATTATCTCCTTCACTGTCCTGCATGAGATCGCTTCCGTCCCGCACTTCAGTCCGCCTCATATACTGCCGGCATCCTGGGTGCAGTTGACCATCCGTCTCTCCTCAACAACCCGAAGCTCGTGAAGGCCCTCACCAAGTTTATTGATTCTACAGACCGATTTAACCCCACCTCCTAGTCGACCTCTTTCCTCTCTTATCAGTTTTTATCTTCGGCTACCGGACTGAATTCTCTTTAATCTCTAGAAATTCCTGTACCAGATCGGCATCTTATCCTCCCAGTCGCAATCCCTCTCCTCCATCTTTTCAGAAACCTCACCCTCAAGTATTTCCCTGTGCGTAGTCTACTTTTATTTTCTCTTTACTTATACCTGTTTCCCTCTCCTAAATCCGATAGTTACCATACATATAAAACCCAGCCCTACAATATGTAGAAGTACCATCGCGTAGCTATTTGTAGCCAGGTACGATGATAATAGAACTCAAGTCAAGTCAAGGAGCTGGGGAGCAAGAGCAGCACAGCTTGGCTGTGGCCTGTGGCGCTGCTCGCAATGGGCAGCATTGGCACTCAGTACAAGGCTCATTGGCCGGCGGTGAGTGCCCTTCTGGATTGACAGTGTGGTGGTGGTGGTGGTGGTGGTGGCACAGATTGACACTTGTTTTTCTTTATTTTCTTTCTCACTCAATATTTTCGCTCCTGTGCACACATACAGACAGTCATATGGCGGAGGAGAAGCACTGTCATTATTGTATATACAGAATCCCAGATACCTTACTGTGTATACATATTGGCGCAGTTTACTTAGTTGGGTTGGTGACGCGGGGTAAGCGCGTCTAGATAATCACACAAGGGGTTGTAGTGGTTCAAGATAAAAGCAGTTATTGTCATAGTACGAAATACAGCGGTTTAAATACTACGAGGTGCATAGCCATAGGCAAGTCATATTGAGTCATAATAAATATCCTAGGCTACTCTACAATGTCCTACAGTGTTCCATGATATTCTACATACTGTCAGATTGTTCAGTAGCCTTCCGGGATCTTCCCGGGCTATGCGAGGCTGTACGCCAAGACTCCCCCTCAAGCTGGCAGTATGCCCATGTCCGAACTGAACTGATCATTCTTCATGCGAGGTAAAGCCTTCGTTAGAATGTCTGCAATCATTTCGTTGGTTGGGCAATACTCAACATTGATCAAACCTTTCTCAATACATTCCCGAATGAAGTGATTTTCGATGCGGAAATGTTTTGATCTCGCGTGGTGTTGTGGATCGTGAGCAATGGATATTGCGGACTGGTTGTCGGAGTATATCAATGTTGGGGCTGCTGGGAAGTTAAAGGGTAATGCTTCGAATAAATATTGTAGCCAAATTGCGGCTCGAGTTGCAGCGGTGAGTGCTGAATATTCCGCTTCGGCGGTGCTGAGTGCAACAGTTGGTTGCTTCTTGGAATGCCAAGCAATTGGGCCGCCTGCGTGTTGGGATTAGTAATGCAGCTCTGTTAGAAATGGGACTCCTAGAGGACTCGAATGGACTCGGACAGACCCGCAGATGAGGGGGAACGCTAAGATTGCAGATCTAGGACATGATGTTTGTACGTATTAGATATCAGTAGCAAAGTCATCGAGCAGTACGAAAGCGGACGATTTCCAACACTCCCACTCTGCGAGATAAGCAAGCTCCCACTGAAACAAAAACAAAAGCAGGAGAGAAATAAAAAATGCTCCCACTCAATCAAAGAAAAGCTTCATAAACAACTCCAACGTCGACTTGATCTTCTTCCAAATCCGAGTTGTCGTGGCATCCGCACTCCTGGTTGTCGCAATACCTAGTCGGAATCGCAGTTGTGAATGTCCGAACGCCAATTGGAATGAATGTGGGAAGGAGAGGGGCGGCGGCGACGAGGTAAGAAAGATGAATGTGCCACATACGTTTCGTGGACCGCATGTGAATGTTCGTTAGCGCCAGGACGGTCGAGAACCCAAGCCTTGATCTCCTTCGGCATATCTGCAACGCATCGAGCGGCTATGTGGTTCCGCCGACCGCAGCGATGACAATGATCCTCGTGAGTGGGATCACACCAACGAAAACCTTTTTCGTCATCCTTCCCAAAAACTTGCCCATCACCGCTAGAGGTGTGAGCGGCGCGATCGCGATCGCGATGTCCGGGATTCCCGTGACCACTCCCACTCGATGCGAACACCTTTCTACCACCACCACCGCTACGGGCTGCGAGGGCTGTCTCCTCGGATTCCGTTTTGACTTGGCTGCCAGTTGGGGTGATATAGGTAGCACCGCAAAGGACGGCTTTGACAGAGTCAAGTTTGCTTTCACCAGCGGGCTGGGAAAGTAGGGTGTTGCGAACACTGACATAGAGAGGGTCGAGGTTCGCAAGGAGAACATCCTTGTAATAGTTGTCGGATATGGGTTCACCCAGTGC
Source organism: Mycena galericulata (assembly GCA_029289565.1). Taxonomy (NCBI): domain Eukaryota; kingdom Fungi; phylum Basidiomycota; class Agaricomycetes; order Agaricales; family Mycenaceae; genus Mycena; species Mycena galericulata. Next base: position 254,907 of record JARKIA010000158.1, on the reverse strand, counting down.
GATGAGCTGGTCACGAATTTCGGTGACCTTGTCGACATACTTTTCCACAGGCAGGGACGTGTCGTGGGTTACAGTGTGAAACGCGGTGCGGAGAGAAACGCGACGAGACCAGGTGGAAGCCTCGAATTTGGCTTTCAGCTTGGCATAGAGGGCTGAGCCAGAGGTGATGCCTTTGGCAAGTGGGCGAAGATCTTTGGACATGCGAGCCCAAATGATCGACATAGCAGCCTTGTCCCTCCTATCCCAGGCAGCGGCAGCAAGGGCCTCTGTGGGTTTGGGGGTTTTGCCATCGACGATTCCAGCAGATTCCCCATCAGCATTGAAGACGATGAGAATCTCGTCCTTGAAATTGTGCCAATTGTCAGAAGTGAGTTCTTCGACAGTCTGGGCCAGAGTAAGAAGGGAGAATGGTGTAGTCATGATTAAAAAGAAGCTGAGAAGCGGCCAAAAGAAGATGTCGAAAGGCGGGGGTAAGGTGGAGGTGATGACGTGGCGATTGGTGAGGGTGTTTTAGTGCTCAGAATAGACTCGTAGCGAAGGTGTAGACGCGGGGGCCAATAACCTGTTAGAAATGGGACTCCTAGAGGACTCGAATGGACTCGGACAGACCCGCAGATGAGGGGGAACGCTAAGATTGCAGATCTAGTACATGATGTTTGTACGTATTAGATATCAGTAGCGAAGTCATCGAGCAGTACGAAAGCGGACGATTTCCAACAAGCTCGGCCTTCGGGCAATTGATTGATAAGATTCTTAGTAATACAGACGGTTCAAGTAGATACACGTAGAATATTCTAGATACATTTTGTAGTATATAAGCTCACTGTAAAATCCTGCCAGAGCATCTGATTGCTCTAAAGCAGCCTTCTAACCATCAGTGCTATTGCAATCGTAACCTACCTCATCCGCTAATCTCGCCCTCTCCGCCCTTACTTCAACACTGCGAGAAGGTAAACGTAACCCGAGACTGATTTGCTGTCGTCTGGGTTCGATGCGAAGTCGGCGTTGCTATACGCGCCATAATGGTTGAAGACGGAGTTCGGATCGAAGTCCGGGACCTCCGAAAGTGATCCGCTGATCGCGCGTCCCTTTCAGATAAAAATTTTAAAAAATTTTTTAGAAAAAAAATTAAAATTAATTATTAAATTTTGCGATATTTTAACGAAGTAGTAGTGCGTGCCGCTCGCTGGCGGATCGTTGAAAACTCTCTTCATCGCTGTCCAGTGCGTTGCACTCGGGTTACTCGTGTAGGCTCCGAGTCTGGCGACGGCATATGCAATGTCTGGGCGACTGATGGTCGCTGGCCATATCAGTGAGCCCATGTACTCGGCAAAACTGTGGCCTCGCTCGTCGGCTCTTCTTCCCTGGCTCAGGTCCTTCTCGAGGACAACATTTGGATCCATCGGGGTCTTCACGGGCGACATCTGGTCGTACCCGAAACGCTTCAAGATCCCATCGATGTAGTGTTCCTAGGAGATCTGGATTGTCCGCTGTGTGCGGTCTCGGTATATCTCGATACCTATCAACTTCTTCGGCTCTCCGAGATCGTTGATCTCCACTTCTTGCTTCAAGGCGGTTTCTGTGGCCGAGAGCATGGTGGTATTGTTGCTGAAGAGAAGTAAGTCGTCCACCCAGACTGTGATAACGACAAACTGATCCTTGATTTGGCGTGTATAAACGCCGTGGTCGACTTCGATGCGCGTGAACCCATGCTTGGTGAGTATTCCATGCAATTTACGGTTCCATTCTCTGCCTGACTGTTTCAGTCCATACAGAGTCTTCCTGAGTCGACATTTGCGCCCAGAACCGTCGTCAAAACCCGGAGGTTGTTCCATGAACACCTCTTCTTGCAGGTCTCCATTCAGGTACGCTCCTTTCACATCTAACTGCTTCATCTCAAGATCTTGGACAGCAGCTACTGCTAGGAGGGCTCGAAGCGACTCGAGACGGAGAACGGGGGAGAAAGTATCGAAATAGTCGATGCCAGGAACTTGTGAGTAGCCTTTCGCTACAAGTCTCGCTTTATAGCGGACAATTTCCCCCTGCTGACCTGTCTTTAGGTCAAATACCCATCGGCATCCGACGGGCTTACGTTCCGTGGGGCAGTCTTCGAGCTCCCACGTACGCATCACAGACAAGTTCTCAAGCTCTGCGATGATGGCCTGCTCCCAATGCGGCCATTCGGGCGACAATCTCGCCTCTTCGATACTCCGGGGGATGTTAGGCTTCCCCGGGTCAATCTCTCCGACTGCGGCCTTGTAGGCGAAGTGCGCGACGGGATTCTCGTCATCGTCACCTTCTTCTGCGTCGGGCTCGGCCTCTTGTCCCCGATTCGGACGGTGTGCCTGCTCTCTGCGAGCGGCGGGATTTCCGAGCTTGAGATAATTCTGATCCTTGACGGTGCGTGTTAGTCGGCGGAGTGGGATGGGATTTAGCTGATTCGCTTTTGGATCAGGTTCCGTGGCGAGACGTGGCGTTGACGGCGCTGATGCTGGCGCTTTGGGCTTCGGCGTGGTTCCGCTCCTATGCGGCGGTGCCGGCGGTAGTGTGGACGGTGGTGCGGAGGATGATGATGCCATTGGTACGTTCTGCGTTGTTGCTGGCTGATGTGCTGGTTTTGCTGATGTGCCATTTGCATTCCCGTTGTTCTCCCCCTCAGATGGGACATCGGCTGAAAATTCAGTAAATTTGGTGGAGGGATCGGTGAACTGGAAGTTGCGGGAGATTTTGACGCGGTGAGTGTTTGTGTCGTAGTACCGTACTGCGTTGGGGCCGTCCAGATGGCCACAAAATATATGTTTGATTGCCCTATTGTCAAGCTTTGATAAGGTCTTGACGTCTTCGCGAAAAAATCCAAACTGGTGCTCCAAACTCCTGGAAGTGAGATACATTGGGCTTCTCCTTCGTGAATGCCTCGTGCGGGGTGATACCGGTGGGCAACGCTTTGGTCGGGGATCGATTCCGGATATATGCGGCGTGAGTTACGGCGAATTCCCATAGACTCTTAGGTAAATTCTTCTCCGCTAACATCGCTCTCGCTAGCTCAACAAGCGTCCGGTTCAGTCTCTCAGAAACACCGTTCTGGGACTGAGAATAAGGTGCCGTCTGATGAATCTCTATACCCTTCGCGGCGAGCGCTAATCTTAGCTTCTCATTCAGGTACTCGGTTCCCTCATCGACACGTATCCACTTCGGTTTAAAACCATACTGCCGTTCTAGCCACCCGATGTGCTCCATAACTTTCGTCTTAGCCTGGTCCTTGGTCCTCAAGAATAGTACTGTCTTTCGATGGCTAGCATCATCGGTAAAAGAGATATAGTAATAATTCCCTTCTGTTGACCATGTTCGTGCAGGACCCCAAAGGTCACTGTGGATGCCTTCTCCCGGATTCTCTGATCGGTGAAGGGCTTTATGCGGGAATGCCTTGCGATGCATCTTGGCCTGAATGCAGGCTTCGCATACCTCGGATTCGGGTTGAGTACTGGGATCGACGGTGAGTCCATCTACGGACTGATTCTTGACGAGGAGATCTAATGTTGAATCAGATACATGGCCGTAACGACGGTGCCATGCTGTCCAGCTATTGGGGTTAGCGTCCTCAGAATTTCCGACGTTAGCTCGGTTCCGTACAACAACTGCTTGCGTATCAAGCCAGTATAGTCGGAACTTCTTCTTACCTTGCAAGACAAGCTTCCCAGCCTTGGTGCGAATGCTCGCTGTGCCATGTTGAAATGTGGCTGCTCCTCCGGCATCTATGCGGGGAATCGAAAGCAGATTGTTGGTGGCTGCTGGTGCGTACAATGTGTTGTATAATTTAACTGTTTCCTTCTGGCCATTGATAAGGCTCTCGAGGGTAACAGTGCCACAACCGTGGGCTTTAACCGCATTGTCACCAAGTCCTTTGATGGTTTCGCCCTCCAGCGGAGTATAATCCGAGAAGATTTCCTGTTTATTGGCGATATGGACTGTGCAACCGGAATCCGCAAGCCATGCGTCTCTCGCTAGACGCGAATCGAAGTGGGGGTGTTCGGAATGGATAGCCATGAACGCGGCATGTTGGGTTGAATCCTCAGAAGCCTGTTCCGTACTAAGGTTAGCAGAATTACCGTTCTTACCGTTCCATTTCCCCTTTCCCTTTCCACCGTAATTCTTTGGGCGCTGGCCTTCTTTGCCGCCACCCTTGCTCCAGAAATCCTTTGCCATGTGGCCCTTGGCTCCGCAATTGAAACATCCGTCATTGGTGTTCGTGGACTTGCTGTGCTGGTTGTTCTTTGCGAACAATGCTGATGATCCCGCTGTAGACTCTCCGGCTTTCTCCTTCTTACGTCGATACTCCTCGAGGATGAGGGGAACCAGCTCGTGAGAACTGATCGTGACGGGACTCGCTGGTCCGGGTGAGGATGAGTTGGCGGGTGCTGGGTTGTTTATTAACTTCCCGTTGTTGGCCGCCAGATATGAGCTCATGAATGAATCCCAGGACTCTGGGAGAGAGGTGATCAATGCAATGAGGAACTCCTGGTCCGATACCAGGCTACTCATGGTATTCAATTGCTCTTGGATTGAGCGGAGCTCCGTGATGTGGGCTCCAATGTCGGCGCCTTCTTCAGCAATCGTCCGGTATAGTCTTCGTCGATACGACATAATTCCTAGCTGACCTCTGGCTTCCTTGACTGTGCACAGTTGTGACCACATCTGGAATGCCGTAGTAGCTCCCGCAATATGTACCATCTGGGAATTTCCCAAAGCAAGTTCAATTTTGCTTCGCGCTTTGCCATCGGCTTTGATCCATGCTGATATCAATTTCTTCTCGTCTGCAGTTGGCTTCGTCGGGGTCAGCGACCGTCGGGTAAGCCTCGGAGCCATCAACGTAACCCTCAAGTTCGTTGTCGCGGAGTATCGCCGATATGCGACGCTTCCATGGCATCCAATTGTCCTCGTTGAGGAGCTCAATCCGAGTAGAAGAGTGTTCGGTCATGTCCAAAAGTGCGTAGATTGATACGGGTCTGTATTACAGAATTGTCGGTGCAGATTCTTCAATGAGAATAGAGTGTCGCTAATAAACTGTGTGATTATAAGTTTGGGTCGGGGCCCATAACCTATTGGCGCAGTTTACTTAGTTGGGTTGGTGACGCAGGGTAAGCGCGTCTAGATAATCACACAAGGGGTTGTAGTGGTTCAAGATAAAAGCAGTTATTGTCATAGTACGAAATACAGCGGTTTAAATACTACGAGGTGCATAGCCATAGGCAAGTCATATTGAGTCATAATAAATATCCTAGGCTACTCTACAATGTCCTACAGTGTTCCATGATATTCTACATACTGTCAGATTGTTCAGTAGCCTTCCGGGATCTTCCCGGGCTATGTGAGGCTGTACACCAAGAATACATGTATGATACAATACCTAGTGAGCTTCGGGCTGGAATACACTTTCTAATTGAATTGTATGTATGTGTTTGTCCTATTGCCTGTCTGTCTCTTGGAGTTGACCAAGCTCTGCTAAATGAATACACCACCATATGGTATATTAAATACTACAGAGACAAGAGCCTACCTCTTTGATCAACTACTAATATACTAATGACCAATGTAACATTTGTTCCACTCCGTTCCATGGACAGAACTTTCAAACGAAATCCGAGTCTGCTTTCTGCCAACAATTAGTTTAGTGTGCTGCATCCATAACCCTTCCCTGTTGGGTGGTGGAAGCCACAAAAGCAGCTCCCGGGAAGATGAGGAGGTCCAACCGCCATGAAGGTACCGCATTGGAGTAGTGGATTGTGACTAGAAAAGGATGTTCAAAAACCAATTACCTCGTGCTCATAAATAAAAACTCACATCTGAGAAAATGGAACCTGAAGCTGGAAGGTGGGGGTGAGTGTGACCTTCAAATGAGTCACCGAGTGCCTCCCAAGTGTCTGTGTCCCAGAGCCGCACAGTGTTGTCAAAGGAGCCAGACACAATTTTCTTGCCATCAGGTGAAAATGCCACAGACCAGACCTGGCCAATGTGACCTTCGAATGGGTCACAGAGTGCCTCCCCAGTGTCTGTGTTCCAGAGACGCACAGTTTGGTCAGAGGATCCAGACACAATTTTTTTGGCATCAGGTGAGAATGCCACAGACCAGACTTGGCCAGTGTGACCTTTGAGTGGGTCACTGAGCGCCTCCCCAGTGTTTGCATCCCACAGCCGCACAGTGTTGTCATCAGAGCCAGACACAATTTTCTTGCCATCCGGTGAGAATCCTACAGACCGGACTGAGTCAGTGTGACCTTCAAATGGGTCACCAAGCACCTCCCCAGTGTCTGCATCCCAGACCCTCACAGTTTTGTCATTGGAACCAGACACAATTTTCTTGCCATCAGGCGAGAATGCTACAGATGAGACCAAGCCAGTGTGACCTTCAAACAGGTTGCCAAGCACCTCCCCAGTGTCTACATCCCAGACTCTCACAGTTTTGTCATTGGATCCAGACACAATTTTCTTGCCATCAGGCGAAAATGCTACAGACCCAACTGAGCGAGTGTGACCAGTAAATGGGTTACCAAGCACCTCCCCAGTGTCTATGTCCCAGACCCTCACAGTTGTGTCATAGGAGCCAGACACAATTTTCTTGCCATCAGGCGAGAATGCTACAGACCAGACCAACTTGGTGTGACCTTCAAATGGCTCACCCAGTGCTTCCCCAGTGTCTGCATCCCAGAGCTGCACAGTTTTATCGTAGGAGCTAGACGCAATTTTCTTGCCATCAGGCGAGAATGCTACAGATTCGACCGAGTCTGTGTGACCTTCAAACAGGTCACCAAGTGCCTCCCAAGTTCCTGCATCCCAGATCTGCACAGTTTTGTCGTTGGAACCAGACACAATTTTCTTGCAATCAGGTGAGAATGCTACAGACCGGACTGTGTCAGTGTGACCTTCAAATGGGTCACCAAGCACCTCCCCAGTGTCTGCATCCCAGAGCTGAATAGTTCTGTCATCAGAGCCAGACACAATTTTCTTGCCATCAGGTGAGAACGCAACAGACATGACTGAGCTGGTGTGACCTTTCAATGGGTCAATGAGTGCCTCCCCAGTGTCTGCATTCCAGAGCCGCACAGTTTTGTCATGAGAGCCAGACACAATTTTCTTGCCATCAGGTGAGAATGCTACAGACCAGACCCAGTCAGTGTGACCTTCCAATGGGTCACCAAGTGCCTCCCCAGTGTCTATATCCCACAGCTGCACATTGCCAAAGGAGCCGGACACTATTTTCATCCCATCGGGTGAGAATGCCACAGACAAAACCCGTTTGGTGTGACCTTCCAATGGGTCAGTGAGTGCCTCTCCAGTGTCTGCATTCCAGAGCCGCACAGTTTTGTCCTCAGAGCCAGACACAATTTTCTTGCCATCAGGAGCGAATGCTACAGACCAGACCCAGTCAGTGTGACCTTCAAAAGGGTCACCAAGTGCCTCTCCTGTGTCTACATCCCAGACCCACACAGTTTTGTCCTCAGAGCCAGACACAATTTTCTTGCCATCAGGTGAGAATGCCACAGACAGGACCGAGTGGGTGTGACCTTCAAATGGGTCACCAAGTGCCTCCCCTGTTTCTGCATCCCAGAGTTGCAGAGTGTTGTCATTAGAGCCTGACAGAATTTTCTTGCCTTCAGGCGAGAATGCAACAGAATTTATTCCAGCACTATGGTCCATTACTTGTACTATTGCTGGCCATCTTATCATTTGTCCATGTGTAATGGAGACTAAAAATTTGAATTGTGGTTTGAATCTTTTGGCAATCTCAGACATTGTGGGAGCTAGGGCCAATGCTGATAGGTAGATGTGGGGAGCACTTTGAATGATTGGCTCTGTAAAGAAGGCTATGAATCTTTTTGCATCTATAGCAAAGCGAGTGGCTGGTGAGTCCTGAAGTGTTTCATCAATTAGTATCATATCCTAACTCATATGGCAAATGGCCATACCTCTATGGACCATGAAATGAACTCAGAAAGTTCACGCTGAGCATCCCCCACAAGTCCCAGCAGGCTCATAATCTCCAGCCAAAAAAGGAACTGGTTCAGAAGGAATGTGTCTGCATCCTCGGCTTTACTGGGCCTGTAGCTGACTGAACTAAGATGAGCAGCCCAAAAGTGACATGCATACTGAAGGTGCTCAGGAATGTGGGTTTGTATGCACTTTTCAATATCAGGTATTTCCGCATTTAGGAGATTTGAAGTCGGCAAGTCACAAATGTTGAATCTTAGCTCATTGTGAAGCACTCGGAAAATATCTGAAACAATTGCATCTTGTTGAGCCTCTGTTCCACAGAGAAGGTCAGGACGTCTTTTCTGGATGTTGGATATCATGAAGTCCCGGAAAGACACATGTATGATCCGTATTTCTCCACTATCTGTAGTGTCAGGAAGGTAGATGACAGCACTCAGAGGGAGTAGTGTCCTCATGAGGTCTTTCACCTCCATGTTGAGCAACGAAGCAAGAGCAACTGGTGACAAAGGTTCCTGAAGTTGGATGATTGTACCAAGAACTCTTGTGGCTCGATCCCGAGAGTCTCGAGCACGATCATCATCTGGAGGTGGTATCATTATGCCATCACCAACAATCCGGCCATACAAATCATAGAGATGAGTGAGGGAAGCACCTCTTAAGAGGTAGTCAATGGACCTTTGTGGATCTTCCCAAGGAAATGCAGAAACAACATAACGAACAGCAGTTGCTGCAAAGATAAAGAGGCCACTGGCACGTTTGGTTATCTCGTCCACATCCTGAGCATGAGCCTTCCAAGGATGTTGTGTGATCCAGGTCATCCCATCCAGTGAATTCTCAATATAGAGATGGATGTCACGGTTGACCTGACCAGCATCAACATTGTCAAGAACTATTTCATAGGCCAGAGAGTGCAGATTGCTAAACTTGAGGTACTGTGGAACATCTGGACGGCCAGTGAGAAAGAATCGGATATGCTTTGGGATTTCATTGATGCTGTCTGAAAGCCAACGAAGGCACTGCTGTCCCCGATCTGTTCCACACTCATCCAATGCATCTAGACAGATAATCCAGGGTGTTTGGACAGATGGTATCTTTGCAAGAAGTTCAACAACCAATGTTTTGAACTGCAACTGGGGATCTGCAGAGAGTATCTCCTTGCGATCTTCATCCAGGAATTTGACAAGAAGCTTGCAGTAAGGATCATTGAAATTTGCTAGCTGGCGGGCAAGTGTGCTAGGGAGGAGTTTCACATTGTTCCGCTCTGCAAAGTCTCTGGAGAAGAAAAATGAAGCAGCCAGATTGTGCCGGTCCTCCGCTAGGATGGTTGCAATGCTCTTTGCTATGGTTGACTTCCCAGATCCTGCAGATCCACTGAGGATGACCAGGCGATGGCCTGTATCAGGAGAGGCCACCAACTTCCTAAGAATTTCCTGGATTATATCAATTCTTGTGCCTTCCATGCACCTCCTTGGTGTATTGTCTGCATTGTAGCATGCTGCACTGAATTTAAGCCTCCCGAGAATGTTGTCGGAGAGGACTTGGTTAACTGGTTATATATGTGAATGAGTCCTCCATTGTTCAGGAACAGCGGGTTTCAGTACCTTTCTGTGCCATGTTACTCAGCAACATCTCAATAGAAATAGTGCCATGGAACTGAGTAAAAAATCAGTAGCAACATAATCGGAGGAGAGCAAGATAATAGAACACACAGTGAACTTGCGGATATCCTCTGCTATTCCATTCCGGATATCCAGGATTTTTCTTGAGTACTCATCGCTTCTCACAAAGCGATCAATGCGTGTTTTGCTACCAAGTGTTTTGCACTCCTCTGATCTCACAGTCATTTTCCTGTGTGCTCGATGGTGAGTTTGGATATCACAGATTTCTGTAATTGCAACTCACGATGACAGCTCATTCAACCGTGTTTCCAAATCCCCTGTGGCACCAGGGACGTTCAAAGCAGCCAATGCATCAACTGATGTTTTGAGTGCTGCGAGGTCTTTCTTGTTGCCCTTCATAGTCTGCAAAGCAGATGTCAAACCAAGGTCTGCTAAAGAATACCAGCAGGCTCACCGATACCATCTTCGCCAGCTCAAAAACTCCATTTACGGCCCCCTCTAGGCCAGGAACACTTATATTTGAAACTCCAGCTCTTGCGAGATTGAGGACTGGAATAACACTATGCTGAAGGGTCTGGATGTTATCAGCAGTTGCTGAAGATGACGGTGAGGCCATTGGTGGTTCACAGGAAAGGCGGATTGGATGTGGGCAGCGAGGCAGCAACGTTGCTGTGTGTGTCAAGATTTGGCGGCGATAATGTTCACACACCGAAAGTGCGGAGAACCGAAGGACCCCCATTTATCCTAAGGTAGGTCGGATCATGGAGTTCGGACAAAAGTTTGCGAAATTTTTGGAGCAAAAAAAAACAAAAGTCACCGCCGTCCAAAATCATCGTTTTTGCCCACCCCAGAAACCGTGGGAACGTAAAATTAGTTCGGACAAAAGTCCACCAGAGGCCGATTTTCCGGATCCGACCTCAAGTGGTGTAAATGGGGGTCCTGAGAACCGAGGAGAATTCCGAAAAAGCAGCCGCGGTACTGATCCGAACTGATTATTATCATCTTCTGAATCATCTCCTTCCGGAGTAAGGTTGGCGCAGACAAGTTGTCTGCTTGGTACCCGCTTTCAACATTTAAAGGTAGGCAGGTAGGTAGAATTATTTGAGTGTATGAGCAATGCACTGTGAAGGGTTCTCATCCTTCTTTACACATCTTCCCAGGATTCTGCAGCCGAGACAACATGCCCACATTGATAAAAGTCGGGCGGAAGTGCCATGCCATGCCATATCTAAATTTCTTACCTCATGGAGACTCGTTGTTCGCCGCTCCAAATTCGCAATTATTGAGGTTCATTACAAGCAAGTAGTGTCAAGTTCTTACCGAAAAACTGCTCGGACTGCGTAGTCGGTGATTTCAACTCCAGGTTTCGCAGGAGAACAGATCGCGTTAGTCCGCGGAATTTCGTCATGATTTCGTCGAGGATTCGGTGAGTTTGGTTGCACCTGAGGAAACTGTGATTTATTGCAGTGTAATAACGATGTGTTGACCTAGAAGGTCAGTCAGGGGCGGGCGGGGAGTATCAGTAACGGCATTAGCTGATGGCATCTTCGAAACCAGATTTCGAACATGAAATCCTTGTGTGTCGTAGTCAATTTTCTTTGTTCGCCGATAACGAAGTGGAAAAACCCAGGTCTTAGACTCTCACCAGAAAATGCGGTAAATAATTCACACTCGCTCGAGCTCGAAGTGTTTGACCATAGATTCGGAGCAGAAAAAAGCAAGGGTATCGGAAAGGCCATCTAGCGCCGTTCGAGAAATCCCGGCATATAGCAAGGCCAGAGAAAATGAAGTCAGAAGTCGAGGCCGAACGATCGAGCAGTGTTCTTCGAGGAGACTTCGACCGAACATTTCGGTTGTTTCGTTTCACAATGTCCAGATAGGGCAGCAAGATTCCGACTGAAGGGCTTGAGTTGAGAGTCGTCGTGAAAAATCGTGAGCAAGAGATGAAAGCTGGACGAGAGTTCGAGTTAGATCAGTCACTCACTGATGGTGACTGTGACGCTCCTTGTCTTCGTTTTCCTCTTCGTTTTCTGCCTCAACGAACTCAGCAATGGAAGTAAAACCCCCCTTGTTTTTTGCTTCAACTCCTCTTATATTCGGATGAGCGCTGCTTCTTCCGGGTAGCAACTTCGACTGGTAGTACTGGACGCATCGCCAGTGCCCTCGGAGTTTTTGTGACCTTGTCCATCTTGAAGTTCTGATACCAAGGGAAAGAGCCTGATGCCGTGGATTAGTCGTAACCAGCACTTTCCCCCTCACTTCCGGTTCTCTCGTTTCCCGCGTCCGGATTTGCAAGCAGCGAACTGCTGCTGCCGGCCGGATGCCTTCGAGTCGTGCGCCGGAGGCTCTTTGATTCCGGGCGCGTTTTCACACTCGGGTGTGGGTGCGCCTGCGTATTCCCCCGATCCGAGTCACTGGAGGGCGGCTGGCAACTCCCGACGCTATGCCACCTCGACACCATGTATACCGGCGCCGCACTGTCCCGGGGTAGTCTCAACGCTGTGCCGTGCGCCCGTTTTATGTCGTCTCTTCTCGAGGTGGAAGCGAAGGCGTCTCCGTCTTTCCGCCGTAGCCGCCTGTCTTTCCCTCCTTCTCTAGAAGAGGAGATGCATACTCTCCTCACAGGCTTTACCCCCCGCGGCGTTGCAGCTTCGCGCGAGAAGCTCGGTCTATGCATATCACGTCTTCCTCCTCCCCACCATTCCCTTCTTTCTTCACCATCTTGAGCACCATTCTCTGGCTCCAGCACCCTGCCCCGTCGTCGCCCTCCTGCCCTCGCCATCGGGCGTATCGAGCACCATGCAGTGTTGCTACTGCGTCTATCTCCGCCGACCATCGCTGCTTCGTTTTCACTTTCCGCGGGTACGTTCGCTCGCCTAGGTCCTCTCCTCCCTCGCCCCTTCTCGACGGACCGCACTCGACCACCATCCGCCGCCTCCACCTCGCCAGCGCTGCCCTCCCATTTGGATAATACCCGCATGCAGCGCCTCGGCACGCTGGCCCGCCATCCACCGCCCTCTGCATCTCCGCCGACGCACGCTTCCCCGTTCCGCTTCCAGCATCCGCTCCCATATCCGCCCCCGTATCAGCCGTCGCGCCGCCCGCCGCCCTCTGCGTCTCTCCTAGCGCATGCTCTCCCATTCAGACGTCCGCACCCCGCGTTGCGTCGCGTCCCGCCCGCCGCTCGTCTCCGCGTGCGTTTGCAGCTCCGCGCGGCGCGGAGAATTAGAATGGGGGTTACGCTGGAAAGTGTGGTGGGGCCGGGATCGCGATGGGAGGCGGGGTGGGTACGAGCGGGTGGAGGGAGGGGAAGGTGGGATTCACACTCCCGTCTACATCCCGCGCGTTTCCGGGGCCCATGGTCCGTCGTCGAGGGAGGAGGGCAGAGATACGAGGCGGGCGGGGGAAGACGGGAAAACGGGAGGCGGTAGGAGACGAAACAAGACGGAAATCAGGCCGCGGCACCGCGCGCGTTTCCGGCGTCTGCACGCGGAACGACTCGTAAGAGACTCTTTCATTCGAAATTGAAGACAAGTCTGATCTCGAATCTAAAGGCACGCGGGATAAGGAGTAGCACGGGCAGCTTGTGCCTGTGTGGCTTCTTCTGCTCCTCCTTCCTCTCGACCCCGACACCCGCGCCCGCACCGACATCGCCGCAGACGCTCGCCCATACAGCCTTCGACACCTCGACACCGATATCAGCTCTCCCGTGTCCCCCGCCGTCGCGGACCCCAGACGCCTTCTTCGTGGTGCTTGGGTGGGGGGCGTTTGAGACGTCGCGGAGGCGTCGTCTATATATGGGAGAGGCGCCGTGCGCGCGATACCGGGGGGAGGGGGCGGAGGGGGGAGGAGGAACAGTGTGAAGCTGTGAGAGAGGGTCATCGCTTCTCATATGCATCCCGCATCCCGCGCTTTTTCTGCGGAAGACCGGGGATGTGATTCCGATCCAGAGACGCGCATGCGGAGGAGGAATCGGACATGCTGGGGGATTATCCGCTCGCCGTTGGCTTAATCACGCTGACGCCCACTTCGACATCACTCCCGCCCATCCTCCACTTGACGGTGCAGCGGCCGGCGGCGAAACTTGACGGCCGCGACAGTGCGCACGTGCTTCCCACCCCACCATGCCACTCGCGCTTCCCCGGCCGCGGAATGAGCATACGGCGGGGCGGGGTGGCAGAGGTGGGGTGAAGTTGATAAGCGCGCTTCGCCAGCGCGCCCCTCCTGCTCGTGTTTCCGGGGGCGAGCGCGGCGTGGCCAGTCGTCGAGGGAGGAGGGAAGAGACACGAGGCGGGGGAGGAGGAGCAGGCAGAGAGAGGAGGAAAGGAGGGAGGGGCGGCGTGGGGCGGGAAGTGAGGGAGCCGCGGCGTCGTGTAGCGAAGAAACCGACACCGCGGCACCCATCTACACCCCATTTCCGGCGAGGGCGCGCAGAATGAGACTCTTTCAGTTGAAATCGAGGGCAAAGTTCACCCTTACTCTCAAGGCACGCGGGATGAGGAGTGAGCCGAGCTCGAGGGCCCCCTTCTTTCCCAGCGTCTCCCTTGGCAATGCCGCGAAACCCGCCCGGGCGGCGCGACACCGAGTCGCAGGCTTTCTTCATGGTGCTGTAACGGTCCGCGCGGTGCCCGTGCGCGACATCGCGGCGTCAAACGGGCCGCATGCGCCTTCTCCTCTTGGCTGCACGCGATACGCATACTTGTGGTAGAGAATCCTACTAGAGATGGAGAGATGGGCGAGGTCTGCTGTCCGTGCGCCGAGGCGCCGCTGGGACCTTCCTCCTGGCTGGTAAGGCGCGTCGCGAGGGAACGGCGCGCGCCTCCCTCTCCTCTCATCCTTATTGTATACAAGATCCCGGATACTCCTCACAGCGCTGTATGATACGATATGTATCTTACAGTACTTAGCTTCGGGGCTGGAATGCGCTTTCTCGTCTAATTTTCGTTTGTCTTGGGGAGGAGCACAAGATTTGCCAGATGCAGATCAGGGATATACCTCGTCATGATGCACCCCACTTGCGTCTCGGTTTGAGAGTTGCGAGCTCGCACTTACAAAAATGTAATGTATCTCATCGAACATGATTACAGCGCACATTGCGGTGCTCTGCCTCGCCGGGAGAGAAATGTGCATATTCCTGTAGCTGCAAAACGCGCCGCGGTGCCCGTTGGATGTATCGTCTTCAGGTTGAAACCTGTATTCAGTGAGATGATCGATTCGGAGTCCAGAACTGTGTGCATTGAAGTGACCTAATATGTAAGACAGGGAAAGTAAGTAGCATAGAAGTAGAGCGGAAGCAATGTACAGTACAATTATGATTTAGTACTCAGTACTGTAGAGGGTATAGAGGGAAATTGCCCGTCGACCGCACACACTACTTGTTCATATGGCGGGGCGCGCCGTACGACCCGCTCATCTTGAAGGTTCCCTCCTCCGCCTGATAGCGCACGTTGACGTTCCCAACGAGCTCTAGGTTATCGTACCTACAGCTTCGTCAGAATTCGCACAAAGAAAACGCACGATGTACACACCTAACGGACGCGTCGATGGAGCCCATGAACCTCTCGAACTCGGCCACGGTGTACTTCTGCGCCTTCCACTTAGGCGGGCCTGGGAGGTTGACGAGCGAGCCAAAGACAACGGGGTCTGCGCACACGCCGTCGTACGACCACTTGGCACCCCCGGTCTTGCAAGTGGGCTTCCACTACATGAAAAACGCGTCAGATCAATGGTTTACGCAGACGGGAGAGAAAAGTTAAAACGTACAGCCATCTGCTTCTTGATGCCCGACACACAAGCGCTCCGCAGCTTCTCCGCCGCCGCGTCGATCTCTTCCTTGGTCTTCTCCTTCGGCTTCGTTGCGGCGAGCTCTTCTTCCAGCCAGCGCGCGTACTGCGCGATGCTGCGGGCCTCGGACGGCGAAATCTCGGCGTCGTCGTCGCCGTCGATGAGGGTGTCGACGAGCTCTTTGGCGGCAGAGAAGTCGGGTGCCTTCTTTGCCTTCTTGGAGCGCGAGCCTCCGGTGGCGGACGCGTCGGACTTGCGCTTTGTAGCAGTGGCAGCGGGCATGGTGATGGGAGGAGACAAAGAAAAGAGCAGGAACAATTGGGCGTTACTGTGACTTTAAATACCACGTGGACACGTGCAGCGCGTTTGTCACGCGATTTAGAGACACTCAGCTTGTTTTCATCGTACCACCTTCACACTTTCTGCATTCGTACTGAAAACCAATAGAATTTAAAGCGATACATTTAAAACAGATCTGTCTACTCACAATCTTTATAACGGGAGTTTGAATTTTCGATGAAGCGAAATTTATCCCCGTCAAAACAATATGGGAGTGAGCGTGAGCTGCGTACGCCATTCGGGCGAGCTATGAGACGATATAGAGCCATCCGTTCCGTAATGCCCCATAGAATGCGAGTTTTCCGCGCAATTCAAGGCGCAATTGGTTGGAAAGGTGTCGGAAAAAAGCCAGTCAGCATGCAACGGCTTGGTTCAGCATGGGACCTTGGAACGGCATTGGAGTGGTTCGAAGCCGTGGCGGAGGGGCATATAACCACTCGCAAGCCATGGGGAGCGGTTTTGAACCACTCACAAGCCGTGTGAACGGCGGACTTGAGTCTCAAGGTCCTTGATCAAATTATTATAGAAAAACAAAAACAATCTATTTCGTTCACTCGCAGATATAGATACATGTCCTCGTCTACGCAATCAATAATGTAGGGCATCCTGTCCTTCCCCAAAATATTGGAGAAAGCACAGCACCACGTACGACGTACTGCTCCGATTTCGTCGAATTAAGTTGTACTTTTTATCATCCACAAGGGTCGCAATAGATAAGTAGAAGTAGTAATTGAAGTAAAGTGAAACATTCACAGCGACATGATCTCATTGACTCGGCGGCGCACGGACGCGGCGCGACAGGGCTGCGCTCCAAGTCTTGACGTTGGTGCCGACGGAGCGACCGCTGTATGTGCGGGGACATATCACATGCGATCGTGTCCCGCTCGGGTGGCCACCAACGAGCTGCGTAGAATGGGAGCCTCGTCCATGGGCGAGCTCTTGTACGTGGCGCGGAGGCGCTTGGGGAGAGGGGTGGATGGAGGTGAAGCTGACGGACTGTTTCGTTCTACAGACTGTTAGTGTGTACGGTGTCCGAGAAGAACGAAGACGCACTGCGGCGCCTCAAATCTGTAGCTCGCACTTCATATATGCCATCTCTGCCTCCTGCTTTGACAGTCAGGCCTCGAGCGAAGACCTCCCCGTGTGGTGCTCTGTTCCCAGGACGGTATTCGAGATGAGGGATAGTGGAGTCCGTTCCGGTTTGTGGTGTGGGGGGGGGAATCGGGCAGCGATGGGCTAAGGACTTCGTGGCTTCGTGGCGACGGTGAGCTTCGCGCCCGGGTTCAGAGTCGGAGACATGGGACTTCGAAGATGTACGGGGAGGGCATTATGAAGGACGACGGCGATGGGACAGGCGATGTGGAGCGGTGGAGCGAGTGATGTAAGCACGGGTATATGAACCACCACGGTATGACAGCGTGACTCCACCTCTCTTTCTCTCCTTCCTCCACCACCCGCTCCCACTTCCACCACCATCCCCCCGCCCTCGCCCAAGGTGTGTGCGTTGACCATGAATGTCTGCGGGCTTTACTGACTCATTTGCGCGTCAGAAGCGGCGGCCTTCTTTCATGGTATGCGTCGTGCTCCCTGGGCCTCTTCCCATTTTGGGCCCGATACCAATGGCGGTGGGGTAAATAAAGAAAATAAAGAAAATAAATCGCAATAAAAAGAGGCGAGATTTCCCCGATCATCCCGCTTACTTCAGCTGGTATCCCGATACTATGCGGTGGATTCAAAAACCCTGTTGATCACCTTGAAAAATTAGAGAAACTGAAGCGATTTATTTCAAAAATTTCTGGCCACTCAGAATTGGTATCGGTCGGGAGGTTGCAGAGGAATTAATAAAACGAAGTCCATTTCTCGATACCACTCCGTTGGTTCCCGGCGGAGTTTGACATCGGATCAAGGGCAACTCAAGGCGGCTCATGCCTTTTGCACGCCACATCGTGTTTCTCGCGTCGAGTCTCCAGTAGTGATTCAAAACAACCTTCTTGGCCTGTTTCTGGCCCTTGTGACCCTTCAGATTTCGAAAAAATTGCCTGCTGGCGGCCGGAGATAATACACATCAATTTTATGCCAATCATACAAGTTCCCTTGCGTTCAACAGGTCTATGACCCTGTGGAAGTTACAGCTGCTCAGGCAGACCCAAAATACTCTTGCCTTACGCCTTCTAACACCAAAACTTTCTGGAAGGCCCAGCAGGGTTACACCTACCCGGGTAATTATATATTTGATGTGCCGCTACCTGCACCGAACTATCATGTTCCAGTTCTTCTTTTCCCAAATAAAGTGTTTCTGAAACACCCTGAAAGCCCCATGTGTCCGAAAACGACACCGAAAACCCGACCTGGCGCGTTGTAAAGAGACATTCACTCAATAATATGTTCACCCATGTTCCAAGATTGTGATGCTCATATTGTTAAGTGAGGATATCCCCTTGTTCTCAGAACAATTTAGATTATTTATGTAGACATTTTGGCCTCAAATGCTCTCCCATTGCTTGAAAAACAAGCAGAAAGGCGAAGGGGACGGCTAGTGCGGAAGAACGGGCCGAATCACGTGTATTTTAAACTCCGCTGCTATCCGATTCTGGTATCGGACACTGCCATCAGTATCGAGCCCCATTTTGACGTTCCTTCTCCCAGAACACGCCGGCGACGGCGACGAGAGGTAACATACATTATCTCACCTGCCTACGTTCTACCACCCATATCTGTCCGGGCCGTCCACTATCTCCAAGTCCTTATTACTCCCAGCCGTACATATTTTTACTGTAGTCGTATTCTTGCCCAATGCACACGTTCCAGCTGCCCATTTGTGTGATTCGATGAGTATTACAAACGGGGGGAATCGGAAGAGTAGCGGGTGAATCCGGAATAATGGGTCCAATTGGGTGGGCAAGTTAAAAGTGCATAGAAGTAGTTCGAAGATATAATAACGCTCTCCGTCCATGCTAGTGCTTGAAATCGTGGGCCTGGATTGTGAGTGGTTGCTTGATTCCGACCTGTGCGTTGCAAGCCACCTAAGGCATGCGACCATGCAACGGCATGGAAGGGGTTAAATGGTGTTCAAACCCGAACAGGATTTTTCCGACAGGTGAGGTCTTTCTTTTTGTTCGTCGCCTTGGCATCCTATTGACTGACATTTTGCAGCTACGGCCGGGCGTTGGCTGTGTATCAAGCGTGCGACTTGCGCGGAGACCGAGATCGCTTTAATGCGGTATGTACTAGCTCACCACATGAACATCCCCGTGCCAAGAGTGTGGTTCTCTTTCAAGTGGGGACCGTTGAACACATCGTTATGGATCGCGTCAAGGGCATCACGCTTTTTGATGCGTTGCACTTGGGCTTGTAGGTGGAATAGTATGCAGCTGTTGTGAGACGGTTAGACGTATCGCCGATGAAAATAACAGTCCCCAGACACCGTCGGTTACAACAAGACCAATAGGTACATGGCTCAAAGATATTTGACGCCCTTAGCGACTACCTCCCCAACCCACAGAAATTAATGTAAAGTTTAGCCCTCCAATCACTGGTACCAATTCCAAGCCCTTCACCATCCATCAATCCATCGCACGGACGGTCGATGTTTGTACTCCCATTGACCGTTGACCAAGTGGATCTCGCGTTCATGATCAAGTTCATGATCGTCATCCAACTTGACTCCCAATGTGCGGCCGCAGGATGCTGTCAACTGCGCACGTCCATATTGATCCCGCATTCATTCAACATAAAAGGTCAGCACAGACAGAAATTTCGCTTTATGTTTGGCTTCACTCCGTTGCTCGGTCTTCCTCTCTGCCTTTGGACATCATATTTCTAACATATTCTCGCTGCCATCGAAGGGCCGGAGCGGAGCTGCGGCATATCTTGTGTTGATTGAATAAAATAGATTTCTCCTACAGCGATTATCAACAGTTTGCATGTTGTTTGATCATGGTGGTCCGCATTCATATCGGGGCAGAGTCCAAAAAGCCTGGAGGATAACAGGAGAGTTATGAATGGGTGGCTGATCTTCTATGTTGAACAGGGAACCACCAAATTTGTGCCGTAGTTCAACGATGTCCTGCGGCGCAGCATCTCATGAAATGTTAAACAGTTCTTGCACTGCGGGTATGTACAGCCTGTCAGCTGGGAGTCGTGCCAGAATAGAAGCACCACCAGCTGGTAGCTCCAGTATTCCGAACCCAGTGAAATCGACTCTAGCAATTGTACTGGCAAGTCTGCCTCTCTCACTGATACTCTCATGCGCGCACGAACAAGTCGCTGACGGCACTCGCAGCAGACAGAAATAAAATCTCGAGTTGTCAAATCACCAGAAATCAGCATTCCGGTGGCCAGGGAATTCCGCCGGATTAGTTCGCGCCTTCAAATTCCTGGGAGAAGGAAGCCCAATAAGGTTTTCCTTCCGCCGGATCATCCGCCGGCTGGTTTGTCAAGCTTCTGCCGAATGCCTGACGACAAATGACATGTCCGCCCGGCAGATGTATAACTACAAGGGCCAAGGTCCTCACCCACACGAAGCTAATTCCCCTGCCCACACTCTACCAGTCCTCCATGTTGAACGTACTACCTGCTACGTGGAACTTCCGTGTTGGGGCAACGGATGCCGGCATCATTCTCGCATCTGTTTCTGTGTGCTTCATCTTGCTCCGCCGCTTTTCTCGCAGGCGTTCCGCAGCACTCAAGGGCCCATCCAGCAACAATTTCTTCTTTGGTGTGCTACCCCAGCTCATAAAAGCCGACTCCAGTGTAGTCTACGAGGAATGGGCCGCCGCTTATGGCTCGGTCTTTTCGATTCCGCACCTCCTAGGAAGCAAAGTACTAGTATTGACGGACCCTAAGGTGAGCCTGTTAAACTGTCCTGGATTTTCCATGCCCATCTATCGTCGTAGGCCCTCCAGCATTTTTTCTCTCGGGAAACGTATGGATACGTCCAAACGCCGAATTCAAAGCGTTTCCTTGAGCGGCTCATCGGACGGGGCCTGTTCTGGGCGGAAGGCGACAGCCATAAACGGTGCGCTCTTTTACTTGTTAAATCCGTTCACTTCAACTGCTGAAAACCGCAAAGGCAGCGACGCGCGTTGAACCCGGCGTTCAGCAATGCATCCATCAAGAACTTGACGCCTATTTTCTTTGATTCAGCCTATAAGGTGATTTCTCCCTTCTAGCTTGATAGTTCGCACGAAATACTCAGGACTACACAGGCGAAAGCCGCTTGGGACGTTCTGCTCGAATCGAGCCCCTCTGCTGACGGTGCAATAATCGAGGTTCAACAGTGGTCAGTTCATGCCCATAGTCCAATTAACGTCGCTTCTTGACTGGCGTGTCGCGCTCCCGTCAGGATGAACCATATATCGTGAGTTTTCAGGTCCCCAGGTGCATACAAAACAGCGAAATTTACACCCTTCAGTCTCGACACAATAGGTTTGGCAGGATTCTCCCATGACTTCGGAGCCCTCTCTGGGAAAACCTCCGCTGTCGCTACTGCATTCGACTCTATCGGGTCAAAGCCCTCGCTTTTGGATACCACGGCCTTCTTGTTATCTCTAATTATACCGTATGCTTTAAACATCCCGACAGGGCGTCGTGCGATGCTGGACCGACTCCAAAAGACGATGCGGAACCTCGGCGATACATTCCTGGCGGCGAATAGCCGCGAGTCTACCACCGACAAATCTGTAATCGGGCTTCTCGGTAAAGAGGTCAACTGAATCTTGAGTAATCGCAGCTGAACCCTTCTTCACAGTCAAATCAGCCAGCACAGAACGTATCTCGGAGGAAGAGGTTTTGGCTCAGGTCTGTATCCGTGAATTCGACCTCATCTCATAGCTTATCATCTTGAGCATCAAGATAAGCGTCCTGCTGCTGGCAGGGTACGAGACGACAGCCAGTAAGCTCACGACAAACATTATATGCGTAGATCTGACACACCCTCTACTCCAGTCAGCCTTACCGTGAGGTCCTCTGAGAGTATTCAGGATATTTCTGATAATTCTTTTGGCGTTCTAGTGGGCGCTCATAGAAGTCTCCCGAAACCCTACGGTTCAGGCTAAGCTCCGAGATGAAATCCTCCAGGCAGGGGGCGAACCTACCTGGGATGATTTAACCAACAACCTGCCATTCCTGGACGCTGTTACATGCGAGATTTTGCGGCTCCACCCGCCCTTGCCCGAATTGCAGCGAATGGTGAGGATTCGTTTTATTCGCTATTCAGGATCGCTCACCACTGGCGTTACTAGCCTGCGGAGGATGACCTTCTTCCACTGACCGAACCGCTCGAGACGGCGAGCGGTGTCTCTGTTGATGGGGTATTCGTACGCAAAGGCACGGTTATTTCGGTGCCCATTAAATGCATCAACCGCTCTGCGACATTCTGGGGGCCGGATGCGAAGTCATTCGAACCCGCCAGATGGCTCAACCCGACTGCCGACCCTCAGCGAGCACAGGAAATCCAGGGATATCGCCACCTGCTCACGTTCTCGGACGGCGCGCGCACCTGTCTCGGGAAAGGCTTCGCGCTTGCAGAGGTACGTCTGTGTTTTCCTCATTGAGGGTACTGCCTAATCCGACTACCGCGCATTCCCAGTTCAAGGTTTGTCTTTGCTTTACGCATCGGTTGCCAATGTCACTAATGCATAATAGGCTGTCCTCTCTGTCCTTGTGCGCAACTACACGTTTGAGTTTCCCCAGGGACCCGAGACCGTGATAGGCCAACATCGAAATATTCTTCCGAGGCCCAAGGTTGAAGGCGAGAAGGGATATGCGGTGCCCTTGCGCATTCGGCACTACGTATCGGAATAGACTTTACATAATGCTTCGTTGTAAGTTGAGAATCAGGCCGAGATACATTCTAATCGACCTGAGTGGACAATGAAAGCTCAGCTTTCTCCGAGACGGCAGGTTGCTCCATTGAACAAGCCTGCCAATATTCCAGAACCTGACGTTCTATGTGTGGAACTCAGGTAGGGATTTTTTAGCCGAAATGCGACTCCCGAAAGGGAGCCGGAATGAATTAAGCCGACGAGTAAATAAAGTAAGGAGGTAGGAAAGGAGGGCAGACTGGGAGAGACGAGTGAAAGGAATTGAAGTGAGGAAGGAAGGAAACCGGGTATAGCCTAGTCATCGCAATGAGGAATGGAGATGTTTAATAATATTTTTATTTTTATTTTTATTTTTTTGGGATTTGGGGAGATGGTTGGAAGTGAAGTGGTAGTCAGAAAATGGGCAAAATGGTTGGAGCGGAGTGGAAAACGGGCCTACGAGGCCATAGAGAATGCGAGGGATGGAGGAGCGGGCCCATCGTGAGCAGAGCGACCACCAAAGAGCATTGATTGCAGCAGGGTTGGATTTTTTCGTATATAAATCTGAAAGGCATTCGAAGCCCATCGGCCAATTGCCTGGATCTGGTGCGGAGGGACGCCTGCTTCCGCGAGAGAGGTAGCTCCACCTGCACGCATGGATTGACCTGCGATGTCTTTCCCAAAGTGCAGGTGCAGTCGCGAAATAAACCATGACCGGGTAGGAATCGAGCCATTCTGGCGTACCCAAAGCGCGGGGTGGTGTGGGAAAAGTGCGTCACGGGAAACGAGGTAACGCCGGACCTTTGATACCGTGTCCAGTTCTGGATCTGCGCGAGAACGTAGGATGATCTGGTTCCCTTCAAAGAATTTGTCGGCTTTGTGACCTGGGAGGAAGAAGCCAACGGATGACTCCGTGAACTTCACTGAATTTCGACGGATAACCTTCTTCCAGTTTCGAAGGGATTCATTGTCCGGCCAAGTAAGTTCGCCAAGACGCATCAAACCATCAAATCCGGCAAATAGGATAGATACGAAAAGGGTGTCGTCGTGTGTGTGGGATGGCTGTGCCGTGTATGAGTGTTCAACTGTGAGCAAGTCGGATGTGGAAAGAGGCCGCTTGCGTTTCGTGCCCTTGCCAAAGAGCCGTTTACCACCCTTGAGAGTGTTTTTAACTAGAGCAGATTTTCGGATGTTGCGAACATTGGGGAACGAGGATTCAAGCTGGTTGCAGATGCCTGAAAGGTATGAATCCACGGATTTTGGATTGATATGATGGCACATGTATATGACGAAGAAAGACATTGTGTCCTCCGTCGGATCGAGAGAGAAGCCGTGGATGGTGCAGAAGTTGATATATGAGTTGAGTGCAGATGTGTACGTGAGGTTCGACGACTTGTCAATGGCATAGCCCAGTGCGATGGCTCGTTCGTGGACAAGTTTCGCAATGGGCCATGCCTTCCTCCCTGGAGGTTGACGAGAACCAGGGGACAATTCAAAGATCATTTTTTGGCAGCCCCCAGCGCATTTTGAGGGGGTACCAAAGGATGGATGGAGAGACCAGGCACCAGCGATTCAGCGACTGTGTTCTTCCAGCGAGAGATAGCATCTGCAACTGTATTCAACTTTCCCGGGACATGCAGGACACGAAGCTCCAAGTCGTTGTGAAGAAGGATATCTACAGATGACTTCAGGATTTCGTTGTAAGCTGGTAGGGCTTTTAACGAGTTGAAAATATCCACAGAGTTCGAACTATCCGTGTAAATTGTCAACCTGGAACCACGAGGAAGAAACGCTGATGCCTGATGCAGTGCGGCACAGACACAAAGAGCTTCATAGAAGAATATCTTCAAGTCATCACGAATTCCGCTGGGGAGTTCTGATTGGTAACCCAAAGCCATGACTGGGATGTAAAACCCCATGCCCCCGCGGCCGTCGCCATGAGTCGAAGCGTCACAGTAGATGATGAGATTCGCATCTTCAGGGTGGTAATCGATGGTTTTAATCAGGAAGATACCGTCCGACTGCCTGATATGGTCTGCGAGCCACATAAGATCACAACGAACAGTTTCACTAATAAAGATCAAGGCATCGGCCTTCTCTTTGCCCTCCATTTTTGCGTAAATGTTGCAGAGTGCTGGTTTAAGAAGTGGAAACACATTAAAAATCCAGTTGGCATATCCCGCGAGGGCCTGCCATTCACGGAGGGAACGCCGGATGCCATGTTTGGATTTCTGCGTCCAGCGGCGCAACTCTTCAAGAAAAGCTGAACGTGCTTCATCCGGGATTGTCACTCGCATCCGCCGGGAGTCTACGAGGAAACCGATAACAACTAACTCTGGACCGAAAAGCTGCTTGTCCTCAGAGTGTGGGATTCGAAGTTTATCCCAGAGCAGTAGAAGACGAGTCTGACTCCAAGGAAACCAGCGCTTGTAGGGCTTATAGAACTGCATCTCGCTGGCAAGTTGCCCAGAGTGAAAGTCATCCATGTATGCGAGCAGGTGGGGGATCATGAACACCACCATAGCAATCCAGAGGATGAAGCCTGCAAAGGTTGTCCAAATCGGAGGTGAAGAAGAACAACCGAATGTGGCTGTGCGGTCTACATGGAATTGCCCGGCAATGCGGTAAACCTGCCATGGCTGCCAAAGCAAGTGCATCGGAAGTACTTTGAAAGCTCCCTTGACATCGGATTTGAACACATTAATTTCAACATCAGGGCCATGTAGTAGGCGCAACTCGCGAAGGTGCCCCGCAAGTTCTCTGATGCCATCCATGCGGGTTTGATTGGTATCAGACCGAGATATGGTAGAGTTGCGTGAAAAGTCACCGCCACTGAAGTTTGTGACAAGCCTGAGTTTTTCTGAGTGCGGTTTAGGTACTCCGTGGATCGCGATCGCATGCATGCCAGGAAGAAGCTTGGGGAAACCGTGGGAAAATTGGCCAGCCTTTATTTCCTCGTCGCGGGTTTTCTCGAGGAAGGCTTGTTCTGTGTCTGAGCGCACTTCTTTGGAACCATCAAGAGTGATTGTGTGCGAGAGAACTGGATGTGACCAAGGCCAGAAGCCCTCTCTAAGACCCTTGCAGAATGATGTGACGAGAGGTTGGTTGGGATGTGAGGTGAGCAGGCGCTCAAGGAGATCCACATTGAGTGGGGTTGAGATCCGGAACAATCGGGGATTGTGGATAACCGTGTTGACCAAAGCTGTATTTTCGAATGCCTCTGGCGGGACACTCGGAAAAGGAGGGTCAGTTTCTGTCCCGAGAGCAGTTCGGCTGATCTGCTTCTTGCCATCTGACCAAATGAAGGAGCGAAGGTACCGAGGTCTCGATTGGGCCGTGAGTCCCACGACAACTCCGAGTTCCCCGCTATTTTGGGCACTCGGATTCGGGATGATTCCGCCTGCATCCCGCACAGATGTGGAGATTTCGGCAGTCAGCCGCTTCGCGCTTGCAACGACCACTATTCCACAACCGGCAAGGCTCGGTGGATTTTCCACCATTGTGGACTTTCGATTTGGAGGCCCTGTTGTTGGAAGAGCCTCTTCCACTCCCAGAGCTGTGGGGCGGTTGAATTTTCGAACGACCGGAACCTTCGAGGATTGATTCAACTGCGAGACGGCCCATGGAGTTGAGATGCATGGTTTCGAGAGCAGAGAATTGGGCATATTAATCAAGCCCAACGTCGGCCCGCCGGCTGGCAAGAAGTCGTCCGGCTTTCTCAAAGTTGATGACGCGCTGGTGCTGGGACTCGTGCACTGCAGCAAACTTTGCAAGGATGAAGTGGCCCCAGTACCGGTACTGTTCTGAGAGATGCGGGAATACGGTGAGGCCCGCTTGGACGGTCTGCATCCATGCAACCGTCCAGTCGGACTGCGTAACAATGATGCGAGTTGATTTGGCGGCTCCATTGAACGTGAAGTCGATTTCCCCGACTGACTCGGTGTGAGCGGTGCTGGGTGAGACACTGTATATCCCAGTGAACACTGTGTCAAGATCGATGGCTTTGTTGGTGAGGAGTCTGAGCCATTGGGACTCGGGGAATTCGACACGCGTACGAGCGAGGAGGGACCGTAGGGATCGCTTTGGATCGACTGCATAAATTCCAAGAAGTCGAACGGTCTCGGCAAGGTCTGCTCAGAGGGGGACTGTTCCAGTGAGGGCATCAGATTTGACCCAAGGGAGTTCATCCTCCTCGAAGGCAAGTCGACGCTTGGCTGGAGGTTCGTCATCGTCGTCTGGTTCGGGCCCGTCGTCATCCTCTTCTTCACCAACGGCAGGTCCATCACCGTGCCCTCGCTTTCTTCCACGCTCCTTTGCCGCTTTCTGGTCTCTGACCCACTCGAGGCACATGTCCACGTACGGTTCCATGAGGGCCTCGATCTCATCAGCCGTTCGGGGGACCGAGGAGACACCATCACGCCCAGGTGGCAGGAGTTCGTCGGAGAATATAGCGTGGAGAGCGAGAGTGACAGCGGTCCAAGAGAGGGAGCCAGCTTTGAAGGATGCAACGGCAGCTTCACTGCGTCCAGAGGGAGTGTCATCTTGCATTTAACGTGAGCGGATGCGATGGGAGACGTTTGCGACAGTGAGCATTGAGGTATTTAAAACACGAAACTAGTGACGCGTAGAGCTCAGTTTCTGATCTTAGATTCGAATGAAAATAAATCTTCGAACCTAGTGACACGTAGAGACTCGTGGAGGAGCAGCGGCTCGAGATATCTCGTGAGCACTAGGTGATTCAGCGTATAACTAGACAAGTCTCAGTTATTGCTTCCGCGAGTACATTCTCGATTGAACGTACCAGAGTGAATTGCAGCGAGCGGGCGGCGCAACAGCTGGCAATCACTGGGGAGCTGGATTCAACGACGAAATCTGGTTCAGACTAGGTCTCGAGTCAGATTTTGAATGCGCAGCGACCAGTCTCCGAGCGAGACTTACTTTGATGGGGAGCGAGGAAGCGGGAGGTCAGGACTCCTTCCTCACTTCCACCATCTTAAGTAATAACGAGACAAGCTGTAAAGCTGTAGAATACAGCAGTACGAACACTGTATTAATGCTGTATCCTTGGACAGGATTTGCGACAGACATTCAACAGCACTTGTGGAGGCAGCGCGCCATCCCCTTCGAGAGGATTAAGTCCGCGAGCGCGCGGACTCGGGGTTGCGGCCCGACAGCATTCCCCGGAAGCTCAGATTACACTAGCTTCAATCCGGAGAATGCTGGGCCGTCTGCACGAGCAGGCACCGGTGTGCACATTCGATTAGACTCGTGTAAACATTCTTTTTAAACCCCACAAAACAGTGGTCACATGTATTATGTTGAAACTCGCCTGTGCTGCCATTGTAACGGTACACACCGAGTTGAGGTGCATGAGACGCTAGCATGTAGAATAAATGCTGGCATAACTTACCGCTACATGGCGGTCAAGCACTTTTCGTACAGTATACAGTAGGTAGATAGGTATATTCCGGCGCGGTCCCGTTAAGAAACAGCCGGTGCCCGTTATCAGGAAAGTTACCATGTTCCGCGAATTTTGTCAGACCCAAAGGCCGTACAAGATTTCCCGTTACATGTATTCGGATACTTCATGATCCCGCTACATTCACTTGACAGGCATGTGATCCCGCTACTGTCGCGGGGGATACAGTACCTGTCGAATGAAATGTGACTGGGTGTCATGCATGTCGTGAAGGATCACCACTGGTCACCGAAGAATTGTCGAATTGGTCTTACGGTTTGCAAAAACGCCTGAACAAGTTTTCCGAATCTGGCTGTCAAAAAATGCACATTCAATCGGCCGCATAGAATCCAGCATGCCCCAAATTCGACTTGTGGACCCTTGTCAGCTCAAATCAACGCTCGGGCGATGCAAAAGCAAGATGTAAACCAATCACCGCTTGGGTGTCGAAGTGTCGAATTGGTCGGACAAGGCATGCGTCCCCCCTTGCTGGTTTGAACAAAAATAAAGATTAGTACCTGAAGTTTTTGGAAGTTTCTTGCAAGCGAGGGTAGACTTGAGATCAACTCATATCAGCTCTCAGTTTGCACTGTCGCCAATTGTACTGTAGGCTTACATCCAACTTGAACGTGACCGTGGCACGATGCCGAACTTCCGGCTGGCCCGGCAAACTTCCGTCATTTGTGACTGTCACCGTGACCCTCCATCTTTTCGCCCTCGACAACCCTTCAGCTCGTTCGCTCAGCAGCTTAGTATGCTGTCTCTCCCCGATCTTCCAACCGAGCTACTTTTGGAAATTGTCAAGTACTATCCTGAGCAACTTTCAAGTCTCGACGCAAGTGTCCACGGGACGCACAGTGACCAGTTCGACGGGAACGATACATTACGTGCATTGTCTCAGACGTGTCGCACCCTCCGCGATGTATTCCTTCCTGTACTATGGGCGCACGTACACGCCTACTTTACCGTACGCAACCTGCCCAAGCGGAAGATCAAAACCCGCGCGAAGATGTTAGAACACCGCATGAGGGGCATCCAGAGAACGTCTCATGTAATCCCATACATTCAGTATGTGTTTCCTTCGTTCAATGCCCCTAAGCCAACCGAGTTCTGTTTAGCTCCTTATCAATCACGTTGGAGGAGTGCAATCACGATAACTGGCAACCGCTATCTCAATTCATTCGAGTTCTGGATCTCCTGCCAAATCTTCAGAGCCTCACCATCCTTCGAATTCCCACCGAAATGATCGCCGTTTGTCAGACAAGTTTCCGCGAAAAGTTATATCCCTCTATCACAGCGCTAGCGCTTCCGGACGAGCTGGCTGGGATTCTGCACTGTTTCCCCAACGTCCAGGAGTTGACGAGGGGCAGCGACGGATATACTGACAAACTCTTCAACGCCTCAAAAGACATCTACAAACATGTCCGTACCGTTAACAACGTCTCGGCCAACGTGGTCAAAGGTAAGTTGTCGTATTCTAGTGCTCATGCGGAGCTTTTATCATGCCCAGCTCTCCGCCAGGCAATCCCACATGTGCAACGTCTATCAATATGGAAACCTATTAGATTGGTTGGGCCCCGAACAATAAACGCACAGTGCTCGTTCATCTGATTTTCATTTTTAGGATACGTTACGTCTCCTCGAGGGCATGGACAACCTGTCCGACTTACGAATCCGTTATCGAAACGCCGTTTACGAACCTACACCTCCTTTGGATGAGCTCATTGCGGCTGCTGAACGGGTACTGCGGACCTCCAAAGCCCGTGGCCGAAAAGAGCTCCGCATCCAGCATCTCGAGCAATACGACGGTATCATCCGCGACGAGACATTATTTCTCGTGGGCCGACCCCAGTGAACGACGCACACGTATCCGAATGGCTTACGGATGCAACAATCGGCGGATCTCAGATTCTTGGAAGTCAATGTCATTGTAAACTCTATTAAATTGTATGTGACCAATATCTACTGTTATACAGGAAACCTATTTATCTGTCCAGTTCGTTGAGGTAGGAGTATTATTCGATTCAAAAGGAGCATCACTTCTCAGAGATATCCTGTGCAGGAGACGACCGCAGCTTGATTTCGATGTTCCTTAGTCATTCTCCGACCACTGCGTCAAAAAAAGCTCCTAGGATCTTGACTCATCTTCTAAGCGCAGCCAGCGCCCTCACAACTGCTTCATCTCCTCGATTTTACTCGGGAGAGTGAAGAGTTCATGGCTCTCAAATCATCAACGATCAGCGAAGGCTTACTGCTTGACAGTCATAGGATTTCGCTGCTGCTTTCTTTCATCGTTCTTGCAATTCGTGACACCATTGATCCCTGAAATAGTGTGTCACATCGAGTCATATCGAATTAACGCGGTCGGTATTACAAGAAACTGACCTAACTTGCTGCGAGACGGTACTGTCTGTATCCTGGTGTATATGGATGCAGGATCCACCCCTGACGACTCATGACTGGTTGTCAGCGCGCTACCACGTCTTAACTGCTACCTCCAGGCTCCTGCAGGATCGCATCATCCTGTGAAGTTCTTGGCATCTCCAATTCGTTGTCGATACCTGGCATGAGTCGCGACGTGGACCGATTCAGAAGTACACTGCGCCGCATCCTCTCCGAGTCGCCCATGCGCAGCGAATGCTATCCTGGTTACCTGAAGGTCCGCTTTCTTAAAAGTCGTGTGGGCTGACAGTCACTGGCCAGCACTATCAGCCAAGTTTCGCGCAGGTCGCCTCACAATGCTCAAATTCACCACAGAAGCTGGAACAGCTCTTGGCTTTCTCATCGGAGTGCGTTTGCATTTCATCCGAGATTTTGCTTTGAATACTTTTGATTGATTCCCTTCCAACCAGTACCTGGTCGTCTTCGCATGGATGCTGTTCGCGTACCTCGCCCATCTCATCAAATGGCGCTCAAGATACTCCCTGATTTTCTTCCACGTCATCATTCGGGTCGCCTCTCAAGGATTGGGGATCGCATTCGGTATCCTTGGATTTAGAAACACCGGCGTGTTCCTCGCGTTTCTCGTCCTGAGCACCGAGGGCTATTTCTCTCTGGTTTATCTCTATCCTTCTTTACATGTTCCATACTCAAAGCAGAAACTTTAGGTCCTCTGCGCCTTCCGTTTCCTTGTCTCGTGGCAGCAGCACAACCTCGCGAGCGGCACCTCCTGGCTCGAGCCGCGCGATGACCCCGACGCGCCAAAGCCCAACAAATCGCGCAAGCTGCTTGTCTTCATCTTCCTCGGGCCTTTCGCGCTGCTCATCTACCGGAACAACCCGATGGTCGCAATCCACTCGATTCTCGTCCTCGCCAACGTCGCGATCGTCATCGGCGGTGCATACCTCGCCGGCGCGGACTACAATAATCTCGGCGCGCCCGACACGCAGCGCCGTCTGGAGGTCTCGAAAATCACGCGCACCGCGGGGCAGGGCGTGTTCCTCGCGTGCAATGCGCTCCTCCTCGTGGCGATCGTGCATACGATGCTGCACAATCTGCGACATGGGGATCGCTCTGCGTCGGGGGCCAAGGGACCGAAGATCCACGCGACGCTCGTCCTCATCTTGTTGGCGTGGTTCCCGCTGATGGTACGCGGAGTGTTCGGGATCTTGCAGAGCGTGATATTCGAGGTGCGCACCTGCGATTACCGGCATTCTTGTGTTCTTAAGTGACCCTGATTTTTCTCTCAGCTGTCTTACTTAAACCGTTAGTCTGTCTACCTCCTCCATCTCTTCCCCAATGCTGAACAGAGCCCAGCGAACAACTACACCGCCTCGGGATTCAAGCCCTCCTTTACCGTGATTGAATACGGGCTCGGCGTCCTCCCCGAATTCTTGACGTGCGTCCCGTCCCCTATATTATTCCTCTGCTAATGCGGATTCGAATGCAGATGCGTCATCCTCAACCTCACGTATGTCACTTCCCGGAAGGACGCACCCCGGCGCCAGCACACCGATGCGTCGGAGACGGAAAAACAGTTTATAGCGTAGATTACCGGGACCATGAATTTAGAATAGATGCTGGTGTTGTCCTCGCCGCTCGGTATCTGTTGTTCCCATCATTTGCCAGTTTCCCGTCCGACGATATCCTGAATCTTTTCATGTGCTCCAAATGTAATTTGCCGTATGTATTCAGTGTCATATAAACGAGCATTACACGCGACAGTCACCCCCATCTTGCTGGCGTGGTTCCCCGCTGATGGTACTCGGAACGTTTGTAATCCTGCAGAGCGTGATAAATGGACTTTACACTTGATATAACACTTCACGTTTCACATCAGGCACCTCGTCATGGAGAAAGGCATGAAACTAACCTGTTATTTCTCTACCATGGCATGTTGAGTTTCAAGAATTATTGCAGACCATTGAGGAACGCGCCGCGCCGTCTTTCAAGGATGTCCCATGGGTGTGAAGATAATTCAAGATCTGCTTATGACGGCGTTCACTAGCTGTCGGCTGGCATGGTTTTCAACTTGACGGGAATCGTGCGAGCAACTCAAATTGAACGCCAGACAGATCACGGTGTTTACAACATCATGAATACAAGCATCATCAGATATGGTTTTCAACTTTGGACGAGTCAACAACCTCAAGTACGCCGAAAGCTCTGCGAGTCTCCAACATCGATAAGAGATGGCCAAATTCTAAGTGGGTGATTTTACATGCAGACCGCATGGTTAGCGTAATCGTATGTTTTCTCGTCGGCCCGCGTCCACACTTCCCGTTCCGTTCCGCCTCTACGGAGTAAGCGCGCCGATCGCGCCGCTTCCCGTCTCATCTCCCATTATCCACGCCGCCTACGTCGCTCAACTTTCCTCCCATTTAGTCCCATTCCGACACTTACCGTTATTACTGCAACGATGCAATGACGGGACGCGACGCGTTTGTTTGCACGTGTACGTTGCCATCAACGCCGTCGGCTCCGACGTGACGTAGCCCCGGCCCGGGTAGTTCAACCAACTTCCTAGTACTTTCACTTACTTATGGTTAAGTACACCGCTCCCGTGGACTCCAACGGCCAGCCTCTTCACCCACCCGGCGTCTGCTACCCTCCGCGCTCCATAGCGCACCTCCGTTCCTTCCTTGGGCGCCGTAGTTCCGCCACCGCCGTCGTTCTTGTTCCACCTCTACGATGGCTCCACCCCGTTCATTCCCTGCTGTACTTCATCGTTCTTTCTGAAAGAACCGACAATAGGGAATCCTACACTCACCCTCCTCACCTCTAGTTGTCTCGCCCTCTTCCACTGCGTTCATCACAGCATTCGAATTTCGGCCGGCGTAGAGTCTCATTTTCGCGGTACGCCCATCTCGTATTTTCTTCCATATTCTTCCACCCTCCGGGTTCCCTGCTCTTGTCGCGCGAGTCAAATTTTCCACGGATTGTGCTGGGGATGCACATGGCGGTGCCGGCCACGAAGTGCTGAATGTTGTGCGGGACATCCGAGAAGGGGGTGCGCCAGAACGCGGGATATGTGAGGCGTGTGCTGCGAGGGGCAAGGTCGACTGCATGTTTTAACGGAAATACCCAC
The DNA here is from genome assembly GCA_029289565.1 of Mycena galericulata. NCBI lineage: Eukaryota > Fungi > Basidiomycota > Agaricomycetes > Agaricales > Mycenaceae > Mycena > Mycena galericulata. Next base: position 221,391 of record JARKIA010000158.1, on the reverse strand, counting down.
TCAGTGTACCCGCGGCCATCGTGAAGCACGTACTTGCGATTAGCCCCTGCGCGGACCGAGCCTTGGTGCTGCCCCCGCGATCTCACATCCGCGGGGCGACTTTAGATACCCACTTCCTCATGTCCTCGCTATCATTACTGACTAGTTCTAGGTAGACTCAGATGTATGTGCTTCAACCTCAATGCATACGATATTACGACGCGAATTGACAAGTTCAGATATCGAGACAAATGCAAAGCTCGGCATCAGAGAGCACAAACCGACAATCACGCGGGCCCAGACGCAGCCCAGTCTGACGAGGTCTAACTTGGGAATGTTTTGGAGCAGCGAGCGTCGAGCGATAAGCACGACAGCTGGCAACTGTCAGGGAAGGCGTCTCTACCACCATCGAATCGCCGCATTCTTCTGAGGTTCTCTGTCACACTGGACCTCAGAGGTCCACTAAAAAAGCCAGCAGCCCATTGGGCGCCAGAGGATAACTCACCACCGGGCAATCTCCACCGTCTGATTCTCTGTTACTGAACTGCGGCCGGGAGGCACCATTGCGCGGCGGGCTTGTGTGGAGCATGGCCCATGTGGCGACTTCCCACAAAACGGCATTTGGTTCATATTTTTTAGTGCTGGGTCTGAAATGGTTTGGGCCTTGTATAATACACGGCCGCGCAGAGGCCCCCATGTCTTGAATGAAGGGCTTGTTTAATACATTAAATACACGCACTTTGCCGACATCAAATTCCCTTATTAGGATAGGGGCAATCTCGGCTGCATCTTCTCGGAGTCCTCCGCCATCCTCCATCGTCCACCTTGCACTCAGATCTTCAGGTCTTCCCCAGAAAAGCGTGTAAGGACTCACTGGAGGCCTTCTTGATCCAGAACCACCTCAAAAGACGGCCTGTGAAGCGTCCAAACCGCCGTAAGCGGTGTATTTAATGCATAATAAATACATGGCCTTTGGGAGCCTTGAGGTATGAAATGTATTATACCATGTATAATACTGCTTGTATAATACACCGTTTTTATACAGCCTTTCAGACCCGGCACTAATATTTTTCATTCGCAGGTGGATGTACTACCCGCCGGGCCGATCGACGTGTTGCCTCCGCCGACCTCTCCAATTCAACTACCAATCCATCTCTGCCTCGATCTCCGAATGCATCACCCCAGCACGCGCGCCGTTCCATCCGACACACCGGTTCCCATACCTCGCCGCCGCCGCCGCCGCCGCCCGTACACCCTGACGCCCGTAGTTTGCGACCGGCCTCAAGACCCTCAGCCTCCTGTACGACGTCCGCTATCTCGCGTGTGCAGGGGCTGTCGGTGCTGATCGCCCAGGCGGGCGACGTGCCACTGACTAACCTATGAAGGCTGGTGTGCTCCGGGGAGCTCGAGCGCTGGTTGCACGCGTCGTGGACGATGGACGATGCAGCCGCAGGCTCTGGTCGCAATATGCCGACTGTAAGGAATCGGTTCCATCATGCTCCAGGCTCCTAACTAAATCGTTAGCAGTTTAAATGAATGATTAAGAACTTTGGGAAGAGGAGGCCGAGGACCAGTGTATGGTTCCAGGCTCTCCGTGAGTGAGGCACGCGGGACGCGCTTCAGGATCCGTCCGGCGACGAATGAAGTGATCCTACATATGTTCGTGCACGAGCAATGTTAGGAAGTGGGAGCCGGTACGAAGTGCCGGTGACCACTTGACCTACTTTCTATAAAAAATTAAGCCTACTCGTTATACAGCTTGTGAATAGTGATTTGCCGGGCTCGGGCTTAGGCCCGAGCCCGGCCCAAGCCCGGGGCTTTCAGGCCCGACCCGACCCAAGCCCGACCCGGTTTTGAACCGGGCCTAAGGTCGGGCCTGAGATTTGCTCAGGCCCGAAGCCCGGGGCCTAGGCCCGGGCTTTTCCTAGTCTCCTGTAGTCAGACCCTACACCAAAAATTTTAATGATAGTTGATAAAACTATCTGTAGAGTGATTCCATTGGTACACAGAAAACCGCAGGTTGGATTTCCGTGATAGTTGGCTGACCAAAAGTGACTTTCTCACGTTCCCAAATAGGCTTCCAGGGTTGTTCCTCTCACTTCAAGGCCAAATTCCAACAGATAACAACAGGTTGCATCCAATATTCATCCTTTTGCTACTTGGTAGTCCCGTGAGCAAATTCCTGCCAAAATCTGCTATTTGATATATTTATATAATTATTTATCGCTAAGCCCCGGGCCTAGGCCCAAGCCCGACCCGACCCGGCCTCAAGCCCGATGGTTGGGTCGGGCCTGAGATTTTTCCCGACCCAAGCCCGCCCAAGCCCGGCCCAAGCCCCGGGCTTTCAGGCCCGGCCCGACCCGGAAAACACTACTTGTGAAAGGAGTGTGCAAAAGAGTGTCAGTGTGCTAGTGAACCCTACACTAAATTTTAACAATAAACAACAGGCCACAGAACTTAAAAGTGCTGTCCAGTGTCCGTTCCTCAACGAGTGTTTACTCGAATCAAAACCCAGTCGCACTAGGTGGCGCCCCGTTACGTAAATTATTCACGTACAACGGGTTCAGGTCGACTTGCTTCGCCCACAGGTTCCACGCGCGCGGAGAGCTCAAGGAAACGAAAGTCAGCAACAACACCCTTCGAAGGTAGATCACTGTACTTACAGCGATGTCGTCGCGGTAGTTACGGAGTCAATTAACTCCTTTGCGTTTAACGCCTCTGGCGCCTTGCCACCGCCCAGGAGGATGGATTGGAACTGCACTTTGGCGTTTTGCATGATATAGAAGGCGTTGAAGACGGCTTGGCGGACGGAGATCGCACGGATGGCCATCCCATGGTTTGCCATTAATACAACCTACCGCAATCATGGTGAGCAAAATCAATTCCTTCGGGACGAGATGGATGGATACATCGCTGCCATTTACGAACGTATTTGCGAGGGCATCGCCAAGCATCACATTTCGAACGAGGAAATCGCTAAGTGTGTCGCCGACAAGCACACTTGCTGGCAAGTTGCTGAAGTCGAAAATCGGCGCTTGCGCGCCAACTGCCGGGGCCTATATCGATTCATTAGCAGGAAGTGCTCGTGTGCGGTCATGCAAACTCACGGTGGACATTTGGGCCACGAGCGGTACTGTCGCTTGGTTTGCGAAGGGAAGGATCGCCTCCGTGTGGGCATGGACTACCGCATTGACTTCCGGGAATTGATTGTATATCTGTGAGATAGTCAGTCATGCAACGCGCCATCTGAAATCCGTCCGACCTCTGAGTGGATAAACCGCTCCGAAAATCCAGTGGGAATCGTAGCATCAGGCGAAAACGTAAGTTCGATCGCTGTCGCGTTTTGTATTGCGTACCTGCGAGAAGCGTCAGAAATACTTCCAGGTTTTGGAAACGGAGGAAACATGCGTGACGATGGAGGTCGAGTTTGTTAGTGCCGGTGCGATGGCAAAACTCCTGGTAATCTAGCTAAATAAATCTGGATAAAACGGCCAGAATCCGAACGCACATGAGGAATTGACTACTATTGACGGGATTTCGGACAGAGACGTGACCAAGAGCGTCTACGATATCGAGAAAGTGGAGAATATCTGACGGGAGGTAAGCTTTCGGGACGGAATAGAGGGAGGAAACGCACGGGAGGCATCGAGCAGGTCAGTGACAGCCCCGTGTACCTCAGGAGGAATAGCAGGCTGTCCTGACACGAGTGCAGAGAACACAATGCCCGCCAGGAAACAGCTCAAGGTAGAAGTGAAGTGCATGGAATGTACTGAATCCGCACTCGACATTACGCAGAGCTTTATGGGGCAGGCGTAGGTAGCATCACGACACGAACGTGGAGACGGGAGTCCGTAAGAACCCAGTCCGATCTTCCTTCAAACAGGACCTGCCGCATCTGGAAATGGGGCCGCGAGGTAAGTATGCCGCAGGTTGTGAATTTCGGAACTTTCGAGCTGTTGGCAGCATACGCGTACTTATGTGTACCACTGATTCTAGTTGCACCTCAAAGCCTCACTGCTCAAGCGCTCAATATTGAGCACAGAGCGCAATTTCGGCTGTCTGGCATTGGCGGCATTGCATAAATTAATTCGCCATGAATCAGCTCTCTTCTACAACTGCCGAGCCAGGCCCAGGGTCTGACCGTGACACTGACAGTTAATGATCATGAGAAACTGTACTATTTCGACCCAAATGTTTACATCTATCGACCGAATGTTCACGCAGTGATAGGCATCTCGTAGATTTATGTAAAGATAACCACCCGTATATACCTACATGTTTATGTTCGTAAACTCGTTGTTCATGTTGTGGATCACGCGAGTATAATATACCCCCCCCGCCCCACGTCGAAATAGTACAGTGTCGTCACATTTTGCAAATTTTCGACCTGTATGAGTCTAGTTGCACTTCAAGCTCACCGCTCAAGCATTAAGCGCAGGGAAGTTTTAAACTGTCTGGTATTGCAAGTATCGTGAGCTCTCTACATGTATAACTGCCAATCCAATGACAGTGATGATCATGAGGTAGTACTCTACCATTTCTTAACCATCACCCGAGCATCTACTCTACCCGTTTACAAAGTTACGTGTTTCTGTCTGTTTCTCCGTGAGAACCTTTTGCATTAACCCAAATCTTCTTGCGACGGATCGTCCGCTACGAACAATATAGTGACGTGCCGGGCTGCCGCCTACGTGGAGACGGACATCTCAAACAGTGAGCGCGGAATTACTGTCTTTTCATCGAAAGAAAAAATATTTTGGCGTACTTCTCGACTTCAGGGCGCCAGCTGATTTAAATAGCGTCCTGACAAAAGTAGACTATGGACGCATGATGACGGAGCTGCAGTTATTAGATAGTAAAGTACGATGATCAAACTATCCAGTGTCTTTCCTACACGCAGTTATACAACGTACCACACATGATTTCTGTTACTTAGGCAACCCTTCAAATCCGCGGCTATAGATCCGGCTCGGGGTACTACTTACTAGGCGCATCGGAGATATGGTGCAATAGAATTGATCGTAAAACTCAAAATGTGTTCAATGCGAGTTAAAAAAAAAACTGCAGGAAACACTGGGATACAAAGGAATCAATTATAACATTAGAATATCCCTTATACCCTACAGCTAGTTGAAGGGTGAGCGAAAAACGTTCGGCGCACCGCGATCACGTGGTTTGATTCTGGCTCGATCAACCCCTAAGTGTCAACACGCGATCTCCGGAATGTGCCGGGCATGCAAACGGAGTGAAGAACTTGCAATTCAACGCGGCGAAATCTCAGCTCTCATCGGCACCGCACCGCCCATCCAGCCACAATGTCAACTGCCTATCTAGACACAGTGAATGATCGGTTCCGTACACTTCCTTCCTTCCATCACAGTACCGTACTATTTTGACCAATGGCGGTCATGGGTCACTGCCCTAGGCTTGGCCGAATTGAATGCTTCCTTTATAAAATTGAATCTCCCGAATTCGATTGCCAGCAGTTGCTCCGATAAAGTCGTTGGATCGTCGCCTCGGTCGTTGTGTCAACTTACGCCCAATGACTTCCGCTCTCGAGATATCGGCATACCTACGCGTATCGGCGTACGCCATCGCATTCTTCGAGTAAGTGCGTTCCGTGCCAAGCCACGATTCACTGACATAATTGACATTCCGAAGCTACCTGCAAACGCTGCCCGCCGAATACCGGCTGTATGCACGGCAGAAGGGAATTTTGAAGCTTTCGTGCGTACCTGTATTCATTCCAGAATCTGCAAGGGAGCAATTAACTGACATACAGCACGCCATGCATCTTGTTCATTCTGGTGCGCTACCTGGGCCTTGCGGCCATGATTATCGGGAACACGGGCTTCTTCTACCACGGGTTCACCGAAGAATCGTGCCGCCGCTACTACTGGCTTGCGCCGATATTCAAGCGTGCGTCGTAGCCGGAAATGATTATTTTATGTCGATGGTAAACGCCTCATCGGCGGCAGTGTTACTGTACATGGTATCGCAGGCGATCCTGGGTCTCCGGTATGTGCTTGGGTTGACCTGGCATTCACCTGATCTACGACTGGGCGATAACAGAACATACGCTCTCTCGCGTAAATCGCCGCATGTCCTCAAAGTGCTAGTTGTTCTGTACGTTCTCGCCACAACGGTGTGCCATCCGCACGTTTGAGCTTCGTGCACACGCTGACAGCCCATCTGTAGGCCGAGTCCATCTCTTCGTTTTGGAAACGTATCCGTGAGTGCCCATCTCTTGGAATGTGAGCAGAAGGGGCTGCAACATTATCATTAGCATCCCATGCCAACGTATGACTTCTTGCCATGCTCCACATCTTCAACTTTGCGGAGCCTCAATAATTCTAGGGCAAGTGAGTATCATAGCGCCGGATTAGATCGGCTGGGTTCACTTACCTCCTTCACAGCTGCACTTCGGGCAACGCGCCTGGTGTCCACCTCGCATCGCTCTACTATATCGGCGGGCTGTAAGCCAATGTTCCATTCGCCGAATGCAGTATACCGACGACATGCATGCTGCGGCAGAATTTTTGACGTCGTGAGCATGCTGATCTCATCCGCATACCTATGGAAGTTCTCGGGCGAAAAGCGCTCTTCGTGCGTACTTGTCCCTTTAAATTTGTACGTGTGACACTGACGCCAGCGCCCGCAGGCGGAGTCAGCTCGCGAAAATGATGTTGCACGACGGGATCATGTACTTCCTCGCACTAAGCGGTATGTCCCAGTCTTCTGTCTGGAGTTACTGCATTCCGTTCAACTCAACGCATACAGCAATGAACGTCGTGAACATTATTTTTTACAACAACCCAAACACGGCCGTGCAGGCGTCCGCGTTGAGTTTCTCGCACTTTTCGGCTGGGGACGTACACGCACCGTGACTGATACCTGGGAACAGGGGGCCGCTCGGATTCGCGGTCACGATGATCTTCAGCGGGCGCTTCATCCTCAACCTCTCCGGTGCGTTGGCTGGCTGGTCCTGGTGCGGGCAATCAACTAACAATGTAACATCCGCCGTGCAGAACACGTCCGCGACGGAATCTCGGGCGAGCTGTCTTCGTCGCGCACACCCGCCAGCCCGGGGGTGCACCATCCCGGCTTCCGCACTGGAAGCCAGCTCGCGTCGGGAAACGGGCAGGACGGGGGGTTAGTCGTGAAGGTCGTGCAAAATGTCATCACGATGAACGACCTGGGGAGGGACGCTGATACGGAGACGAAAAGCAGAGGCCACGGGCCATGGAATGACGAGAGGATGGGACCGTGACGCATGACCTCACTCTTTTCTCCATCTTTCTTCGCCGTGGGAGCGTTTTTTGGGCATAAAGTAGTTTTTTCTGGTAGGCTTATGTACAGGGTATATGTATAATTTATAGGAGGCTCGGCGCCAGTCCATACGGAAACCAGCAACAGGATGGTTTCAGTACCCAGTTTAAACTACGTCGTGTTTAAATCACGAGTCAGTTGCCCATAAGAATTTACCTCTAATTGTGCAGTTCAAGCCGCGTTCTAAACCGTTGCGGTTTGACCCGATAGTTTGCGGTTCCAACTGGATTCAAACCACTGATGGTTCTAACCGGCTGAAAATGCGATTGAACCATTCCCGTTCAAACCGTTTCAGTTTCAACCTGGTGCGGTTCAACCGAACTTGCATCGCAGCCACAACGCTGTATTCCGAAAAAATGTTGTGACAGCGGCAGTGCCTTTATAACCGCCGGATTTCCCCCTATACCCCGCCCCGTTGTGCAATGGACCATCCCAAAAACCCCGTGTTTTCCACGCCACAACGATTTTGCCCCGGGACCACCGAAAGCGGCACACACAGTTAAATTAGAACACCGGCACTTCATATCAAATCTCCGGCGATCAAGCACACGCTCGTACCTTAGAGTACTGCTGCATATCCATCACGACTAGGTACAGCAACAATAAATATCAGTTCAGTTCAGTTTTGCTTGGAGGAATCCACCCACTTGCATAAATCGAAGAATTGATAATCTTCGGAATAAGATTTCGTATCCTGTGTCCACCACAGCTGCATGACGAGGAAAGAAGTGCACAATTATTTTTGGTACACAAAGATACGACTGAGATACAATCGCCTGCAGAACATACTCTTCACCGAGCTACGTCGCAACGGCTCAATTTCCTCCTGAAATCCAACATGTCTGCTCAAAGCCCGAATTTGGCATCCGGTTCCCCGCAGAGGAATCATAAGACTGGGTAAGATTATATGCCTGGATACTAAAGTATCCGGGTCTTCTCTCGTCTTGGTCTTCCGCAAAGTTACAGTACCCTTCTTAGGATAAAATTACCATAAATGGACGTGTCTGCGAAACACGAAAAGCACAGCCACCCCATTCTTTCGGTGATATCGGCCGATCTGTTTGGCGAGCAACTTGTTCTACTCTCTCCTCCTTGTACCACATTCTATTCCACTCTTTATAAAATAACATCTGTCTGAAGCCTTTAAACTCTGACAGGAGATCACCGAGGGTGGCACCAAAGGACTTGAAACTAGACCGCCACGACGAATTTAGCAGCTTTAAGCCTTTCAAAGGTCAGTTTCCAATTTCCTACATTTCAGATGAAGCACCGGGGCGCTTTGCGCCCCGGCACACTCTTGTAATTTGTTACAGAGTACGAATATCGAAGTTATGTGCAGAGTAAGCTTAGTCATCTAAGATTGTTTCGAATTGGGGGTATCCAGGCTCCGCCCGGAGGGCCATTACCTCGGAATCCCACAATTCCGGACAAAAAGGACATCTGAGACCTAGCGCAGGGTCCTGCCGGCGCATCCGAAGGCAAAATTGCCTTATATGGAAGGCAGGCGTAGTAGCTCTCTCCTCGGTTTCGAGGCCCGAAAAAAAATTGTGCAAGTGCATTTCCATGTAAAAAGTCGGTGGCTGGGGATCCGTACAGATTTGCGGCCGTGGGGGTGTATCTCGTTCAGCGATACTCTGTGGCCTTGGGCAAAAAAAATTGAACCCGGTTCGAAAAATAAAAAACCGCACGGACTCGATACGCTACCTCGGAACGTGGGTAGCGATTCATACATGTGCAGCATAGCTACTATATCATTGCGTACAACAGAAGCTGCCATATACGAGCCTGTTATGTACCGGCACCTTGTGATGGCCAGCTGGGTATTCAGTGTTTCATTACTCACGGCGGAATGTTCACTCCGCTGGGGGATTTCCGGGAGCTTAAATAGATTTGAGTGCAGGTGTACTTGGTTTGAAGGGGCCGAAACCGCCGAAGAGTTCCCCGTGAACTATTGTTGCTTCTTTGCAGTTGTCGCGAGTCGGCGACGTGCAACGCCATGCCATTTGTCGGTGTCAGGCCATCCCGCAGGACGTTGGCAACGTTCAGTGAGGTTTCAAGTTGAGAATTGAATGCTGCGAGCTCAGATCGGCGAGTGGAAGGAAAAGTAGCCAAACCGAAAGATCAGTCCAAACTCCCTGGCCAACAGGCGGATAAACTTGAAAGTATGAGGGTTCATCTTTTGACTTGCAAATTGACTTGTGCCCGCGCGGATTGACTTGGTATGTACATTTATCCATCACTCACCTGCGGCAACGTCCTGGCTCGCATTCATAGGTCCTTCAGGATCACGATATCAGATTTCGGATTCGGATACAGAGAACTCCCGGTGGACATGAATTCCATACCCATACTGCCAAAATCCACGCCACGCATCACACCCCAAGCCCCCTCACCCACTCGAGCAGAACCGCATTCAGCTCCCCCGCACTGTGCGCCTCGCCCGCCCAATGATCCCCGCTGACCTCCCTCCTCGTCACCGGCCCCGTCGCATACTGCGCGTGCACGGCGTCCGCGATGCGCGGCAGCGTGAGGATGTCGTTTGTGAACGCGACGTATAGGAGGGGTTGTTTCACCTCTGCCGCCTCGGGGGGGATTTCTAATTCGCGGGTGGCGGTGGTTAGTTGGAATATTGCGGAATGCGGAACCAGCGCTAGGACGCACGCGCATCGTCCTCCGCCGTGATCCCCTCCGCAGGCGCGCGGTACCAGCACAGCGGCGCGGCGATGCCGCCGGCGAGGAGCGCCGTCTTGAGGTGCTGGTTCTCCTGCGCCGTGTGGGTTGGATTTAGCCTTTTTTTGTTTCTTTCAAGGGATGTAAGCGGAGCGTACCTCGGGCGTCATGTACGACGGGAGCGGCGAACGCGCGTCGCTTTCGATCCATTTGCGCGCACCGCCGTCGACACTCAGGTGGTCCCTCCACAGCTGTACATCCTCGGGATAGACCAGGCTGAGGAATGAGTCGATCTGCGGGCGCAATGAATAAATTTGGATTCTACATGAATATGGGGTATCAGCTCACATGCCCCTCGATAATCGCCGGCGCGTCCGGGTGGACGAAGAAGCGCATGTAGGCGAAGGCGTCGAACCCGAACGCCTTCTTTACTGCCTCTTGCTGAAAAGCACGGTCCGTACTGCCCTTTGCGGCGGGAGGGCTGTAGCTTCCGGCGAGGAATGCGCAGGCTGCGACGCGCTGCGGGTGGTAGTTGATCAGGCGGGACACGGGGTAGATCCCCCTTCGATGTCAATACACTCACTAAGTCAAATGTACATATAGCGCAGATCAATGGAAACGCACCGGTCATGTCCAATAGCGATGACCTTCTCGATTCGCTCTGCATCCAGGATGTCGACGATATCTTGGGCGTGGCCGCTGCCGGTGTAGACCTTCGGATCGGTAGGTTTGTCCGTCGCGCCGTAGCCTAAGAAATCCGGAACGAGGAGCCCGTAGCCCAGGGGCTCGAAGAACGGGACCTGTTTGCGCCAGAGGAAGGAGCCGGCGGGGAATCCGTGTGCGAAGAAGATGACGGGTTTGTCGAGGGCGGGGGGCGACCAGTAGTATGAATAGTTGAACCCGCGCTGGGTCTTGAGTTGTTTGTAGCGGGTAGGGTCCATCGTGCTGAGGGTGAGGATGAGATCCGCATGCGGGCTTTAAAGCCCTGTATATAAACCGGTTTATAATACCGGCTTATAAACAGGGCGTTTATAAACACGCTATAAAACGGCGGGATTATATATAGGGCTTCCGACTCCTAAGTGAATTGCGCCATCTGACGAAATGTTCACTGTGTTCAATTCTAGGCAATCATGGCCAGATATGGCGCGAAGAGGTTGCTATTTGATGAGGGTGTCGTCCAGAATGTCACGAGCGAGGAGCTTAGGGTCCGGGGCCTGGGTCCCAGGTCGCCGTCACGGTGGTCGTCGTGGTTAGCGCTGGTTAGCGTGAATGACAACACGTGTAAAATTATGTAATGTCACGACGTCTACGGGACATTCTGCATCTCCCGCGTCTCCAACTACTTGCCTTCCTCAACTACCCTCGGCCCTCCGTCCTAGTCGCCCGGGGAACCAACTGGACAACATCGCCGTATCTCACTCATGTATGTATAACTGATTAACGGGGTATTCAATGTAGGTTTCCTTCGAGGCACGACAACTTTAGTAGCATACATAGTAGTGCTGGGTCTGAAATGGTTTGGGCCTTGTATAATACACGGCCGCGCAGAGGCCCCCATGTCTTGAATGAAGGGCTTGTTTAATACATTAAATACACGCACTTTGCCGACATCAAATTCCCTTATTAGGATAGGGGCAATCTCGGCTGCATCTTCTCGGAGTCCTCCGCCATCCTCCATCGTCCACCTTGCACTCAGATCTTCAGGTCTTCCCCAGAAAAGCGTGTAAGGACTCACTGGAGGCCTTCTTGATCCAGAACCACCTCAAAAGACGGCCTGTGAAGCGTCCAAACCGCCGTAAGCGGTGTATTTAATGCATAATAAATACATGGCCTTTGGGAGCCTTGAGGTATGAAATGTATTATACCATGTATAATACTGCTTGTATAATACACCGTTTTTATACAGCCTTTCAGACCCGGCACTAATACATAGTAGGCGTTCGGTCCGTTGACCGAAAGCCTATTGATGGCGTGGAATGCCTATTGATGGCGCGAACGCCTATCCATCATGTCAAGTGCATCACGGCGTGATGGATTTGCCGTTGGTTGCCGAAAATTGTTAAATCCCTCAACTCTGTATCCACTGTGCGTGGGGGGTTAGGTTTGTCAAGTTTCGGTGTTCTGCGAGCTTGACGCGGGCCGACACGTCGCGTCTCCATGGAGGTAGTTTGCCGAGGCAGGTATATACGTAGCTACGTGGCATGTTTTCCTTACCCGTTTGCCAACGCTCGTCTTAGTGCTCCCCGCCGTCAAGGTTCCTCAACCTGAGTTTAACAGCCAGCAGAGGCTCGACACAACAAACGGGAGTCGCCACTCTAACCGGGGCCGTCACCTTAACCGGGACGTGACGGGCACGGGGTTCGGGGCCTTCTTAGGTTTTCGACAAGGTTTGGGTTAAATTTGGGTTAGAAAAGTTAGGTATGGTTAAGTTTGGTGTTCTGGTTAGGTCCCCAGGTATATTGAAGAGGTTGTTGAAGAAAGGACTTGGTTGTTTTGCTGGCATGCCACTATTGATGGTGTGATGGCTGATCTACAGGCGATAGGCATTCACGCGGCAAGTAGGTGTTCGGTCAACGGGCCGAACGCCTATGCTAAAGTTGTATGTACTCCTCGTTTCCTTCCCTCAGGCTGCAACTTCGATCTGGCTCCCTCTTGGCTTTGCATCTCACATGATACACCCGAGAACGACCCGAAAACGAAAGATCACTACCGCGCCGTCCCTTCATCACACCCACCATCTCACTCACCATCTCTCCTCCCCCAACTCCAACCCGCGATCCGACACCCAGCCTCGACTGCGCACGAGACGCGCACACACCAGCCTAGCCTCGGCCCGGCGCGCGAAGCCGAACAGCGCACCATCCGTTCTCGTGCTCTTACTCGGGAGCGCGGCAATCTCTGCTACGCCGCCTCCGACTTCCGACTTGTACTTCCGAGCCACACTCGCGCCCACCTCCCACCTCCAATCGCCCGAGCTCCGTCCGAGCCCCACGTCAAGATGCGTGTCGGCGTCGCGTCAACATCGGCATCATGTCGCGTCGAAATGCGCGTCATCGTTGGCGTACGTCGCATTCCCTCGCGGCGTGTTCCCTCGCGTCGGCGTCGCGCCAAAATCAACTTGACTCGCATCACGTCGCGTCCCGATACTTCGACCCATCCAACGCCGTCCGCCCCAAAGCCGCGAGTAAGTACATCCGTATACCTACATTCAATATACGCATACATACGCACCTTGCTCCCTTGCCTCGACTCGCATCGACTCCCACCCGAAAGAGACTTCCAGTTGTTGCGAGGCGGGATCTTCGGTGCTGAGTCCTGCGAGGGATTTGTTGTTAGTGAAAGAAGATGGATGTAGATAGAGTAGGAAGTGGACGCACGCATGCGCGCCAATTCCGCGGCAAATAGAATTCGGGTGCCACGTGAATGCACGGCGTAACTCGAACCATGGATCCCAGCCACAAAATCTCAGACAGTCCGTCCAAAATCAGCCAGAAAGAGGATCACATACATCCGGCGTACGTGCGTGCGTGCAAGTGAAAAGCCGAACAAAGTGCACTGTTGGAAAAATAAAATAAAGTCGGCATCCGCCCAAACCCTCCGTCCAATAAGTAACATACTTTCCAAATCCATTCCTACTCCTCAGGACCCATCCGATTCCCATTCGCTTTTTCCGTCCCAGCACCAGTAACCTCCTCCCAATACCACCTTGGTAAAAACCCCACACGTTCCTCCCCACCCTCTACATCACGCACACTCTCGTCATCAAGTCTTACGAGCTCAACCCCAACGTTGGGACGGAATGTTATGCGCCACACCGCCGCGTCGGGGTGGGTTTCGTCCTCTTCCTCCTCCCGACGCGTCCCGTCCCCACATCGAGGCGAGACATGCGTCCTCACGAACCCCAAAAACGCCTCCCCCCACCTCAAACACCGCGCCGCATCCCACGCGTGCGCCTTCCCCCTTACGAGCCGCGGGATCTCGACCGTGAGGAACGTCTGCGTCGTCGTTATCTTGCCGGAGGGGGTCCGGAAGCCGACGAGGATTTCCTGGCGGTAAAGGCGCGGTTAGTTAGTTATATTACTTTCAAAATAATATGGACATTGGAAGGGACCTACCGGCACACCGAGCAGAAACGACTGCATGTAAAATTTAAGTAGCTTCCGGCCGTCGTGTCATTACTTGGTTGATAGAGTGGAAAGAGGGAAGACGACGCACTTCTCGAACCGCACCTCGTCCTGCGGGCTGCGGATCGCGAGTGACGTCTTGAGTTCCACAAATGTGTCCGTGTTGCCCGTGTACTTGCCTGCAATACGCGCTCGCGTCGGTGTAATGTAATAACCGCGTCACGCTTAAAACAAACACGCACCCCGTACACAATCCACCTCCCCACCAATGACAATTCTTGTGTCGCCGAGCTTCGTGCGCACGACGCTGCACCACTGGACATTCGTGTCGACGTCACCGCCCCACCCGGGTGGGTCCCCCGGCGCTTGCGGGACGTTAACCCTCGGCGCGCCCCCCGGCGGCGGGGTCGCGGACGTGCAGTACGACTCGAACGCGTAGCCGAAGTATGTTTGCTGGCGGTCGCGCGGTGCAATGTCGTTCCTGGGGACAACATGTATCAATCAATGAACGAAAGAGACGAGAGACGGCACGCACTTTTCCCGCAACCGCGCGTCGTCGAGGTGCTCCTCAAAATACAGCACGCTGCCGACGCACATGACGTTCAGCTCCCACCCCTCGCGTTCCTCGTACGGCGCCGTCAGGATCCTTTCCGCCAACGTCAGCCAACTCCATCAACCAATTCAAGGAGTTACAAGAAACAAACGCACCGGGTAAGCACCCCGCGCCACGCCACCGCGCCCACGCCAGACACCAGCGCAGGGTGCTTTTTCGCACACGCGGCAGAGACGGCGCGCAGGAGGCTGTCGATGCGCCGCCGCTTCTCGGGACGGCGCACCCAGCGGTCATATCCGTGCGCGAGCTGTGCGCGCGGTGGGGGTGCGGCCAAGAAACGTAGTGCGGAGTCGGTGAATTCGAGCTCGTGCTGGGGCGTGTAGGAGAAGGAGATTATTTGGGTGGGTTGCTGGAAGGCGGGTGCGGGGGCTGGCCCGGCGCTGAGCGTGGGGTAGGCGAGCGTATGTGGGGCCAGCGACGAGGAAGAGGTTAGAGAACGCCGGCGCTGTTCTGTGGTGGGACGAGCCATCAAGTAGTAGCCAGGTCAGCGACGGCCTCATGGCAAGTTCGGCTCAATAGTTTATGTGGGAAGCTGGAGAGACCTTCGATTCGACGTGTCAGATATTCCTCATCAGCTGATAGCCTCATTTTCAGGCTGCACAAAGATTTCAAGATTTTGAACGCCTCGGGCGACTGTGCGCGATCATCGAAGCTTCATCCCCTCGACGTGCTTGAGGTTGTGACTGATGAGGAGGCCAGCAAAGAGAAAGGTGTCGTCCAGATGGCAGATGTCACCGGCGAGGAGTTGGCCGTCGTCGCGGACCAGGAGGATATCGTTGGATTCCTAGGTCGTCGTGCAAAATCTCATGTTGATTCGACATCTTGCCGGTGCCTGCTAACAACCTGCTAACACGCTAATCGTCGTCGTTGTCGACTGTCAACACGTGCATGATTACTTAATGTCACGTGCAACCCGTTACCGATTACGGTGACCCAGGATGACCAGTTGAGCTAAAAGGGAGCCTGCGAGCGAGAGCTCAACACAGGCTGACTAAGAGAGTGTCGAAGTGATCAATCTTTGAAATTTGAATATCTTGTCTTCGACACTCTCGCTCAGATTTTGAAGCCCACCCACCACCCGAGTCCTGGTGTTCAGTTGACATGTCTTGTTTAGGGGTCAACCGAACACCTCACTCACAGAGACCCGGAAGTTGACAGCTCCCGGCCTCCTCTTCCCAAAGTCCTTATTTATTTATTATCCTTTCTAACGACTTAGTTAGCCCGGTGATTACCCCAATATAGGTCCGATCCCAAAGTCCGGACAAAATTTCGTGAAAATTCCGGGCAAAAAAACCGAAAGTGACCGCCTTGCGGAAAGAACAATTTGTGCAGTCTCAGAAACCGTGGGAACTTTTAAAAAGTCCGGACAAAAGTCAAATCGAGGCCGATTTTGCGGATCGGACCTATATTGGGGTTATCACCGGTCCTGGTGACCCTTGCTCTGAGTCTGAGTCTCTTCAAGTTGCGTCCATCTTACAACAGAAACTAACAGAAACCAACAGAAAAAATACCACGCACCGCGTTCAACGTTCGACGCCGTCCCGCCGTCCCAGTCCTTGATCTGGGGGGTTCATGTATGTTAAATAATGTTTAGTCCTCCTACCGCTCCATTTCTTTGGGGACTTTTTTTCTGGTGCTGCATCTTGTTTTGGCTAGGGAGACATGCGGGCCATTATTAGAATGTTCTCCCACTGAATCATGGCTGCCGTTTCTTTCACCGTGAGTAAGAATACAATTTCATTTTCTCTCCCACTCACCCACTCACCCACCCCAGCAACGAGTAATATCTCAGGGGGATCTTTTGTGTTTTGTCTCGGACTCCGACTCAACCTGAGAGGCTGAGAATTCATAATTGGTTTCATAGGCTTAAATGCATGAGGCTTTGATTCAACAGAGGATATGTTTCCTGGGTTTAATTGAGCCCAAGAGTCCTGCGGATGTCGCAGACGTGGTTCTAGTTGTCTCAGTTTGGGCCTGTGTACGCGCCAGATTACGCGACAAAATGGACTCACGTGCCTCGTGCCGCCGAGAAGATCCGAACAGATCAACGCTGACATCTGTCGGCACGCAGCCGGCACCGAGCCGCAGCCCAATAAGGTAACTCAAAAGTTGCGCGCGAAATTGCGCCAACCCAAAAATGCGCGCGAATCAAAAAAAAATGCGCGCGAAAATAAATGTACAAAGTGAACGGCATACTACGCTGCCTCCGACTTCCGAGCCACCCTCGCGCGCACCTCCATCTCCCGACGCGGCCGAGCTCCCTGCATGCCCACGTCAAAATGTGCATCGGAATCGCGTCAACGTCGGCATCACGTCGCGTCGAAATGCGCATTGGCGTCGGCATCGCGCCAATCACCTCACATCACGTCGCGTCCCGACGCATCGGCCCACCCAACGCAGTACGCCACAGCAACCCCGAGTAAGTACCCGTACTCAACCATAACCACACGAAGTTATGTACCACGTACCTCGGACAGCCTGTAATCCTCGTCGCCATCACCGCTGACCATCTGCAAGATAGGACTCTTCTATAACACTATATGCGCATCCATACTCCCGGAACCTCTGAGCTTCAAACGCAGCTCTCTGCTGGCTTCTTCTCCAGCTGACTCGCATGCTACCTTCGTGGCCCCGCTTCGGCTTAGTCGCCCGCGGGCCGGGACTTTGGCTGGCATCGTCCAGCTTTTTTTCCCTTGATTACTTTCGAATCTGACTCTGACTTCTGCGTTAACACGGGGCTTGGACCCAGGCAACTAGTTTCGCTTCCAATCTAGCTTAGACTTTCCTTTCCAGTCTAGTACTCGCGCTGAGTGACCGAATTTATTGCGACTTTCATTTGATTTCTTCCTCCAGATCCTCCTCCTCAATCGAAAACCTTAGAAACGGAGTTGTATTGGTTTCCTCGGTGCGTCCTCACTTTTCTCATCTCTAGATCTCTGGTTTGACTTCACTTTCTGCTTCCACCGTTGCAGAGTCTGTAGAACTACAATATACTCTTGTAACTCTTCATGAGCTTGCAGTTGCCTCGGTGCGTCCCATTTACTTCTTATCTAA
Source organism: Mycena galericulata (assembly GCA_029289565.1). Taxonomy (NCBI): domain Eukaryota; kingdom Fungi; phylum Basidiomycota; class Agaricomycetes; order Agaricales; family Mycenaceae; genus Mycena; species Mycena galericulata. The sequence continues at coordinate 203,619 of JARKIA010000158.1, read as the reverse complement.
TTTCTACTTTGATCTGATCTTCTTTTTGCGTTGCAAAGCCTGTAATACATTTATTGACCACGAGCTCGGTCTGAGATTGGGGTGTGTGTACTCAGACTCGATTCAAAGTGTATTTCTTCAACAGTGGACCGAGGTCTCATTCAATTTCGAGTTCCAACCCTTTTATTCCAATCTAGCGATCTTCGGGAGCAATCAAACGGCCTCCCCTGAGGTGAGTTTGGCTCCGCTCTATGCACCGACATTTACTGAGGTTGAATTTAGGTGGAGAATTTGGCCTACAAGACTATCAAGGTTAGGCTATTGTGGCTCACGAGGTATGTTCTTACTCTACACATTCGCACTACTTCAACCTTACTTACCTAGCAGTGACTTGAGCCTCGTTTCAGGAAGAATGCCCCTTCAAGATGTTTCCTTTCAGTTGAATATGCTCATTGGTCAACAGGCAAGTCTATTGGCACTATAATCTCGACTTCAACGCCTCCTCCCCTTCACAGATTTCCGGATTTGACTCTGGCCAACGTGGTGCACACTGCAAGCCTATTGGCTCTATGAAGTAAGTGTGTCCGTACTCTATTCGTGTTGCTTCATTATGTACTGACTCTGTCACCTGTTTAGGATTGCTTAAGCAAAACACGTTGAGACGTGAAATTGCTTAAGACCGGGATTAAGCGGATTAAGCGGGTTAAGCCCCTATATACTGTGTATAACTACATAATATATTGTTTCTCCTTGTGCCTGACACATTAAGCGGATTCAGCGGATTCAGCGGATACACCCGCTGGATCACCTTTAACGGTTTTACCCGTTTACAGCTAACGTCAGTTCCGAAGGCGCGAACGAAAATTTCTTGTTTTGGGATGTTTTCAAAGAATTGTTCACAACTCAACGAGTTCTGGACCGATTTGGACGAAACCTAGATGAATCTGTCGGGCTAATTCATGCGCAATTAGTGATAGAAAGGAATGTGTAAAAATATTATGTATTGGGTAATCTGTTGTTTTGGGTTGTTTTCGGGCTGAATGCTGTCTAGCATGCCCAGAGCATGTCCCAGTGACCTAATATGTTGGGACGGACAAATTATATGATTGGAAGAATATGTCATAGAGCCAGAAGGACGGATACCTTGGTCATACTCCCGTAGATGCATTGGAGAAATTGGGCAGCTTTTCTGCATTTGTAAATATTGTATGGATTGCATTGATCTATTGATTTTATATAATTCTGGCCCCCTCACATTTGTATACACGCATATGCCTTGTCTGTCCCTAGATATTAGGTCACTGGGACATGCTCTGGGCATGCTAGACAGCATTCAGCCCGAAAACAACCCAAAACAATAGATTACCCAATACATAATATTTTTACACATTCCTTTCTATCACTAATTGCGCATGAATTAGCCCGACAGATTCATCTAGGTTTCGTCCAAATCGGTCCAGAACTCGTTGAGTTGTGAACAATTCTTTGAAAACATCCCAAAACAAGAAATTTTCGTTCGCGCCTTCGGTACTGACGTTAGCTGTAAACAGATTTATCCACCCAATTCACCATAACTAGGCAGAAGAATGACAGACTCTGAGCTCCGGGAGCGAAATATTTTAGTAGTTGCACTCAATAAATTCATCGTACTCACCTCTCTTATAATGCCACCGTGCCGCTCGGTGAGATGGAAAGCCGAGCATGATGATGGCCGAGGCAGCGGTCCAAGCTGATGAGTCCGTGAGTGGGGATTTCAGTTGTAGAGGATTAGAGGAAGAGATAGATGGGGGAAGGTGATGGTTAGAGACAAGCTTAAGATGCACTGGCCTTGGCGTTCGAAGCGAGATCATTCGATCAATTTCTTTGTTTCAATTTTCTTTCTGCCACTTTGTCAGTCACACGTTACAGCGTCACTTACAGGCTCTTTCTCTCGTCCATCATCATTTCGCATCCCTCTTCTCTTCATACCCAATCCATGTTGATATCCAGCGCTCCGGACCGTGCACCGTTTCAAACCGATTCAGACCGGTGGTCTTCGATGGTTCGAACGCTGATCAGTGGTTTGTTCCGATCATATGCCGCGTCTCCTTATAATCTCAGTGGCATCCCAAGTCTGTTTCACTTTGCAGAAATCTCATCATGCAAATGACGCAGACATGCCCTGAGGTACAGTAAAGAGCTTGGTCACGCTCCCCGGGCGCTCCGGGCATGGACGTCGTCAACGTCGCGGCCGACGACGGTGGGGATGGTATCTATGATGGTAAGTATTTCTCTTTTAATTGTTAACGAAATCTCATCATGAAAACGACGCAGAATTGCTCTCAAGTATCTTGTGGGTTAATCCGCTGAATTTGATAAATCTGCTTGATCCGCTGAATCTGCTGAACCCGGCAGAATCGGCTCAAAGTCCAGATGCGGTTGCTCAAGCTGCTGAATCTGCGTAACCTGGCGAGTCCACCAGTTGGTCCAGCTGCTGTATCCGCTTAATACAGCTAGTCCACCGACCGAGAGCCCGGATGGTTGGTGAACTCGCTGAACCCGCTGAATCCGCTCAAAATGTTAGGCAAGAGAGGAATTGATGTATTATGTAGTTTTACACAGCATATAGTGGCTTGATCCGCTTAACCCTGGTCTTAAGCAATTTCACGTCTTAATGTAGTTTGCTTAAGCAATCGTAAACAGGATTCATACTGACTCGAGTCTTGTCTGACAGTAAATTGAACGCTGTTTCGGGCAGACTACTACACCTTCAAGTTGAAGTGTTTTGGTGTCCATAAGGTATGTCTCTTATAGTTCTATACCATCGACTTCAACGCTCCCGGGTCTCTACAGACTTCAGTGATTCGACGCCTCGAACTCGGACCAGTTCCGGGACTGGTTCAATTTTGAGAAATGGATCAAAGATGAGGCGCATGCATACATCATTAACTCACACCAGTCTTCAAGTTTACTTATCTTGTCGTGGTTGAACCTCGGCCGGATTACCCAGTATGTCGGTCTCTTTAGAATCATATAACCTCGACTTCAGCTCACCATTGTCGAGTAGGGTTACAGTTCACGTCACACGGACTCGAGACTGGCTACTTAGGCCAATTGGGGAAAATAAATCCAAGGTAAGTCGACTCCATACTGTCCCCTATCACCCCTTCTCTCACTGACTCGCAACCGAGTTGCACCCTCTTTGTCCTTTCACATCCACTGCCGTCTCTTCAAGCATGACTCACCTCGATGGGTCTATGCATGTATGTCTCCTTGTAAAATTTACAGTATAACCTCGACCCTCACCGCTCCCCGGTTCCCAGCGCAGCCTCGCCTCACCCTCGGCCTCTATCCTCCAATTTAACAACTCGGACCGGCGCAAAGTCTAAGACTGTGTATTGCCACCTAACCAGCCAGCCGGTGCATCATGAGGGTGATCTACTATCTACTTAACTCACTCAACTGCAGCACCCAGTTATTTCGGACAGATAGAAGACAGACAGACAGAAGACACTGCAGGACAGACTGAACTCGAGGTGTGTTTTGTGTGATATGTATGGTATGGTATGTACTCTACTCCATGTGTAGCTTACCTTGATCCTGTGTGTATGCTTACCTCTAGCACTTCACTTGATCCAAACTTACTGTTTTTGTTTTTGAACTTATCTCATCGTAATTAAAGCTCAGCCGGATTACTAGGTATGTCGGTCTCTTTATATAATCTCGACTTCAACTCACCATTATCAAATAGGGCCTTTGGACTGAAATGCACTTTCTAATGAGTAGCTTACCTCGAGCGCTTCACTGATCCAACTTATGTACTGTTTTTGTTTACGTACTGTTTTTGTTTTTTATACTTATCTCGTTGTAGTTCAAGCTCTGTCAAATTACTCGGAATGTCGGTCTCTTTTATATAATCTCGACTCACCATTATCGAATAGGGTTCACGTCGCATGGCTTCGGACTGAAATGCACTTTCTAATCAAATTATTTACCCTATCTCCCCTGTCTTGGGGATGAGCAAGCTGTGCCAAACAAACACAATGGATATATTGAATACTGCAGAGACAAGTGTTATGAGAGACTGTTAAAATACTAATGACCAATGTAACATTTCTTCCACTCGGTTCCATGGACAGAATTTTCAAATGAAATCCGAGTCTGCTTTCTGCCAATGACTAGTTTTGTGCATGGTGTCCATACCCCATCTCTGCTGGGTGGTGGCAGCCACAAAAGCAGCTCCCCAGATGAAGAAGAGACCCACCCACCATCAAGGAACCAGTTTGGAGTAGTCAATTGTGACTAGAAATTGATGTTCAAAAACCAATTACTTGGTGCTGATAAATGAAAACTCACATTTGAGAAAATGTAACCAGAGGCTGAAAGATGGGGGTGCATGTGACCTTCAAACAAGTCACCAAGCGCCTCCCCAGTGTTGGCATCCCAGAGCCGCACAGTTGTGTCATAAGAGCCAGACACAATTGTCTGACCATCAGGTGAGAATGCCACAGAGAAGACCAAGCCAGTGTGACCTTTAAATGGGTCACTGAGCACCTCCCCAGTGTCTGCATCCCAGAGCCTCACAGTTGTGTCATAGGAACCAGACACAATTTTCTTGCCATCAGGCGAGAATGCCACAGACTTGACCTGGTCAGTGTGACCTTTCAATGGGTCACCGAGCGCCTCCCCAGTGTCTGCATCCCAGAGCCTCACTGTGTTGTCATCAGAGCCAGACACAATTTTCTTGCCATCAGGCGAGAATGCCACAGACTGGACCCAGCTGGTGTGACCTGTAAATGGGCCACCCAGTGCATCCCCAGTATCTGCATCCCAGAGCCGCAAAGTTTTGTCATCACAGCCAGACACAATTTTCTTGCTATCAGGCGAGAATGCCACAGACAGGACCCAGCTGGTGTGACCTTTGAATGGATTGCTGAGCACCTCTCCAGTGTCTGCATCCCAGAGCCTCACAGTGCTGTCATTGGAGCCAGACACAATTTTCTTGCCATCAGGCGAGAATGCTACAGAGGAGACCGAGCTGGTGTGACCTTCAAATGGGTCACTGAGCGCTTCCCCAGTGTCGGCATCCCAGAGCCGCACAGTTGTGTCATAAGAGCCAGACACAATTTTCTTGCCATCAGGTGAGAATGCCACAGACTGGACCTGGCCAGTGTGACCTTCAAATGGGTCACAGAGTGCCTCCCCAGTGTCTGCGTCCCAAAGCTGTACATTGTTGTCATAAGAGCCAGACACAATTTTCTTGCCATCAGGCGAAAATGCGACAGAGGAGACCCAGTTGGTGTGACCTTCCAATGGGTCACTGAGCAGCTCCCCAGTATTTGCATCCCAGAGCCTTACAGTGTTGTCATTGGAGCCAGACACAATTTTCTTGCCATCAGGGGAGAATGCCACAGATGAGATCAAGCTTGTATGACCTTGAAATGGGTTACTGAGCATCTCCCCAGTGTTTGCATCCCAGAGCCTCACTGTTTTTTCAGAGCCAGACACAATTTTCTTGCCATCAGGTGAAAATGCCACGGAGAAGACCCAGTCAGTGTGACCTTCAAATGGATCACTGAGTGCCTCCCCAGTGTCTGCATCCCAGAGCCTCACAGTGTGGTCATTGGAGCCAGACACAATTTTCTTGCCATCAGGGGAGAATGCCACAGACAGGACCTGGCCAGTGTGACCTTTAAATGGGTCCCTGAGCACCTCCCCAGTGTCTGCATCCCAGAGCCTCACAGTGTTGTCATCAGAGCCAGACACAATTTTCTTGCCATCAGGCGAGAATGCCACAGACAAGACCTGGCTGGTGTGACCTTCAAATGGGTCACCGAGTGCCTCCCCAGTGTCTGCATCCCAGAGCTGCACAGTTTTGTCCCCAGAGCCAGACACAATTTTCTTGCCATCAAGTGAGAATGCTACAGACATGACCGGGCCGGTGTGACCTCTAAATGGGTTGCTGAGCACCTCCCCAGTGTCTGCATCCCAGAGCCTCACAGTTGTGTCATAGGAACCAGACACAATTTTCTTGCCATCAGGCGAGAATGCTACAGACTTGACCCAGTTAGTGTGACCTTTAAATGGGTCACTGAGTGCCTCCCCAGTTTCTGTGTCCCAAAGCCGCACAGTGTTGTCATTGGAGCCAGACACAATTTTCTTGCCGTCAAGTGAGAATGCAACAGAATTTACTCCAGTGCCATGGTCCAATACTTGCAAGATTGCTGGCCAACTTATTGTTTGTCCATGTGTGATGGAGACAAAAAAATTACCCTGGGATCGGAATCTTTTTGTGATTTCAGACTGTGTTGGGGCCTGGGCTAGGGCTGACAGGTAGATATGAGGAGCACTTTGAATGATTGGCTCAGCAAAGAAGGTGATGAATCTTTTTGCATCTATAGCAAATTGAGAAGCTGTTGAGTCCTAAAGTGTTTCACCAGTTAATATCACATCATAAATCATATGGCAAATGGCTGTACCTCTGTGGACCATAAAATGAATTTGGAAAGTTCCTGCTGAGCATCCCCCACAAGACCCAACAGGCTCATAATCTCAAGCCAAAAAAGAAACTGTTTCAGGAGGAATGTGTTTATGTCCTCAGCATTGCTGGGCTTGTAGCTGACTGAACTAAGATGTTCTGCCCAAAAACGACATGCATACTGAAGGTGCATAGGAATATGTGCCTGTATATGCTTCTTAATATCAGGCATTTCCACATTCCGGAGATATGAAGTTGGCAAGTCACAAATGTTGAATCTGAGCTCCTTGTGTAGCACTCGGAAAATGTCAGAAACAATTGCATCTTGTTGAGCCTCTGTTCTACAGACAAGGTCTGGACGTGTTTTCTGGATATCGGATATCATGAAGTCCTGAAAAGATAGATGTAGGATCCGGATTTGACCTCTATCGGTGGTGTCAGGAAGATATATGACAGCACTCAGAGGGAGAAGTGTCCTCATGAGGTCTTTCACACCCATGTTGAGCAATGAAGCAAGAGCAACTGGTGACAAAGGTTCTTGAAGTTGGATGATTGTACTGAGAATTTTTGTGGCCCGATCATAGGAATCTTGAGCACGACGGTCTCCTGGAGGTGGTCTCACTATACCATCACCAACGACCTTGCCATACAGATCATGGAGATCAGTAAGTGAAGCACCTTCCAAAAGGTAGTCAATGGACTGCTGTGGATCCTCCAAAGGAAATGCTGAAACAACATAGCGAACTGCAGTTGCTGCAAAGATGAAGAGGCCACTGGCACGTTTGGTTATCTCTTCTACATCCTGAGCTCGGGCCTGCCACAAATCCTTTGGGGTCCAGGTCCTACCATCCAGTGATTTTTCAACATAGAGATGGATGTCATGATTGACCTGATTGGTATCCACATTGTCAAGAATAATTTCCTTGGCCAGAGAGTGCAGATCATCAAACTTGAGGTACTGTGGAACATCTGGACGGCCAGTGAGAAAGAATCGGATATGCTTTGGGATTTCATCAATGCTTTCTGAAAGCCAATGAAGGCACTCCTGTCCCCGCTTTGGTTCACACTCATCCAATGCATCTAGACAAATAATCCAAGGTGTTTGGACAGATGGTATCTTTGCAAGAAGTTCAACAACTAATGTTTTGAACTGTGACTGAGGCTCTGCAGAGAGTATCATTTTGCGATCTGCATCCAGTAATTTGACAAGAAGCTTGCGGTAGGGATCACTGAAATCTGCCAGCTGGCGGGCAAGTGTACTGGGGAGGCTTTTCACATTGTTGCGCTCTGAAAAGTCTCTGGAGAAGAAAAATGAAGCAGCCAAAAGGTGCTGGCCCTCTAGGATGGATGCAATGCTTTTTGCTATGGTTGACTTCCCAGATCCTGCAGAGCCACTGAGGATGACCAGGCGCTGACTTGGATCTGGAGGTGCAATCAGCTTTCCAAGAATGCCCTTGATAACATCAATCCGTGTGCCATCCATGCACTTCCTTGGTGTATTGTCTGCATTGTAGCGTGCTGCACTGCATTTGAGCTTGTCCAGGATGTTGTCAGAATGAACTTGGTCCACTTGCTCATCCACTTGTTCAACTTTTCGATTAATAACCCTGTTGCCAGCAAGCACCTGGTCAACTTTCCCATCCACTTGTTCAACTTTCCCATCAATACTGCTGCTGCTGGCAAGCACTTTGTCCACTTGCCCATCCACTTGTTCAACTTTTCGATTAATAATCCTGTTGCCGGCAAGCACTTGGTCAACTTTCCCATCAATACTCCCAACTGGTTATATGTGAATGACTGCTCCATTGTTCAGGAACAGTGAACTTCACCTTTCTGTGCCATGTCTTTCACCAATATCTCAATAGAAATGGTGCGATGAAACTGAGTCAAAATCAGTGCAATAGGAGAGCAGTATAATACAACACACAGTGAACTTGCAGATATCATCAGCTACTCCATTCCGGATATCCAAGATTTTTCTCGAGTACTCTTCACTTCTCAAAAAGCGATCCATGCGTGATTTCTTGCTGAGTGCTTCACACTCCTCTGACCTCACAGTCATTTTCCTGGATGCTCTATGGTGAGTATGGATATAACAGATTTCTGGAATTGTAATTCACAATGACAGCTCAGTCAACCGTGTTTCCAAATCCTCTGGGGCACCTGGGACCTTCAGAGTAGCCAATGCACTAACTGACATTTTGAGTGCTGCAAGGTCTTTCTTGTTGCCCTTCATAGTCTGCAAGGCAGATTTAAACTAAGGCAGCTATATAATACCAGCAGGCTCACCGATACCATATTTGCCAGCTCAAAAACTCCATTCATGGCCCCTTCAACGCCAGGAATACCTATCCCTGTGACTCCAGCTTTTGCAAGATTAAGGGCTGGAATAACACTACCCCAAAGGGTCTGGATGTTATCTGAAGTTGCTGAAGACAAAGGTGAGGCCATGGTGGTTCACCGGAAATGCAGAGTGGATGTGGGCAGTGGGATGGGTGGAAGAAGGAACAACAACGTTCCTGCGTCTGTCAAGATTTGGCAGCGTGAATATTCACACGCCGAAAGAGGAGGAGAAATCCGAAATAACCACGGAACTGATCCAAATCACCTTTTTCTGAATCGTATCCTCCTTGTGAGCGGTATTTGCGCAAGATTGGCGCAGACAATGGGACATGTGAAGGCGGGATCCGACAATCGTTTTCTAAACGAAATATGCGGTGTGTCCAGATTGAAGCAAAAGCGGCAAGCCTGAGCTTCATTGCGGGCTTAAGGTGTCTCTCTGCTCATCGCCTTCATTGTCACTTTATTATTGTTATGACGGTGCATGGCAAAAAATTACCTTTGTCTGCGCTCCGCTCCGGCTTTCGACATACAAACAGTTCTCATCATTTTCTGAACAGGCATCACGCCCGTGTGAGAGCCTTCCCGGAATTGGAGCGGAGACAAGATTTTACCGGCGACAGCGCCGCATTATGATAAAAGTCGTGTGCACGATATCCGTCATTGGCGGGCACACATTTAGAATACTTACCCCATGCAGACTCATGCAATTCGGCGCGACGAGAGCGACGAAATTCTAAGTGGGCCTTACCATTTACTGCCGAAGAATGGCCGTCTCATGTGTCCGTTTAGAGTCCAGAGTTCGAGGTTGGTTGGAACAGAGCAAGCCGAAGGAGGTCGCCGGTTGGCTGTGGAAGTTTACATGTACGTGTACCATCGCTTGGATCATCGAGGATTCTGTGAATTGTGTCCAAGGGAAGTTGAGGTTGATCGGGGCGGAATGATCAGAAAGGTGGTGCAGAGGAATATCAACAACGGCCACGAGGGGTGCATCTTCGAAACCAGGTTTCGAACAAAAAATATCATTCTCTCATTGTCGACAAAGACAGACAATCGCATCAGTAGAGAAACATTCAGGCTTCTCACCTGCAAGGCGGAGGGGGGAAATAATATTGACACTCGCTCGAGCGACTTACCCACGGACAAAGAGGCATATTGAAATAGAACCTTGGTTTTGGTGCAGCGAAAATCAGAGGGGTCTGCAGAGCCATTTAGCATCAGTCAAGGAATATCTGGCTGACAAGAAAATGAAGTAGAGGCCTAGCTGCATGTCGCAAAAATCCTATTTGAGTTATAAGCCAAGATAAGGGATTTTTGACCCTTATACACCCCGCCTGTGCGCACATCATCGATATTGGAGTTGGAAGGTCATCTAGCAGGGGAGGGCTTGTATTATAAGCAAAGATGGCCACTTATAACCTCTTATAAGTCTGTACAAGAGTGTCTGCTTCCCTATAAAGTTCAGAAATACCTCATCTTGGCTTATAACTCAAATCGGATTTTTGCGACATGCCGCCTAGGCATCGAACGATCGTGTGGTGCAAGAGTGGTGTTCATCGAGCAAACTTCGAACGATTGTTCCGTGATTTCATTATGCATAAAGATGAGATTTGAAAGCTTTCCTCCAATTTTCAGGTTGTGCAGGGAGCTTTTGAGAGTCGAAATTGGAGCTTCAAGTTGTCGGCGTTGAGCGTGAGTGTGACCAACGGTTGACGGGAGGGCAATGCGCATCCCATCTGGTTTTAAAAAGCTTTATACGCTGCTGGAAACAAGCTAGAAAGGGCTGCTTGAGAGTCGTCGAGATTGAAGTCGTTAGCAAGAGACGAGAGTTCGGCTTCATTTCGGGTAGATCCGTGATGTGACTGTGACGTTCCTCTTCGTTTCTTTCTTCGTTTTTTTTTGCCTCAACGTGCTCAACGAGCTCAGCGGTGGAAATATGACCGATATAGCCCGCTATGCGGCAAAGCCCGCTATGTAGCGCCAAAATCACAGCTAAGTTCTCCACTGTGGTAGATGTAATAATTGCCTGCTCGGCCGATACGGACCTACAACGGCATTCAAGACTTTATTGTTCCCGTCCATGGACCGTGACTCTGTAAAACTTGGAAGTCTAAGGAAACTATTGGAAGCTAAGCTGATTGATGGTGTTGAGAAATTTTTATATAAAACAGCTACTGAGCAGATACACATGAGCAGTGTTCAGTTCAACTCAGATCTCAGTCTTATGAGTCTAGACAAAAATTAAGAGTAGATTTTCCGGCTACTGAACCAGATAACTCCCAAAAACTATCCTGAAATCGTTCGAAAAACATTCTCATCTTTTCAAGTAAGTTGTAAACACGACATCAGATCACTTTTTCGGCCTAAACCGTGCTCGGTCGTATCACGGTTAGAACTAGCTCGCATTCGGCCCGCTTGCCGTGACACACTCCCGTTCAACTTTCATGTTGTCTTATCGTAAACATTGGTGGCACGGAGACATGATTAGGCGACAAGGTTTGGCAGAGTACCAGCTCTAGAGACACAAGAGGGGTAAAAGAAGCAGAGACGCCAGAGAGAGGCTATATTGGCTATAGCAGCGACGAAAATATTTTTTGACTGGGTTAAGTGAAGATGCGGGCATACTCTGATTGGAAATGAGGGATATCTTCATGGGAGACATGAGGAATGAGCGTGATTATTATTTTGGTGGGAAATAGACATTTTTCTGATGGGGAAAAAAAAGTACAAAGGGGACGCGATTGGGTCTAATTGAGAAGTGTTACGGTGCGAAGCAGGAGAGACACAAGAGGAAGAGAAGCCATCCATGACTCCATGAGAAGAATGCCCAAGCAACAAGTTGTGTGTTGGAAGCAAAGTTTGGGATGCATGTTTATATTTCAATGTTTGCAGACTCGCAATGATAGTCAGTGGAAGACTACACTAAGACTACACCGACAGATGAGGAACCGGCTTTGATCCTGGAGAAGACACAACTCCGGTGGAGGAAGGGCCAACAGCACGGTGCTAACAGGGAGCACGAAAGCTTCGTTGAAGTGGAAGACATAGAATGCAGAGGTGAGCTGTTGAATGACCAGATATTGAAAGAGCCATCCAATTGACCGCTGCAAGAGAGACTGTAAAACCGATGGGCTGCCCAGATACATCCGGAAGATATCACAGATTCGTGGCGTCGACCGCATGCCGACAGTTACGGTGTAGACCGCAACAACGAACAGAGAGTTGGATACAGGGGCCATTGAGGCAAAAGGCGCAAAGAATCTGAGTAAGTAAGAAGGATCGGAACATCCGATGAGGTTGGTGCAAGGATTCCGTTGGCGTGTACAGACATGGTTGCAAGGGAGGTTAAGATTGCGAATTTGATAGGTTGCGCATACAAGGAGGAAGAGAGAGTACATAAGAGGGGCGCAGAAAGATGCGAACGAGCAGAAAGGAGAATCAATCAAGGGATGATGCACTGATTTTATCAGTGCCGAGGCGTGCCGAACCGGCCAAAAAAGGCAAAGTATTACCATAAAGAATCGTATGAAACGCCAATGAGTTCATTTTTTGAGTTCCCCCCAAAAACCCACTATATACATAGCGGGAATTCTATCAAGCTCTAGGTAAGCTTTGAAGCTCTTACACGAAGAAAGTGAGTAAGATGTTGGAAAGAGAACGTCCGAGTCTCAGTCATGTAATCCCAGTACTGTACCATTTCGACCGTAGGTTCAGTGACGGGTGACACCTAGATTTTTTTGATGCGTGCAAAAACCGCCTTAAATCGAAAGTAAATTTTTCGGTCTTCTCGGATGAGATTTTCCTAAAAATAGTGAACCTACGGTCGAAATGGTACAGTACAGTATATGGCAGCAGCACAACCTCGCGAGCGGCACCTCCTGGCTCGAGCCGCGCGACGACCACGATGCGCCAAATCCCAACAAATTGCGCAAGCCGCGCATCTTCAGCGCTTCAGCTTCCTCGGGCTCTTCGTACTGCTCCGAGTCATCTATTGGAACAATCCGATGGACGCAGACCAGGCAGGGCTAACTTATAGGCACCGAGGATCCGCCCTCATTTGCTGGTGATGCCAGTGGTGCGCGGGTCGTTCGGGATCCTGCATGAGCGTGATAATAATATTCGGGATGCGCACCCGCAGAGTTCAGTGCTTGAGTAGCCCTCCTTTTTCTCTCGTTCATTTACCTGTGCCTAGCTATGGTACCTTAACCGCCAGTCAGTCTGTCTACCTCCATCTGGAAACACCCATCCTCTAGCCGAGTCTATCGCCGGTCTATCGGTGTCTGTTTGGTCTATATAGACCCGGGCAGTCTCCCATAGACCAGATAGACACCGATAGACATTGGTTTCCCTTATTCCCCAATGCTGATCAGAGTCCAGCCAATAACTACACCGCCTCGGAATTCAATTTGCCTTCTTTTCGTGACCGTCCTCGAATACGATCCCCGAATTCTTGATGTACGTCCCCGGGCCGTCACTTGTATTCCTCTGTACTACTACTAACCGCACTTGTGTGTCCTCTACCTTAGCGCGAACCCAAAGCAGATGCGTGCGTCGTCCTCAACCTCTCGTACGTCCCGTCCCCGAACAACGCGCGCACCCCGGCCCTGGCGCCAGCCCGCCCTGGCGGCGTCGGAGACGGAAAATAGTTCGTAGCGTAGATTACAGGGACTATACTATAAACATTGAGTGGATACTAGTGCTACCCTCGGTACCTGCGCTTGCCAGTTTCCTGTGAGCCTCTTCATGTGCTCCAAAAATCAATAATTGTGCCGCATGTACGTATCCAGCATCAAGTCAACCAGCAACGACGTACTACTGTACATGATATGTACAGCTGAGGAATAGCCAGGCTGAGTGTCTATCCCACCCATACCCAGTGTACCCCTGCCCATACACCGCCGCCCCCACCTCATACACTCCCGCTCCCGCCGCTGCCGCTCTCTCGGCTCCCCCTCGACACCACCGCAGGCTTAGCCTCCTCACCCCATGCCCGTGCCCGTCTACGACTATGAGCGGCGCCCCCCACGCGCGAGTGCTCCGCACGCTGGCGGCATCAGCGTCGGCGTCGCTCCCGGTGCTGGTAGAGCCGAAAAAGGGGTTGGTGTTGGTGTTCGAGGAGTACTGGGATTCAGCCGGAGCCCCAGTCCCAGTCCCAGTCCCAGTGTAGGAGGGCGTGCGAGGCACATCCGCCCCATCCCCACCCCCCTGTCGTCCATGCTCCCCCAATTTCGACTTCGGGTCAATAAAAAAAGTCGACTCTGCGCTCGCCTCTTCACCCGAACGCGCAGGACGCACATATGGGCTGCGAGGCGAGTGACATGTGGGGTGGGGCTGCGTCTCTTCCTCCTTCCTCCCTTCTCCTCGGAGGGGGGGGGGCTGCGTCTCTTCCTCCCTTCCCTTCTCCCACCCATCCGCGTCTCCTCTTTCGTCCCCCCTTCCCGCATTCGCTCACCCGGCTCTTCGCACGCGCACGCGGCATCTCCTCCTCCCTCCCCGGCCGCTGTGGAGGCGAGCCGTGCGTGTCGTCCTAACGCTAACGGTGGCAGCGGAGCCGCAAAGCCCCCGCATGGTGGATGTAGTGTGGCATGAAGGATCGGGCGGGTGGACAAAACCACGTGCTGCCGCAGCGGCCGCCATTGCGGGAAGTGGACGTGGGCATCGAATGGCGCACGCGGCTTAGTTTCGCCAGGCGATGAGCAGAGGATCGAAGAAGGCGTCTGGGGTGCGCGATGGCGGGGGACGCGGGACGCGGGACGCGGGGATCGATAGCGGCGTCGGAGTCTGCGCGGGCGCGGGTGTCGGAGTCGAGAGGGAGGGATGAGGAGCAGAAAAAGAAGGAAAGGCCCATGACTACGTGCCTTTAGATCAGGAATTAGACTTCTCTTATTTCGAATGAAGGACACTCTTACCATTCCGCGCGTGCGTCCGCCGAAAATGCGCAGGTGTAAATGCATATGGGTGCCACGGCTTGATTTTCGTCGGCACGCCGCCCTCACTTCCCACCCGGCTCTCTTCTCCCGCCCTCCCGCGTCCTGCACCCCCGCCGTATCTCCTCCCTCCTCCCTCGACGATTGGCCACGCCGCACGCGGGCCCCGGAAACGTGCGGGTCGTAGAGGAGTGCGGAGACGTGTGGTATGCACATGCACTTGAGCTCCTCCACTCTGCTCTCCGCCCTCTGCCCCCACCCGCGCCTTCCACGGATGCTACTCCACCCCACGCCTCCTGCGCACGAGCAAGACGGAACCCGCTTGAAACCGCCTCGCCCGCATCACACGCGCAGGCGCGACTAGCTAACTTCTTTCCCAGGACCCCGCACCCAACGGCAAGCCTACACCGGGACGAGCCACGACGCAACGCAACGCGACGCAGGGCGCGAGTGCGGGCGGGACACGCGGTTGTCGGCAGAGCGGGGAAGGATGGAGGCGTAGAGGGAAGCGGGCCGCTCGGACGCGGATGAGGGAGGCGATTACGACAGCGAGGCAGGCGCCGAGGATGAGGGCGCCGAGGCGGGGGCGGAGTAGAATGGCGCCGTGTATGGGTCTTGTAGATGGGGGCAAGCAGAGGCGGACAAGGTAGGACAGGCCTTGGGAGTCGGTGGAGTGTGTGACTAGCGCCACGCACGACCGGATGGATGAGGGGATCAACAAGGAAGTTGCGACCGACGAGGACGCTAAAGACGTGGCCGGCGAGGAGATAGCAGACTAGTCGTGGCGGACCAGGAGGTTATCTGTGGATTTCCAGGTCGCCGCGCCACCCGCGACTCAGACGGTAGGAGGTTTACTGTTGTCGAGGACGCTAGCGAGCGAGAAGTTGTCGCCCGGATGTCACCAGCGAGGAAATGGCCATGGTGGCAGACCAGGAGGATATCGTTGGATTCCCAGATCGCCATGCAAAATTTTGTTTCTGCATCTTGCCTGCTAACGCGCTAGTCGTCGTCGGAGGAAAAGATTTTACAGAAGATTGGGTGTGACAACACGTGCACGATTACTTAATGTCACGACGTGCAAGAGCTTTTTGCCGCTTTGCAACCGCTTTGCGTCCATCTTACAACAGAAAACTAACAGAAAAAATACCATGCCCCGCGTTCAACGTTCAACGCCGTCCCACCGTCCCTTCTTCCCACCCGCCATCCCCTCCTCCTCCTCCCAACTCAAACCCGCCATCACCCGGAACGACAACACAGTGCCGACTGCGCCCTACAGGCGACGTCACACTCGTACTGCGTCGAGGTCGCGTCCGCGTCATGTCGCGTTCCCCGGCATGTTACCTCACGTCGGCGTCGCGCCAATTAACTCGCATCACGCCGCGTCCCGACTTGTCGACCCAATGCCGTCCGCCTCATCAACCCCGAGTAAGTACTCGTACTCAACCGTAACCACCCGCAGTTATGTGCCACGTACCTATGCCAGCATGTTGTCGACTTGGCTCGGATTTATTTGAGTTTGAAGCAGTCTACGAGTCGCGCGATCTCTTGTGCCTCTCCTCTCACTTTCTTGGTGAAAACTGGGCCTATTGCCGGAGTGCCCGTGCGCGGCAATTTGCTCGCTCATAGCGTCTTTGTTCGTCTTCCAATTCCTCTTCATCCTCTTTCTTCTTCTTCTGAGTCGCTCATATAGCTAATTCATGTGCAAAAACTTGATTGATGACGAGTTTCTCGAGTCCTACATTGCTAGACAACGCGTTCATTCCAGAATCACCACACACGACTTAAAGCTCATCGCGCGGATACTCATCCTGCGGGTACCTGGTCGCATCTCCGCTCGCGTGGCCGCCGTTTGGAGCCTTGAAGGGAAAGAGGAATCGCTCCTCCTCTGGGTCGATGTACCCGTTGTAGAACACCAACTGCGGGTCCTGCTTGCTCGTATCTGATTCCTGGTCTCTCGGGATCGGCTGCCACTCGTTGGGGCTCGGACCTCTATACTTCTTGCTGAGCTGGCCGTTAGCGAGCTGTGCGCGTATGAAGTTCTTGGCGTCGTTGAACAGCACCGAGTACGTTGGAACGCCGCGCTTGCGGCGGATGTTGTTCTTGATCACTGCCGTCACAGCGACCATCCACGGATCCATGCCCTTGAGCGCCTTCACGTTGAACTGTGTCTCATGGCAGCCGGCGAGCAGGATTCCAGGCGTCGCGGAGAGCGTGTCAAGCATGCCGCCACCCATGCACGACGAGGTTAGGATGGTGAGATTGACGCCTTTCGCAAGGTTCTAGATATATTTCCAACGATGAGCCACGAGCGCAACTAGGATTCGGCAGCGCGTACGTTTCGGATGCAAGCACCCAGCCAGTCGTCACTAACAACCGCCTTGCGAGTGCCGTCGCTGTTCGCCGCCAGGATCCAGCCCTCGTCCTGGTTGTCTGGCTCTCCGGAGCCGTCCTCGCCGGGATCCGTTGTACCGTGCGCGTCGACATACAGAGTGCTGTCGTTGTCCGCCGCCAGGATCCAGTCCTCGTCCTGGTTGTCTGACTCTCCAGAGCCATCTTCGTCGGGATACGTCGTACCGTGCGCGTCGACATACAAAAACCGCACGTCGCCAGCCACTGCGCTCCGGCAAAGCTGCGTGAACTTCGACTTGAAGTTTGCTGCGGTCGGAGGGTCTTGGCCCTTCGTGCACTGCTTGGGCCCGGTAGGCGGATCGACGTCGAAGTACGAGAGCTCGATGTCGTCGCTGGCAAATCCGAGATGCTTGAAGAGCATCGCCTCCACCATGAAGATGCCCTCATCGGTGCCTGTCCCGAAGCGCAGGATCAATGCCTATGGGTGGACTGTTAGTAGAGGCGGGTGTTTCGCAAGAAGCATACTCGCCTTCTTCTGGTGAAGGTCTCTGAAATCCGTCTGCTTTAGGTTGTAGTACGGCGCGCGCGAGTCGTGTTCGCCGGACTTGTCGGTCATGCTGAGCACGACGTCGTTGTGACTCTTGCGCAACGTGAACGCGAATGTGTAGTATTCATCGCTGAATGTCGCGCTCAAGTCTCCATTCGATCCGACATTGACGGTCCTCAAGGTGCCGCTAACAGGGTGATTGACTTGAGAATTTCCCGCGCCATCGTCGGTCCACTGGTGGATGAGAATTACGGGCTCGCCATTCGCCACCTCGCCGGGGATCACAAGCGTCGCCATCTCGTTCTGGCTGTACTTGAACCAGTGGAGCTTTCCCGTGAAGACCGAGGTCGACGGGACGCGCACGGCATCACCGCGCAGCAGCGACAGCGAGACGTCTCGCGTCTCGCCTTGCGGGTTCGACATCTTCAGAGACAGAGAGCTGAAGTTGGCAGAGACGGAGCCCTCGAAGGTATAGTAGGAGAATGGGAAGCGCACGTAGTACTGAGCGGTCGTGTTGGTGACGCCAGTGATGAAACCCTCTTGAGTACAGTTGCTCTTCGCATTGCCCGCAGCGTCGACGGTCCATTGCCAGTATGCGCATACGGGATCCTTGAGAGCAAATCCGGCAGGGAACACGATCGTCATGCACTCGTTCTGGGTGTACTCGAACCAGTTGAGCTTTCCAACGTAGACGTACATCGTCGGCGAGGTGAAGATTGTCTGCTCCCAAGAACGTCATTGGTGCACTAACATTTGAACGTG
The DNA here is from genome assembly GCA_029289565.1 of Mycena galericulata. Classification (NCBI taxonomy): domain Eukaryota; kingdom Fungi; phylum Basidiomycota; class Agaricomycetes; order Agaricales; family Mycenaceae; genus Mycena; species Mycena galericulata. The sequence continues at coordinate 185,258 of JARKIA010000158.1, read as the reverse complement.
GCAACCTCATGGTAAACGGCAGAAAGTGAGTTAAGATTAGTTGGCTTGATGAATGATACCGCATCAGTAAGATGAGCGCGATTTTTGGCTCTAGATGTACCTCAATTTTTTTTTTGAGGTGCGAGGAGTTCGGGTCAGTGGCCTCAACGAGCTCAGGACGTGCCCCGGGGCTGCGTCGGAGACGGAAAAACAGTTCGTAGTGTAAATTACCGGGACTGTTCTATAAACATCCTCAATATCTGCGCTTGCTAGTTTCCTGTTGGACGACATCCAGTGTTCCAAAAACCAAATAATTGCAACGTACGTATTCCGAGCAACGATGTGCCGTATATAGCGACTACCGCGGAGGAATAGTGTCCATCCCATTCTACCCTCTACCCCGCCCGCGCCCCATACCCATAACCATAACCATTGTACCCCTGCGGAGGCACTGCCGACCCCACCGAATACACACTCCCGCTCTCTTGGCTCACCCTCGACACCACCGCAGGCCGCGGCCTCCGTATCCCCCCATGCCCGTCTACGAGCGGCGCGCGCGAGTTGTCCGTGCGCACGCTGGCGGCGTCGGCGTCGCTCCCGGTGGTAGATCCGAAGGGGTTGGTGTTCGCGGAATATTGGGGATGCAGCCCCAGCCCCAGCGCAGGAGGGCGCGCGAGGTCCATGTACATCCCCCCCATCCCCCCGCTGGCGTCCGTGCGGATGCTGCGCGCCGACGAAACGCTCCGCGCCCGCTCCGCCTGCGCGAACCGCGCCCACCCCGCCTCCCGCCTTGCCCGCCCCGTCGTCGGCGCGCGCGTCAGCGCGTCCTCCCCACTGGCACTGGCGGCGTTGGAGTTCGCCGTATTTGCACTAGCGCCGAGTGGGCTGGCGGCGCCCGTAACGGCATGGAACGCCCCGAGGACGCTTGCGCGGAGCGTCTCGCCCCACCCCTGCTGCTGCTGCTGCTGTTCGTGCTCATGCGGCTGGAGCGGGCGCCACCCCTCCACCCCGCCCGCCCGGGCGGCAAAGCTCTCGCTCGGGCGCCGAGTTCGCCAGGTGTCGAGTGCTAGAAACCCCTTCTCCTTGTCCCTCCCGTGCACCGGGGCGGGCCCGCCCTCCTCCTCCTCGTGCCCAAGCTCATTCTCGTGGTACCCCAACGCCGTACTCGCGCGGCTCCCGCCACCGTTGGCGACCCGCAGCGTCGACGCGCTCATCAGCTGCGCGCTCCGCACGCTCCCGCTCCGGCTGCTCGCCGCACTCCGGCTCTGTCTTTCCCTTTGCCTCTCGCTCCAGCTCGTGCTCGCAGCGCTCCGATACGTGCCTGTCGTGTTCGTGCTGACGCTCGCGCGGTGGGCATGGGGGTCGCGGTCGGCAAGATATGCAGGGAGCGGGCGCGCGGTCGGGTAGGGCCCGCTGGTGAACGAGAGCCGGGGTGCAACGCTGTGGCGGGTGTCTGAAGCCGATGCGGGGAAGGGGGGCAGGGGGTACGCCGCGCTGTCCGCGAGCGGGGGAACTTGATGCGGGGCGTAGTAGTACGCGCTCTCCACAAACGGATTCGGGTGCTGCTGGTGCGGATACGCATACGGCGCGTCCAGCGGCGCCCCGCCCACGCCGGAGCCAGCGTTAGGATCCGCGTACGAGTACGAGTAGGCGTCCGAGTTGAAGTTGTTTTCGTCGGCAGCGGCGGAGTGGGGGTGGGCGAGCGAACCGCGCCGGCTGAGGGTGAGGAAGCTGGCTTCTGTGTCGCGCTTGGGCTCCCCGACGTCGCGGTCACCCGCCAGCGAGGCGTCGGTCCCCACCAGGTCCAAGTCGGCGAGTGTGCGCGTGCCGGCGGTGGAGTCCTTCTCGCCGCCGCCGCCGCCGCCGCCGGGGACGACGGGGTCCCATGCGATGTGGGTGAGGGCGGCGCGGTCGCGGCGGCGTGCGCGGACGCGGATAAGGAAGGCGATGACGACGGCGAGGCAGGCGATGAGGATGAGCGCGCCGAGGGCGAGGGAGGCGTAGAAGGGCGCCCCGTGCGTGAGGGTGTATGGGGCCGCGTCGCTGGAGGCGGAGGCGGAGGCGGACACGATGGAGGAAGGTGCGAGTGATGATGAGGACGGGGTTTGGGAGGTGGAGCTTGTGACTAGCGCCACGCGCGACGGGATGGATGAGGGGTGCAGCGAAGAGGTTGCAATTGTCGAGGACGCGAGCGAGGAAGAAGTTGTCGTCGAGGAGGTCACCGGCGAGGAGCTGGCAGTCATAGCGGACCAGGACGATATCATGGACACGGATTGAAGAGCCGAAGAGGATGCAAAGGTCTCCACCGACGGACTGTCGGTCCTCGCGCTCTCGCCAGTCAAGACACTGGTCCCTGTCGCGAGTGCAACGGTACTTGTGAGCGCGTGTACTTTCTGCGGCGCGTTATCCTGTGGTGCCACAGGCGGCGCTGCGACGTCGTTAGGGCTGTCGTTCGTGACTATCGCTGGCTCGCCCGGCGCCAAACTGCCGATATCGAGCTGAGGCATAGGAAAGCGTAGCCGTAGTCGATCGGTATATCGTCTCCGCATGCGCTTGAAAAGGTGAATCGAATCGAATCCTACTTGGCGTGAATGGGTTGAATGTAGAGTTGTGCTCCCTGAGCGAAAAGTGGGGATTATAATGAAATTTCGACCTGCGAGGATAGTGTGTAAGATGTAGAGCAGAAGAAAGGAGCGGGAAAGGGGCTGACGGATGCAAAATCCCATTTGGTTCCGCTGGCGATCGTGTTCTACGAGCGCGTCAGCCACTTCCTCGACCAGCATAATAAGAGCGTTATTTGAGAGCCTCTTTAATTTTGTCCTTCAAATCTACGCGTGCAGGTCGCATACACGTCGTTCACCACCATCGAACGCATCGCCTTGTAAGTCGGGAGACCTCGATTTCCACAAGTCTTGAGGCTTCGGAGCCACGGACCACGCAGGTCCAATTTTCTGCCATTAACAGAGATATCGCGAATCTGATTTCCGAGAGCATCGAGAGCCGTCAACTTGGGATGATTTCTGCACCAATAAGTAGAGCCCAGATTCAGTGGTGGGATTCAAGGTGGGGGCAACGACTGAGCAGTGAGATGAGGATTCAGGAAGAAAATCCCTTCATCCCTAAGGCAACGGTCCATTACGGCAGGTACCGATCTTGCCATCAACCTCGGCATCGGCTCGGGTTCGCACGAGGCTCTTTTTACCGCATAGTTGTCCTCTCAGAGAAGAGAATCCAACCTAAAATAAACACATTGAGATTATGAGTGGTGTCTGTGAGAGCCCGCCGATAAAAATTGAATGTACTTCGTGTGAAAGTCTCTGGGTGGATTCGAACCACCGATTCTCCCAGAATCTTGGGATCTATGCCAGCATAATGAACGGGAACGAGTTTCGTACTCCACAAAGACTTTCTGGGTAGGCCGGGTAATCAAGTGAGTGGTCAAAGAAAACTTGAAAACACCAGACAATTTTTAATGGTTAATAAAAAGGAACAATGCTACCCGATAAGGCCTTCAGGTGGATTCGAACCACCGACTTTCCCAGAATCTTTTTTTTTTTTTTTTTTTTTTTTTTTTTTTTTGGAGTGTTTGTCCACAGCTTTGTTATGCTGTGCTGACTAGCTAACCTCTCCTCTGCAAGGCATTGGAGAGGGGCCCACTTTGGACACATGATGATTAGTCATGCTAGTTGACTAGGATATCCGACTCCAGGTAGGGAATGCATTTACGCAGACACGTGACAGATCAAGTCACGGTACTGTGGGACTCGGCAACCGGGATTTCAACCGGAAGAATACCCACTAGAACCCTCCTACGGTTTTTGTGGGGATCGAACCCACGGCCATTAATCATTTTTGATTACGGCAGCCGCGTGACTCTTACGGCTAGGACGTGGGCACACCCGCTCAACCACACGTCCCCAGAATCTTGAAGTTTGCTTCAGCACAATGAACGGGAACGAGTTTCGGTACTCCACAAAGACTTTCTGGGTAGGCCGGGTTATCAAGTGAGTGGTCAAAAGACTTGAAAACACCGACAATGGTCGGAAAAAAGGAACAATGCTACCCGATAACGCCTTCAGGTGGATTTGAACCACTGACTTTCCCGTTGATCAATGTCATTCTCAACATTGTTACTAATGGGAACTGGAGTTCCGTACTCCACGAAGGCTTGCAGGTGTATGGAGCACTATTGGTTGTATATGAAGAAAAAAGTCAACTGCTGCTAGGAGAAAAAGACAGACTCCGAGCGCATGTCTTGAGGTGGATTCGAACCACTGTCCCGTCGCGATCGTTTTACCAAGCGTATCCGGAACTAACGATGACCGAGGTTCGTACTCCATAAAGACTTTCGAGTTCCTTGTAGGCTGGCTTATCAACCGAGTGGCCAAAAAAAGAAATTAAATACATACAATGGCAGAAAAAAATGGGCTTTCAGTTTCTCGACCGTACACGTCTTCGGATGGATTCGAACCACCGACTGTGCCAATGTGGCGCCCTGAACTACAGTTTGTAAGTACCCCACGAAGACTTCTCTGACCTGAAATACCAGTCGTGAAAATGACCCGAATCGGGTGTTCACAGAAAAAAGGCTACAAGAGAATTTTAAGCCAAGTCTTCCGGTGGATTCGAACCACCGATATAACTCCTTCGGTTTATCAAACTACCGAGCGCTGAGCATCAGTCGTAATATCCCACGAAGACTTCACTTGCTTACAGTTATATGGTCCTCTCCCTAACTTCAACGCCAAGGATCGAGAAAAGAATTTGGCTGCTCCTGAGGGTACCAAAATTCAAACATCTTGCTGTTTTCGGGGGAATCGGAAATACGGGTTCCCTCACCCTCGCAGGACGAGATAGGATAAAAATAAGATCGTGCGGACTGGATGTCTTCGGGTGGACTCGAACCACCGACTGTCCCAAATATCGATGCAGAATTCGCATATGACGGAAAGGAAAGGAGTTTCTTACTCCACAAAGACTTCCCTGCCTAGTAGGGAAACTAGTGAGAAAGAGTTTGACCGCGTGCGCAGCAAAGACGAAGAACGCGGGATGATAGACACTGGTAAAACTTTACACACACAAGTCCAATTCCAAGAGAGTAAACCCGGCCCCTTCCCAGATCCAGCTAAAACCCGGTTGGTTTTATTTTGGTTGGCCGACAATGAATACCGTCTCGTCGTAAACCGCGCCATACGTTTCATCGAGATGCTGGACGCGAAGCTCCTTCCGGCCCCGGGCCTTAGAGGTCCGCAGCACGCGCTCCGCAGCCGCGACGAGGTCTTCCAGATGAGGGGAGTAGTTGGAGGCATTTCGTGGGACGCGATGGCAGACTAGCAGCTCGGAGAGGTTGTCCATGCCTTCCAGGAGAACCAGCGTATCCTAAGAAAAATAAATGAGATGAACGGTCGTTGCGACGTTCCTCGGCGACAGACCAGTGTGATATGATCCCGGAGAGACAGGCATCGCAGGTTTGGGATTGTCTGGCGGAGACCTGGATGTCATGGAAACTCGGTGGATGATTCGAATCTCGAAAAGATCGGCTTACATTGCACCACAGGCCTACAGTACTCCGCATTGGTGGAGAGTGAGAAATGGTTAAACGTATGAATGTGGTTGTAAAGGTGCTTCGCCTCTCCGAGGAGCTTCGCGGAAAGTCCGTGGGTACATTTGGTCAACGCTTGTACATTGGGGAAACAATGAAGAAGCGGGGAGAGGTCGTCCACAAGGGTTAGCGCCACGATGGAGGGATAAACCTTGTCTTTGCAAGTGTTCTCAAAAATAGAGGTCATTTCGGGGCGAATTTGCAAGATGGCGAGTTCCCGGAGATTGGGCAGCAGATCCAGAACCCGAATGAAATGGGCTAGTGGTTGCCAATTACCCATATTGCATTCCTCCAGAGTAATTGACAAGGAGCTGAAAGTAATTGATTCACGGAAATTCTGGGAAGGAGGGACAATGCATACTGAATGAATGGTAGCACGTAAGGCGTGTTCTGGATGCCCCTCATGCGGCGTTCCAACATTTTTGCGCGAGTCCGGATCCTCCGTTTGGGCCGGTTCCGTATGGTAAAGTATGCATGCACTCGGCGCCAATATATGGGAAGAAATCTGTCGCGAAGCGCGCGACACGTCTGGGAAAGAACACGTAGCACCTCGTTGCCGCCGAGCTGTTCAGCATCGGTGCGGGGCACCCCGTGAATCCGAGCAGCGACAGGCGAAAGCAAGTCGGGATCATAGGACTTGACGATTTCCATGAGAAGTTCAGTCGGAAGATCGGGGAGGGTCGGCATTTCAGGCTGCTGTGCGAACAAGTTGTCGTGGACTGGGAGAAGTGTCGGGGCCGTTGTTGACTCCTGCCGTTGTCTCGCCGTCCAAATGCCATATGGTCGGCATCAAGCGGCAGTCACAATCATGGTCACTGACTGTGATATCGTGACTCGAAACCGTGAAAATATCTGTAATGGGCGAGGAACGAGCCGGTTTACTTACAGCCGACCGCGTAATCACACATAACTGGAAGGGAACGAGTTCCTTACTCCACGAAGACTTGCTACTTACTGGGGAGCCTCACCTATCGGGAAAGAGCTCGACCGCCCAGCAAGGAGGAAGAACGCGGAATGAGAGATACTAGTAGATCAAGTTTACAAACACACGTCCAATTACAAGAAAGACTCTTCCCGGATCCAGGAGCCCGGTGGTTCACTGTGGCCGACCAACAATGAATACCGTCTCGTCGTAAACCTCGCCATTCGGGTCCTCAAGATACTGGACACGGAGCTCCTTCCGGCCCCGAGCCTTAGAAGTCCGTAGCACACGTTCCGCAGCCGCGACGAGGTCTTCCAGAAGGATCCGGGTGTAGTTATAGACATTTCGTGGGACACGGTGGCTGACTCGCAGCTCGGATAGGTTGTCCATGCCTTCCAGGAGAGCCAATATATCCTGAAGAGAAAGAAATCAGACGAACAGTCTTTGCAACGTTCCTCGGCGACGGACCAGTGGGGTATTGTTCCAGAGAGATAGGCATCGCACGTTTGGGATTGTCTGGCGGAGACCTGGACGTCATGAAAACTCCGTGGAGAAGTCGAATTTTGAGAAGATTGGCTTACACTGCACCACGGCGGCGGAGAGCCAGATGTTGTTAAATGTATGAATTTGGTCGTACAGGTGTTCTTCCTGGCCGAAGAGTCTCAAAGAAAATCCAGGGCTCCACCTGGTCAACGCTTGTACGTTGGGGAAACAGTGCAGAAGCGGGGCCAGCTCGTCGACAAGGGTTAGTGCCACAATGGAGGGATATACCTTCTCTTTGCAAGAGTTCTCAAAAACAGGGACCATTTCGGTGGGGATGTGCAAGATGGCGAGTTCCCGGAGATTGGAAATGGGCCAGTGGTTGCCAATTACCCATATTGCACTCCTCCAAAGTGATCGACAAGGAGCTGAAGTAATTGATTCACAGAGATTTTGGGAAGGAGGTAAATGCATACTGAATGAATTGTAGCACGTAAGGCGTGTTCTGGATACCCCTCATGCGGCGTTCCAACATTTTTGCGCGGGTCCTGATCCTCCGTTTGGGCCGGTTGCGTACAGTAAAGTATGCATGCACCCGGCGCCAATATATGGGAAGAAATATGTCGCGAAGCGCGCGACACGTCTGGGAAAGGACACGTAGCACCTCGTTGCCGCCGAGCTGTTCAGCATCGTTGCGGGGCACCCCGTGAATCCGAGCAGCGACAGGTGAAAGCACGTTGGAATCATAGGACTTGACGATTTCCATGAGAAGTTCAGTCGGTAGATCGGGGAGGGCCGACATTTCTGGCTGCTGTGCGAACAAATGTGCGAACAAGTTGTTATGGACTGGAAGTGGGTCCTTCCGGGGCCGCTGTCGACTTGCCGTCAAATGCCGTAAGGTCGGCATCAAGCAACAGTTACAATCACGGTCACTGGTTGTGACATAATCTATCATGCATCCGTCTCTAAGCCTTGAAAATATCGCGCAACTGAGTCCTGCAGATAGAGTGAACCCCATCGAATTTATCCCTGCCTGTTTCTTACTTTTTTTCTCCCAGAAACTCGCCACATCCGCTGCGAATGGCTCTCTGGATGCTGTGCGCAAGGTCGTCGATCTCGTCCTTGCATCGCACTACTCGCGACCTGATCTACTACCACCCGTCTTCTTTGCCAATTTGGATCCATCTGGAATACCCACTTTGGATGACCTGAAGTCATCTCCGTCCTCTGCCGACTCTCTCCGATTCATCTCGTGTGCAATCCTCTCAATGCAAGCCCTCTCTTCCCACATTGACGCCAGTGGTCTATCCAACGATGCCTGTCCGGACGTTTGGCAACGGGTCTGGAAATGGATACAGTTTCTTGACCGGTATCGGCTGGTCCTCGTCGACGTATATCCACAGTCGGACGCGGAGTCGTATCCGATTTATAGCGCAATCATCTTGCGTCTGCTCGATCACACGGCCACCAGGGATGTAATATACGCGACTCCTGGTGTGCGGATCGTCATGACTCGAGCCTGGGCCATATTTTTGGACAACCAAGGCAATTCTGGAATTAATTTTCCTGGTGTTTGCCGGTTTATGGCGGAAGCGCCACTCTCATCGACCAATACCACAGAAATTTTGATCGGCGCCGGTGGACGCGACGTCGACCTCGCCCGGCTGTTTGTTTCTCACCTGCGTTTTGTCATCCCCGGACCCGATTATCTCGCCTCCAGCGAGACCTTGGTCCTGCTCGGAGGTGTTATCCGCTTTTTGAAAGAGGTGAACCACCGCGATGTAGACTGGCGCGAAGCTCTTTTCTCGGAGGGCATCATTACACCGCTCGTTCTTACCATGCTCTCCGTCTCTGTTCCGACCGTAGACGGCGCGAACCACATGTTGGACGACTGCTTCATCATTCTCGTCCGACTGCTCGTGTTGACCCCTCACCCTCGGCATCTTGTCGACGCGCTAAAAGCTGGACTCCTTCATGCTATTGTGCTGTCGCGCTCTGCGACAGACAGTGTAGATTATCTCCTTACTGCTGTTATCCCTCCAGCCACAGTCTATTATTCGGTTCTGAAGCAGATTGAGGAAGAGCTTGAACGAGTGGAAGACCTCACGCAGACGTCTCGCTTCCGAGCGTCGGAAATTTTCCAAAGCTGGACGAAGCTTGTTGAATTCGCAGACACTCGTCTTGATGTCATGCGGCGTTACGACAATGGCGAACGGTTGTCTGGGAGCAATTGCGACAATTCGGCCGTGAGTGGTTTCGATCAGATTTCATGCCCGTTGGTTGTTCAGGATTTTTGAATAGTGCGGGAAGTTGATGGATAGAGTGAAACGGAAACGCTGCGCGCGTTGTGAAACATCCTTCTATTGTTCGCCCGAATGCCAGAAGACCGACTGGGCTGACGGACACCGAAAAGTGTGCACGCGTTTGCGATCGCTATTTCTCCGTAAATTTCTCTCAATGACTCCGTTTACATTGGGTTCTCACTGTACCTTTTTCTTTCTAGAGGATCCCGAACATGTTAGCAAGCGCGACAAATCGTTTCTATGGGCCATGGCCCACCGCGACTATATAATAGCGAAAGCGAACTTATATGTTCAGCGCATCTCCGTGATGAACAAATACCCGGGCCGTCCTCTTTTCAGCGTTCTGGACTACACGTCGGGCGCGGTCCGTGCCAGCGTCCGACTCTTCACCTCCGTGGGCGATGTCGCGCCTAGTTTTCGGACTCTTTGGGAGGAAAACGCGGCCCGGGCTTTGCGCAGTGGTGGCCGGATGCACCTTCTTGTCTTGATGGTGCGCGAAGGCAACGAAATCCGCTATCGGCTGCTCCCCATGTGGTCGGAGACTTCGGCAATACAGGACGGCATCGAGTCCATCGCAAACAGTTTTCCGGTAGGGCTGGAACTCGCGAATTCGGGATACGAAGCCGAGCTGGCTGGTAAAATTTCCGCTCTCCTCAAGCAGGATGGATGCGACGCCAAGGTCACATACTAGTAGTACAGATTCTGATAAAGCACGGCTTCGAAAACTGTATTATTTTCGCAACCGATGTATTCCAAGGCAGATTTTACCCCAGTTGGTTCTTCTTGGCCAACGAGACAGTTGAAGCGCACCCCAATCAGTCTTGTTCTTGTGTTGTCCTTTTCGAGTCTCATCTTGGAGCACTGACTGGTCCATATTTAACGGGACTTGATTAGACACTCTTTGTTTACGATAATGCTCCATGCATACGTCGTGTTCTCGACCCTGATCAGCTGCCAAAGGCTTTGTTAAAGTGCTCTTGAGCTACTGCGATGGCGTCGTAACCCACAAGTAAATCTTGCATTTCTTCCGCTAGAGAACCATCCGTTGATCAGCCTCTCGTGAACCGTAAGAAGTGCAGAGGCTACTCGCAACGCAAATAAAGTCCCCCCTTGGAGGAGACGGTGGCCTGCTCAAAAGACTCTCTGGCTACGAACTCACCCCGCTCCTTCATCAGCAAGTTGACAACTTGGCTTTTTCCTCTTTTCTAAGACATAAAAGCCGCGAAAAGAGAAAAGCATCAAAAAGAGATGCTCACTTTTTTAGGCCAAGTCCCTTTTCTAGAAAAAGGCAAAAAGACACCAATAAGACACGAAAAGCCGTCATTCAAGCCAGGCTTTAAGATGGAAAAAGAGCTCCTCAGGTGCACATAATATGCAGAAACATGTATATTTACTAGGATATGGGGTATACAATAGCATGGGACGTGGTATAAAAGCCCAAGATATGGTGGGCAACGGTGAAGGGTCGACTCGGAGTAAAGAAGAATCAAGTCTAGAAGCAGCGCCGTTAGCATGGTTGCGCATATATTCACAAAAACTCACCCCCAAAAAATCTCCAGGTCACAACCCACTTCCGCAACCAGGGGAGGATGGCACACAGCACTGAATCTTCTCGTAAACTCCTTGCAGAACAAGTAATATTACATGTACGCACCAAGCCTATAAGGTGCAATCGAAAGTGCTCGCTAAAAGAAGGAAAGACCGCGAAAGACATACCAATCAACAGAAAAATGAACTGTATACCTCATTGATGGGATAACGGAAGGCCATCTGTATATGAGAAAGGTTAGGTCAAGGGAAGGTCGCGCACCTGCCACCGGAAGATCAATCAGTCCCGTTGTCGAGATAAAGACCGGATAAGTACACACCGTTCGATAGCATGGGAGGCATCCGCTGAAATAAGGAAAGACCCTAGAAGACATGTTGGTATATAAAACGAGAGAAAAATAAGCACACCTTATTGTCGGGGACAAGCCAGACAATTTGGCATGATATCGAAGGTCATCTGTATACGAGAAAGGTTATAATGAAAGAAGGTTGACCGCAAACGGGATAAGTACACATCGTGCAAATCCGCAAGTGGGCCGGCAGAATATAAGATCACGCGGCCCTCGGCACCGAAGCGCCAGGGTCGATATCGACGTCGGCAGCGGCTGGGGGGCCGACTTGAGAGGGTGAGTCGGTATCCGCACTTGCATGAGCTGGATAGAGAAATCGGAAAGAGTTCAGCTGTAAGAAAGGAAGGAGGACGCACGGAAAAACGCTACAGCGTCCGAGGGCGGGTCCACATCTCCTTGCGTGCTCGACTTGTCGTTACTTGTCAAGACAGGGAAAAAAAAGAAGGGACGAGGCAAGAAAGAGCCAGCAAGCGGAGGCAGGGATGCCTCAATGACGGTTCCGAAGACCACACCAGCGAGAGACTAGGGGAGCGGGTTTGGGGGGTCTTGACTTCGTCTAATGGGTTAGAGCACAGCAGCCAAGTCTTGTATTCAACAGCAGGGAGTCAAAAGGGCCGAACCAGGTCTGATCAGCGCGTAGGCAGAGCGGGTCGAGGCGAGAAGGAGAGGGCAGGAGACAAGTGCGAGTGCTGCGGTTGATCAACCATATTCATCAAATCACGCCATCGATGGCGTGATTGATCGGAGTTTGAATGGACTTGGCAAAATTTCCTGTCGCGCTTGGAAGGTTACACGACGCGTGCATTCTCTGCGAAGCTTGGGCCTCGCAGATACGTCGAGAATTGGCCACGGCATGTTAGATCCTAATATTTGGATCTATTCCGGCTTCACTAGAATCACTACTGCCTAGCTAGCTAGCCTCTCTTAAAGCCCAATTGTCAGGTCAGTTTGATGAACCATATTGCATAATTGCACAAAACTCTACTTCGCACAGGCTGAGGATGAATTGAGTGAGTATTACATTTGTTGAGCAAAAATCAGTCGCTCTTGACAAAAAAAGTCCCAGAAGATTACCAAGTTGCCCAAGGTACAAAAAGCGCCGCTAAAAGTGAACCGGCAAGTGAGAAAAAGAGGTCGGCCAAAAAAAGGGACGAAAAGGGGAGAAAAAGATCTTGTCAATTTGCTGATGTTCCGCACCGCCTGATACGCCGCCAGCCGGCTCATTACCTCCTCGCGTTTCGTCCCGAGAGGCAGCATACAGCCCAGAGCGGCTGCATCCTCGACAGCCATTGCCGCGCCTTGCCCTAACGTAGGGAACGTCGCATGCGCTGCGTCGCCGAGCAGCGCGACGCGCCCCTTGGTCCAGGTCGGGAGAACAGGAAGCACGCGTAGTTGCCACAAATTGACGGGATCCACTGCGAGCTGGAGGAACGCCTGGATTTGGGGGGCCGAATTCCTTGTACTCCTGGAGGACGTCGTCGCGCGTTACTCTGGTATACCAACCTGGACGGACAGTTAAATTCGATCTAAATTCATGCTTGGATTGAACCCACTGAATTCATCTTGGTCCCGTTTGTCCGGGTGCATCATCGTTACATTGATGAGCGCTTTCCCGCAAGGGTATAGAAATATATGGCGAATGGAGTCCGGTTCGTTGACAGCGCGGCCTCCCGAGATGCCGTCTTTCACGACCCAATCTAGCTCTGGACGGCTCTCTAGCTTCGGCGTCTCTGTCATCCAGCGGAAGGCGCATATCCCTGTCGCCGGCGCAACCACGGGGTGTCCGACGACGAAGGTGCGCAACGTAGACTGTGGACTTTGGTTTGACTCTCATGAAGCTACGGCTTCAACCACGCACGCGAATACCGTCCGCAGCGATAATGACATCCGCTGCATATTTCTCACCAGTTTTACTGGTCAGGGTTCCAGTTTCCGGGTCGCAATCGACGATTTCTGTGCCAAGATGAATCTCGACGGGCTTACCCGCACCTTCTGTACTTAGCGCAAGACGCTTCAACTCGTCATGAAGCTCGGTCCTGTGGCAGAGAAAGCCTTGCTGTCCAATGAAAGATGAGGAATGCTTCGGGCCAGTGAATTTAGGAGCTTACGCGACCGTAGTGCTTCGCTTGATCCTTGAACATCACCGTTCGCCCCTCTCCGCCCGCGGCACGGTATACAACGACCTAGAGCAAGTAAGCAAACTAGGCCTCGTTACAGTAATTATATGACATGGTGCGTACTCCTTTATAATCTGAGCTGCTGAAATTCTTCTGGGAGTAACCGAAAGTCTCGAGAACACGCATGGCATTTGGCGGGACCCCAATCGCTGCACCTATCTCCTTGTTCAGCGGAGAAGCCTCGAAAACCTGCGAATAATTCGTTGATATTCAATTCAGTTCACCCTCAAAAGTAGTTGCGAGGGCCCGGTACCTACCTTGACGAAATGCCCTTGCCTCCGCAGCGCAATCGCAGCGGTCAACCCACCGAGCCCAGCCCCGATGACGGCTATGGTGAGCACTGTGGAATGTGTAGCTGAAGGCATAAGGAGAAAGCCTTCGGCGGCATGGGAAATAGAACTCTCATCGGTCGAGAGTCGATACCATGTTTGCTCCCATTTTTTTACCGTCGCAGAATGATGATAAGGCCCTATCTACCGGCAACACTCACTCTGCTGTAGTGTTGTTCGGGTCGGGTCGGGCTTGAAAGCCCGGGCTTGGGTCGGGTCGGAGCACTGCCACCCAGGGTCGGGTCGGGCTTGGGTCGCTGCTAAGAAAGGTGATGTCAGCATCGAATGCCTCCAAATATGAAAGATGGCTGAACCAGGCATCAGAGGCAGATGGTACACACAATTTACGTCACCTCCCCAGCCCATACCGCACAATTTTTCTCAAGCCCGACTCAGGGTCGGGCAAAAATGGTGGGCCCGACCCGGGCCCAAGGGGTGGGTCGGGTCGGGTCGGGCTTGGGCTTGGGCTTGAGGCCCGACCCGGCACATCACTACTCTGCTGCCATTGAGAGCGCAGCCGAGGTCCTAGATCCCAAGAGGGGCATACTGCCGCATGAAAACTTTGGTCTTGAACCGAACTGGGAGAGAAATGCAAGTGACTGAATGTGAGGCCTAGGTCTCCGGTATCGGTCCAGGTCACCTATGAGAAGGGAAACTTCGGGCCGGCGACGCAACAATTCCGCGATCAATTGCGGAAGATTGATCGCGGAATTGTTGCATCGCCGGGCGGACTGCGGCTTTCTCTTGACTTCGACTATCCTTACTTAGGCTTTGGATCCTGCCCCGATCGCGAGGCGTGCTGTCTTTGCCTTCCGGCGATTTATGTGGTCAATATCTTCAACACTCCAATTTCTGTGCCCATTTCCACTGCCGCGCAACGTTAACGCAACGGCTACCATCCTTCCTAGGTCGGTGGCATCCGTCCCTTTCTCGACTTCGATTCAATCTTCCCTTCAATGGGTAGTCCTGAATATGCTCTCCGGTTATGGGACATGGAAGATTTCGAGACTGGAAACGATTCCCGCCCTGGATGAGTCACTGCATGAAGCTGCCACGGCTGGACTCTTTCATATTTCTCTTTGGCAGCTTCTGGGACGGGTTCTGGCGGAGTTCTGTTTCCTACTTCTATAAAAGTTCGTTTTTGTCTTCGCATCGGGTCGCAATATCTTTATATAGTTTTGTGCTTTTCAGCTAGTTGCTATCTCCGAGCTGAGAAGAGCTGTTGTCCGAACTCAGACAAATGTCAGGCAGCCGCGTAAGGGGCCTCTTATAAGGACGCGGTACTTCCGCATGAAGGGACTCTTGTCACGAACTTTGTGATAGACCTGGCTTTACCTCGCGCTTCTACAACAACCACCTCGAAGATGGAGAAAAACGATACCAACACCTACGACCCTGAACCGTTGGCTCACGACAGTGTGAGTGATTCTAAAAAGGAAGAGGTCGACATTATTACACTGCAGGCAAGTAGCAATATAAAGGGGCCGTATATTGCCAGTATATGCTCAGTATATATGAAATATACCCACTATATACATGCAATATACAGGGGCCGTATATGCTCAGTATATTCCAAATATACCTACTATATACCCACAATATACGGGCTCAGTATATGCTCCGTATATTGTGACAATATACTTGCAATATACGGAGTCCATATATGGTAGCCATCAGACCTCCGTATATTGCAAGTATATTGCGACCAAACACCCCAGAAATAGCATTTAACACCTTCCTAAAATGGTAATGATTACTTTCCTTATAGAGACTATTACAAGTTGGCTACTTTTGCTATTCTTCTGCTCAAAAAAAAAAGTTATAAATATACAAGAAGCTGTCTATTGTGCTAGTAGTTTGTAGCTACAGCCTGTAGGCCCTGTTTGTCAGAATGTAAAAGTTGACATAAACAATAGACAACTAACTGTGTATCTACCAGGTTTGGCTGCTACTGTACTTGTTTCTCCTCGATATATTGGTCCTGATAGGCCCAAATTGTGTTAGAGTTTTTATGAGAAAGTGCATGTGACACGGCAGCCAGCTGCTGTGTCACATGATTTTTTTTTTCTTTCCCATTCCATTATGATAGGACCCCCAATTACCCCTTTGGCAGTCAGATCCAAAGTTTGGACAAAATTTCAAATTAGCCTGGCCAGGGTCAGAGCCAAATTTTGGACAAACCCACTTTCGGTCCCTAGCTAGGGTCGACAGTTTTGACAATGGGTCAGGAGCTGTGCTGAGGTCGTATCCATGTTCAGACATCTGATGGTGGCCTGACATGCATAATGGAGATGCAACTTTCTGAACGAAGTACCAGAACTAGTAGAGCTGTACCAGTGACATCATTGTGCTCTAAATACTGTACAGTTCAAAATTCTCATTTATCTCAAACAAAACACTCCGTTATGGATCTCCTGAACATAGATACCAATGACGAGCTTCTAAGTTCTCCTGATCGGAAATAGGAACCTCAGGAATGGATTTTGAAGGGGAAGAAATACCAAGATGTTCTGCCATTTGTCAAGATGGCATGTTGTTGAAGTTGGGTTGTGTGCGTACCATGTGTGACGTGGCTCGATAGCAGGGCTATGGGCGAACGTTACAAATACTTATATTGAGTTCGGAACAATGGCCGTATGAGCTGGCGAGTCGCTAGCAGGGGTGTGACAGAGGTTCCTATAGACCGATATAGGAACCAGGGAGGCTTGTAAGAGGCTGAGCGTCCCGAGGGTCGAGGAGGACTTTCGTTCTCAAAAGACCTCGCTCGTACCGACAACGGTGAAGCTGGCGGAGTCTCAGAGGCATCTTCTGTCACAGAAGACTCCTCCGAGAATGAGTATGAGTCGCCTAATACCTCTTCTCGGAGAGGTAAGCACTGGCGAGAGCAGAATATATGCAGATAGGCAGGAGACAATCTCCTAGTACCTCTTCCGCCGAGCGGGAATGTATTGACGAGCCTCGGAAGGCTCCGGAGAGGAGAAGAGAGGAGAGGGAGAGAGAAAAGGAAGAAAAGAGGAAACTGAGATGATAGTTAAGAGTGTATATTCGTTAGCTGGCAGTCACCCTGTGACTGTGAGCTTACATAATGCACTATCTAATCTAATCTCTCAGAGGCTTCTACTTAAGACTACTATACGGGACGGCTGCCATAAGGGCCCGTCACAGACCCCCCCAGTCTTGAGTAGGAGTCGAAATGAGCTGATGAAAACACCTTGCGCCTGCTCTTGAATTTTGCGAGAAGTCAATAAATAAACTTGGGTTAATTGATTTAAATTGTGTCCAGCTCCCGCATCTGTGTGTTTTCGCCGGCCCGGGGATGTTATACATCAGCGACCGTGAATCCCACCCCGGTCTGAGCTCTGCAAAGATCGGGGTCCGGGAAGCGGAATTGCCAGTGCCGATCTTTGTTTACCGCTGAACCTAGCTCGGATGAGTCAGAGCTGCGTTGGGGCTGCCAATGCAGGCAATAACTTCGGGTACGGTGGCGCACAGGGTGCGGGGTCGATGAAAACGATAGCTGAGGTGTATGTACGCACTGCGGAGCAGGAGGAGGTGTGGCTCGATGAAGGTGCAGAACATTGTACCAAGGATATTGAAAAGTCGTTGATCTTTAACCTCCGAGTCATGCTGAGGATACGCTGAACCACAACGATGCGGACCGGGGTCTTGTGCTGATCTGTACTCCGGTGAGGTGCCTGGGAACCACGCACAGAGGCTGGCTGAGCAGCCGTGGTGCTTCTTTTGGCAGCGGATTGCCCCCACCCACAACATCCGTTCCGGAGTGGCAACTCAGAACACCGTTCGGAGGACTCGAGGAAGGCGCATGCGCGGTGGGATGTGGTGCGTTCGTTCTCGGGCGCTTTTCTTGCAAGACCCGATTCTGCTGGAGCTCGAGTCCCTGACAGGTGCGACAGGTGAGGCCGATCCCCACGAACTTGAGCCAAGGCAGGTCGCGAGAACCCGATGAGCTCTTGGCAGGCGTAGCGGGCCAGCCGGATCCAGAGCTTGAACGGAGGGAGGGTCTTGGGTAAATTCAGGCTCTATGCATGTGCCAGAATCGGGCCCGTTGGAGAGGGACGCGATGTGTCACCTGTGGTCCACAGAGTCCCTGCTCCCACCAGCCTAGCGTGATGTGAAGTCGATCTGGGCGCGGATGCAAGGAGGACGCTCGGGGAGCGGCAGCTCATTAAATTGGTGGAGGTGCTACTACAGAAGTCCAGGCAGAGAAAAGCGATCGCTTATTCGGTGTAGCTGCTGGAGTTGTAGTTCCGGAGCACCTGCGTCGTGACCGAGTTTCCGCTCAGCAAAAATCTAAACTTGACTTGTGTAAGGTGCGAAATAGCGAAGAATCATCATTGCCTTAAAACACATGATCAATGCAGTGGCAAATTTGACGCTCTGCATCCTAGTTCTCAAAGATGCAGAGCATCACGCGTGACTATCATCGAGGCCTGCGACCGCCGCTGTGCGGAATTGTGCTAAGGGGATGATGTACAGGGTGACATCGACACGCGTGCGTCAGCATCGGGAATGCACAATTCCTCGCTTGTCAATTAGGTTGACATCGCAGAGAAGCTTGAGCCACAGGTACGCTGAAACGGTGCAGTGGCGTGCAGCCGTGAAATCTAATACCAAACTGAGTGAAACGAAGTCCCACAAAATCTAATACCAAATCTAACAACTAACAACTCCAATACTAACGTGTGTGTGTTCGGGGATGTAGGTCAGGCGTATCGACCTTCAATCTCAAACTGGCGCCAACTCGATACTTCTTAACTGAATAGTCAAAACAAAGGTCTATTAAGCACCTCAATTAGATTACTCTCGTGTTCTAAACAATGTGTAGGACTGGTTTAAGGTCACAGAGTGTATATAGAGTCAACCCCAAGTTGATTAGTTTTTAACGGCTGGTTGGTTTGAAGACAACTAAGACTCTAATACAAGAGCTTATTGAATTCTCAATGGGTGTAAGTACAAGTTGTAAGAGCGGCTAATTAGGCACGGTCTTAACAAAATGAAACTTAGAGCTACTAAGAGCTGGGTGCCAACAACTGGGGGAGTATTTCACTGCCTAATTATTACTGTACATGTTGCTTTTATAGTATTTACTACCTATTAATCTAACCACCGAGGTGAATAACTTCGGATAGCTATCCGGATACCTTTGATCTCCTGGCCGTTCTATTGGCTAACAGTTTCTTGCTGACTGAAGGACTTGAGCTCATTTATGTTGAACCAAGCCCTTTGGGATTTACTTGGCTCCTAGCCTTGTTGAAGGCCTGAGAGAACTCCCGGAAGGCTTTCCGTGCCTAGTCCCTATGCCTATAGGTCTGTCTAGACCATTGAAGCGTCATCTGTCTGTTGTAGTTAACCTCCTTGAAGCCAACTCGCCTCTCTCTTTAGAACGTGATCAAACACGAACACATGATACTTCAGGGCCGGGTTTTGATCAAGTCTTGCCTGGGCAACACATTTAATAAACCCTCATATCCGGCACACTGTGAATATAGTGGTTTTAAACCTTTTTGAGTTAGATATTTACTGATGATTAAGTAAGCTATCAATCGTCGATCCATAGCTTACTTAATCATTGGAACTCGACCTTCTTGCATGCCATAACCGCGCTCCTAGTTAAATGCCCTTCTAGTAGCCTGGTCTAGTTTATTTCCTTACTTCTGTAGTGCACATTTTAATAGTCTTATGCTGTTTGAATCCTTCCAAAGTCCCTTAGTCGCCTGACGTCCATATTGAATCCGAGCTTGTTACATCTTTGACATATAACTTGCCAGGATATTCCTATAGCTAGCTGGGTTTTGCTCAGTCACTATTGCAGGCCCCATTTGTGAAGGTACCGTTAATACTGCCTGACTTTGATAGTTATGCTAGTTTGCAACGCTTCAAAGGCTTAATGCTCAGTTCCGGGATTAAACTAGCATCCTCTAGTCTTACTTCTTGTATACAGCTATCCGCGTGTACTAGTGTAAAATCGATGAATTCAGGTGTGTATTGATACACGCCTTATCATCTCCCCCCAACTTAAGATCTTAACCGTCCGCGGTTAATGGTTTCTCAAATTGTGGTTTGAACACATTTCTCTCCCTTCTGGCGCCACTGCAGTAAGACACCTAACAGTGACACACCAATATTCTTTTGCTATTTTTGTGACCAATTATTTTATTATTTCTGCAACGTCGTCTCGGACGTTCTCGGGACCATCTTGGCCAACCAGGTTGGCGCCAATTGGCTGTTGAGGCTGTGTCATGCCGAGAAAATGACTCATAATCAATTGACCGGCGCCATCCCATTGTCTCTATTTTTAACTGGTTCCGTTCGGATGTTATCCGAGGCCTCGGATAGGTTTCCAAGGCCTTGGAGACTGATCCCACATGCCAAATCGGGCGTGTTTATTTACTCAACCGTCCATTAAGCTCTCGGTATTTACCTTGAGAAGTCGATTTGGCGCCAAATTAATTTCCCTCAGTGGTATAAAATGAGAGGGCTTTTCCAGCTGGCGCCATCTTGTTCCCCCTTGATTCTTTTTATAAACCCTCTTGCCTTTCTTTTCTCTGACCTCGCGCCATGTCGTCTTCTTCTACCAGTAACCCCTCTCTTGAAGACAATATCCTCTACAAGGACTACTGGATTTTTATAAGGCTCATTCCTGATAGTGACTTCGAAGAACTTGTCCGCTTGTTTCAGCGCCGTTATCTTGAGCAGACCGTCGCTGAGCGTCCTGATTTAATTCCGGAACTATTGAAACGCGTCCTTGAAAATTTCGTATGTCTTCCTTTTACTCATAATTTCTTACTTATGCGTTTGGCTGCTTTAGCATGACCATACTTCAAGCCGCGCTCAGTACGCTCACAACCTGCCCTACCAGGGCAAATACTTCATGGCTGGTATGCGTCGTATCTACGAGGCCAATCCGCGCCACGAAGAATTGGTTCCGGATTTGAGGGACTACCTTGATTACAACGTCCCCTTTTACGACCACTTGGTATGTTTTCTTCTTTTTGAATCGGCGCCAACTGACTTTTTGTTCCTTTTATCTAGTCAGATCGCCTCGACTGCTTTCAACTCCCGGATGTTAACGACCCTATTGAAACCGAGGACCCCGTCCAGTATGAGTATGACGAGGAGTCTGAGCACGAAGGGGGTAACCCTTATATTGGTGAGTCTCTATTGTGTCCTCCGTTTTTCCTAGTTCCTTGTTCTAATGGTTCTTATACCGTTTAGCTGATTCTCAAGCCGAGGAGTCCAACGCAGAGGAGTCAAGTGGCGCCGAAGTTGGGGGCTTTGCCCAACCTCGCGAGGATTCTGACTCCTCCGAATCTGACTCCTCTTCTTCTGAGTCTGATTCAGCTCCTCCTGAAGTTCCTGCTAAGCGTAAGGCCACTTCTCAAGCCCCTAGTATGTCTTTTTCATTCCTCTCATTGATAACTTTACTGACTTTCTTATTTACTTCAGAGGCTGTCCCGCTTCCTGCCGCCAAGAAAGTTAAGACTAGTGAGTTTTCTTCTTTCTTTCACAGTAATCTTACTTACTTCTACAGCAGGCACAGCGGCTACAACTTCTGCGCCCGCGCCATCCAGTATTTTCTTACACTAACTTTTACTTTTCTTTTTACTGACTAGTTTTGACTTTTTACAGGGCCCAAGCCTGCCACAACTCACAAACCTCGCCAGTTGACCGCAAGGGATAAGGGCAAGGCACCAGCTCGCTCTAAAGTAGTCAAGACAACTCGCGTCCGCAAGACCAAGGACGAGGTGGCGCTATCCACCACATCGGCCGCCGACTGGCTTGCCAACCACCCCCATGGTTATTTCTTGGTCTCTGAAACCTTTCTTACATTCTGACTTGCCTTCTTTATAGATCTCACCGCATATGCTCGGAACGAGCATTCGGAAATGAAGCGACTTGGTATTCGAGGGACCCCCGTCGTCACTTATAGTGAAGACATGCTTCAGTCTCAAGTCGCCCGAACTCGCGCCCTTGCAATTGCACGAGTTAACCGGTGGTTTGAAGACCCGCGTTTCCCAGTAAGTCTTCCTACTCCTTCATATTTCCATTTTTCTATCTGACCGCCCTCTACTTTTTATTAGAAGACGGCCTGCACTTCCTGTAGCGCTGCCTTGAAGACCTGTGTCCCTCAAGGTGTTGGGTTTGCTTGTGTGGGTTGCGAGGCTTCCAAGCGGGGTGTATGCTCGCACACCTACAAGAGCTCGCGCCGACTTGCAGTTGACACAGCGTTCTTCAAGCAGATAACCGGTAGTAACTCTGATGGTATCCTTTCTTATTTCCTTTCATTTCAACAATTTTACTGACTCCTCTTAGTGGTTTCTTCGATGGTTGACGATTTCGAGATGGCGGCCGCCCACCAACAACAACTTGCCGAAGCAGCTTTCAAGGCCGAGGTAGACACCCTCTATCGCCTTCGAAAGCTCCTTTACTATCTCGTTACGACTTTTGGTGAATTGGCGCCAAACGACCCGGAGTACCACCACGAGCCAACTTCCCGTCTTCGCGAGCGCTTGTTCAAGATGGCTAACCATTTGTCTGTCTTTCCTGGTACTGCAGTCAAGCGCGATGACCAGTTCCCCATGCCGTCGGAGCCTCTCTGGCTTCCTAGCGAGCTGGCGCCGACCACCGACCTTGAAGGTTTGCTCCAGGTTGACTTCAAGGAGCCGCTTGGCGATCTGGCGCCAAGCCAACCTGTCGTCGAGTCTGGTCTTATTGCTTTATCCCCTCCTGCACAGGTCAAAAGAGAGCCTGTAGTAAGTGGTTTTCCTTTCATCCCTATCTGCTCTTTCTAATATCTCTATAGGTGGCCGCGATTCCTGGGTCTTCTCGGGATATTAAGGAGGTTATCGACCTTGTCAGTCGTAGCCCTTCACCCGCCATAGCTGGACCTTTGAATAGACCGGCTTGAAACTACTTGGCGCGAAATGCCTTGTAAGTTCTTTCTTCTTACCTTTTTACTAAGGTTCCTAACTACCCTTCAGATTTTTCTCACATTTTACTACACACACGTACTCTGCCTTGTTTGCTTGAGACTGTTTACACAGTCAATACATTAGTAGCTCAGTTCAACACTTAGCTACTTTCTGTATCATATATATATCACCGACTCGGGACTCAAAGAGTCCTTCAACATGTATACAAAGATATCGTTGTCTCTTACTCAAGTGTGACTTTGGTACGAAAGTCCTTCAGAGTCAGAATTTAGATGAAGTGGCGCTAGAACTATGGTTTGCATTCCAGTTGGCGCCAACTTCATGCTGCAGCAATCCTACTGTCTTTGATAGTATGCACTTTAGGGCCGGCACCAAAACTTGCAGAACAAGCTGGCGCCACACCGTTTTTCAATGATTCTGACTTTAGGGCCGGCGCCAAAACTTGCATAACAAGCTGGCGCCACACCGTTTCTTAAGTCATGTTTCCTTCACTCGTTTGTTAAATTGGCGCCACTTTGTTTTCTAGTGAAGGGCTAAGCCTTTACCTTCTCCAAACGACTCAAAGAACAATAACTTCAAGTTGGCGCCAACCCGTTTTTTTCATTACAAGATATGTACCAACTTTAGGGCCGGTGCCAAGTGATACAAAATTCACTTGGCGCCAACTCTTAAGCCATTGTTTTCGCGAATCATTGTTCAGTCGGCGCCATCTCACTTCATTAGATTGAATGAACGATCCTAACGAAATAGTATGGCTGGCTTCAATTCTCTTCCAAGTGCACTTCAAAGTACCAACTCATTCACTTGGCGCCAATCTGATTCCTAAGGCTTTTTACTTGATCTTTCAATTCAAGCCTTTTAACTGGTTCGCGCCAACTGATTGTGGAGCTTTATTTGAAGTCTGTGAATACAAAGGCCTATTGGCGCCATTTCAATTTCTAATCTTTTTCTTGGACACCGCTTAGTATTAATAGACTTCTTTCTTGGACACCGCTTAGTATTAATAGACTTCTTTCTTGACTTCAACGCTCTCGTTATGTCGTATAGACTTTTACTTTCATTTCTTGATTCCTTTAGTTCTGCTAGTAACTGACTTGACTTCCTTGCTTACTAGTTTTCTAAACAATTCAAGAAATTGTAGCCTCTTTTACTCCACTAACTCGAGGCTATCCCCATTCAAGTGCGGAAGCGTATCCGGGTTAATTTCCCAGCTACTAGTACTTCGTATGCGTTTCCCGCTAGTCGGGCCCATTGGCGCCAACTATTTAATGCTAGCCCTCTCGTACTCTAATAGTACCGATTTCTTGTCTTTTCATTCGGCGCCATATCAGCTATGGACGCCTCTCTTACTACTGTAGCCGACTTCGAATGTCTGCTATTCTCTCTACATCCTGATGCTAGACTGCTGGACTCAGTCAGTATCGACTACATCGAAAATACGCGCCGTTGGGATCCGTCTACACTCGAGAACCCAAACTTCACTAGGGAAGACTTGGCTGGTCCCGAGCCGGCTCGTTCATTATCTGCTCAGGCGAAATATCTTCTTTCAACGGCTATGGTGTGTTCTACCATTTCCTTATCTTTTCCTAGTCTCTTACACAGTTCTTAAGGTTTCTATCTGCGCCAATTGTTATGGAGCTCATAACCCTGTGTGTAAGAGTGTATCCTGTGCCGACCCTTGCACTCTTTGCCGGGTTATGAGGCTCGAGAGTACATGCTGCTTCACCACCTACGAGCACTGGACTACAATCTTTCACCCGTGGCTGTAAGTTCGAGCCTCACGCGCAGGCTGTAGCCACTTCATCAAATGTCTCTACACTTGGCACCAGCCAGCCCCCGTACAACCCTTTTCTCCCACTCATTTTGAGTGCCCCAGCTCTCCCGCATGCCGTTTCCAGCCGCCGATAGACTTCCACATCTGGAAAGATCCCCAAACAAAACCCCGAGACCATCAATAATGTCCCAATTCGGCTGCGACCCATGTCAAAATCTGTGTTTGAGACAATTTGGTCTTGTCGCCGTCCCGTTTGAGCTGAGTCAGTACCTATTTCACCCAATGTGGCATTATTCACCTCCGTGCCATTCCACCAACGTAGCAAGATACACCAGTAACTTATGTAAACAACTGTACCAAATCCGCGCCTTCTTCTAAGGGATCAGCGACGACTGACAAAGCGGCAGCGCCAACGGAAACACTCCAAGTTCCTTGGAAGTGCGATGCCAGTTCGTTGTAAGCCGACGCTTGGGCCAGCGCATAAGCCGCCAAACCCGCGCGAAGCTCCGGGGAAGCCTCGGGCCGCACGATGACGCGCGCTCGCCACCACTCTGCCTGCCATTCCAGGTACCGGAGAACCCGCCGCATCTCCTCGCGGAGGAGTAGCACCTCCTCCTCCCAGCGGACCTTGCGCGCCTTCGCCCGGCACCATTCCACGCGGAGTGCTGTTGACGTGGTAGTCAATGTGATGTATACGTTAATAGAATCACACTTACACGCATGTAATTCCTTCTCCGAGTCCTCCATTGCACCACTTGCGACCCAAATCCAAGAAAGTACTTTCTTCGATGACCCCGCCACATGACGCGGTGTTCGTGCACCTTTCCCCGCCCCCAGCATCGCAAGTTTCTTGCGGGCCGCCGTGTCAGTGTCGACGTCCTCCCCGTCGAGCGAGATATCCGCCGCGCTGGAGCTCTTGGAAGTGCGGCGCGTGAGCAGCGCCCGCCAGGCGCGTCAATGCCTCCCGTCCCTTCGTGTACTTGTCCGCCGCCGCTTGCGCCCGCTCCCCAACCTGGCCAATCAAGGTCCTCGCCTTGGTCGCCTTCACCTGTCCTGTGACGTGCGTGTTTCGAAAACCAATGAGGTGCCGTTTCGTGTGCAGATGGCTGCGCAGAAGCACCAGCGCGTTGTGGCATTGCGACTCCCGAAGTCGCACCTCCAGATCGACGATCCCCCGTTGACAGCCTACGCCCCGCTCCCCCGGAGACAGCTCGGAAGGCATGTAGAGTTTGATGTCTTCAGCGTTGACTGGCGGCGCCTCGGAGTCCGTTGCCGCCTCATCCGCCAGCCTCGCGCGCACGGCTCCTGGCGTAAAGGTTTCCTGCAAGGTACGGAACCTGGCTAGCTTGTGCAGGAAAGCCACACGCCGCTCGTGGATCTTGCTTTCCCGATCTGCAGGTCAGTAGCACGCGGCCAGCTAACTCGGCGCGAATGCGGCGTCTGCCAAACGATGTTAGTGAAGCACCCCACGACTCGGACACGCAAGATCAGTTACTTACTGCGCCTCCTCAAGCTGTATCCCCGCACTAAGGAACGCCGTCGCACTTGTTGCGTGCTGAGGTGTCCGCCCGAGCCGCATCTCTTGCTCCTCCTCCTTCTTCAGCTGTAAACGGAGCTCGGCTTCCGTCGGCGCCCCTGCAAACGGTCGATGTGCGCTCAGCTGCAAAGCAAAACTCTTACCATTGCTCGGCAGCACGTACGGGTTCGGCTGGGTGTGATCTGCGACGAACGCGTCGATCTCTCCCTGCCACATCTCTCTCACGTCCTTCTCCACCGTTTTATTTACTTGCTGGAACGCCTGGACCTGGCGCGCGCGTTCCGCGATTGCCACAATGAGTTTTCGACGCAGCGCGTCACCTGTCGCCGATGTCAGCCTCTGCAAACCTTGCAACGCCAAGGACTCACCGTGGGTCAAATTCTTGAGGAAATTATGCGAGTCGATCTTGTCTTCGAGAGTATCCGCGCGGTTGCCGATCCCCATCTCCTTCGTGTGAAATGCCGCCGGGTTCAAATCTGCCCATGTACGCTCCACACCTTCCCCGTCACTCTTGCCGACGCCCACCAGGAAACTGAGACTATTCTCGTTGCTACACTCCTTCTCATGCGACGATGCGTGCCACACCGGGAGCCCGCATTGGACCTCGATGTTGTCGAGATCGAGACGGATCCGCTCGGGCAATTTCTTGTTCCGGTCCGCCAAGTTTTTCTTCCATTGGCACGCGATATCGTAGGATATCGTGAGGGCCATCAGCGCCACGCCGGCCAGGCAAGACATGACGATGAAGTCCATGTTTGCATAACTGTAGGAGTAAGTTAATCTGATGTGCTCATGGCAACGCAGTCTAGCGAAACCGCTCACCGCTCTCCCTTTTGTAAATCACCTAATCCGTTTGGGCGCACGCACTCGTGCCGGGCGCACACGCACCCCCCTACGCCCGAAGTCCGCAGGCCCGTTGTTAGTCTGGTATCTTTCTGCAAAAGAGCCGCGAAGGCGATGCATGTGCTAATCTGCAGGCAGAGTTAGCACGCGGCATCGACATTCGGGAGAGCACGCACATCGTTCTCCCCGACATAATGCTTGAGGTGCTCCCGGTATTCCACGGGCTCTACGAAAGCCCCCCATCCGGGTCCGAGGGGCGGGTCGAAGCGTTCGTTTGCGCGTAGTCGATTTTTAAGCTTAAAGTTGGCGTCCAGAGCAAGCATGAGCATGTAAAGGAATCTACTTCTTGTCAGTCCGACGTGAAAGACGCTCCTTTGACGAAATAATCACCTGTACTTGGGATCTACATCGCGCCAATCCGGAGGCAGGTTGCGGCCGTCGTATGGGCAAGCCCAACAAATGACCGTGAGCTCTCCCAACTTCGTCGCGTCCAAGCCCGCAGCGTCGTGGCCCCGCCCCGCGCGCCGGGCGCGTTGCAAGAATGCATACTGTCTTGACATTCGCGCGAATGCCTTGTACCGGTCCTGTCGTACCCTCTGAGCCGATGCAGGGATGTATAGGGTCAAAACACGTACCGGCATCCACCTCAGCCCTGTGGAACAGAAAGCGTCCGTTCGGCGCTCGAGGGTCGCGACGAAATCGTGTGCATTCAGGTTACCCACAACGCCCAACAGGCGGAACAGGTCCAGGACATTGAACGTCGCGCACGTTGACGGGTCCGTGAGCGAGGCCGGGTACCAGGCATTCCGCATGAGCTGCCCGAGGTTGCTGGTTGTCCTCGACGTATCACAGCCGCAGTACCGTATCTTCACCTTATGGACGCCACTGGTGTCAATGACGACCATTGTGCGAAGCGTGGCAGCGGGCGCCAGACATCTGCGCCCTTGATGGCCAAGCTGATAGACCAGTCCGATCGCGTCCAGCGTTTGTGGCTTCCAGAACTCCCCAGTCCACTCCTGGCAGTTTCTTTCAGTGCTCAGCGTCTCGTCTTGACAAGGAAGATCACACCTTTAAAAAATGAAGAGGGCTCAGCTGGTGGCGAGCGATACAGCAGTCCTTGCATTGCAAAAAGTCCCCGCAATCCGTACATCGAAAGATACCGCCGTCCAAAACCTTGTCGCATAATGCACACTCCGCCAAGGACGCATAGTCGCCGAGGCCCTGACGGCGCAGAGTCTCGTCGAGAAAAAATTGTTTTTCCGCACGCCACTGAGCCATCGGGTCGTCCTGTGCGGGAGGTACACATGAGCGGAAGAAAGATGAGAGAAAAAAGGTGGGCATACGCACGGAACTCTCATAGCGTTTCCGCTTTCCCGTTCCAGACACCTTATCCATAGCCTCCAAAGTCTCCGTGTCCAGCTCCACGTCAGCGTCGTCGACGGGAACCCACTGCGCAAGACGGTCGTCCAACGCCTCCGGTTTCAAACGACGCTTCTTCTGGATAATGTTCACCAGCTGATCGACTCGACGTAAACCATCGTTGGAGATGTACACTCCACGATCTGCCGAGACGTCCGCTGCAGGATCCCCCCCGTCGAATCCAACGTCTGCGTCAATGACGCGCACGGAACGGAAGCTGAAAACACCGGTGTGTTGCGACATAGTCGGGTTTTGCAGGCAGACGAGCTGGAAGGGATTCGGCGTGTGCAGAGGCGCGAGGGCGGCCAGGCAGACAAGAGTCACGAACGGTAGAGGTGCCATGAGAGATCATAAGGAGAACGAGAAATCAGCTTGCAAAATGGAGGTAAGCACTCGCCAAGATCGTTGCAGTAGTTGGTCTCGGCTAACGCGACGCGACATCTTAACCAACTGTCGACCAGCATTCGTAAGCGAGCAGCTTGAGGTACGGGGAATACGCAGTAAACGGGCTTGACCAATTGTGGGGAGCGTGTATACCTCCTTCGGTGTCGCCGTCAAGTCGCCGTCCACAGTTTTTCGTGCCACCGAAGTATCACGTGACACCGCCGCCACCAAAGGCGCCGGCAGCCGTTGGCCCTTGATCCTCGTTTCTACTGCGTTGTCCTTGCCTTGACGCGTTGGGCGAGTTTCCGATGTCCACGCCCTCTCTGAGTGCGGTGCCCAGGGAGAGTCTCCATTCAATACAACTTCTTTCAATTGAATTATTAATAAACTTTTTTGCAGAAGACAAGACCACTACTTATATAGTGCGCAGCGTTCCAACTGCGTCTTACCACCCACCTTCACGTCCCGCGTTCCATCTTGCTCCCCAGTTCCCCCCGCCCCTCGAGAATATGCCGCATTCCACGCAACCCGAATATATCTCAATCGCTGCAAGAAAGAATTATAAGCCTTGCTCTCTTCAGTTCATCGCTGGGGAGAACTTTAAGTCTCATGACGACCATGGAGGATCCGGTCTCAAAACATACTACATGGTCCACCACCGAGGCCGACTTATTCTTTTCAGCCAAGCCAAGTGAGCGAACGCGCCTAAATATCGACTATCCTAACGCAAGGTAGCGGGGCGTGCCATAGATTTCTCACAAAGCACCGCAGCGCGTCGAAGGAGGCGGTCGCCACTCTCGAGGTCGCCAAGGCCATGGCCTGGCTCTTTTGCAAGTATAACCACCCGGCCTGCATCCAGAGAAACAAAGACCGCGAGGGCGACGCAGACAGCGACGGCGAAGATGGCCCCGAGCACCCTCACGACCATACCGACGAAGGCCGCCACGGATGCACATCCATCTGGCATCTGCGCCCCCACAACCAAGCCGACGAAGACCGCGACGGCGACGAGGACGACGCCCGTCCCGCGAAGAGGGCGAGGACCCGCAACTATGGACCCTCGTCCGCGCGTAGCGGCATAGCGTCGCGCACCTCGTCCACGCGTAGCAGCACAGCGTCGCGCGCCTCCTCGCCGCCCGGTCCTCGCGTAATCGTGCTGGGATCGCCGAGCCCGTCGCCGAGCTCGTCTCAGGCTAATCTCAAGGTGTATGACTTACGCGCCAGTACTTCTAATCAAGTGGAGGTTCCGGGCCCGGTGGTCTGGGTTTCTGAGCATGCCATAATGACCACCCACAGGTAAGTACCTTGACCTACCCTCGTACTACATTTTTACTGACCACGGGATAAAAGCGAGGCCGCAGAAGGCCTTGTCAACAACAAAAAGCATTTCGTCTTCGGCGCGTTCAGTATGGCAGAGGCCGAGAATTTCCTCATGGAGACTCCGACATTCTTAACCTCCGACGGGCCTTTCTACCTCAATCTCGCGGGCCGCATCACGCGCAACAAGTAAGTCAATTATTCACTGGGTACTCGACTTTAGCTAATACCTCTGACTGTAGGGATCTCGCCCTGAGCGAATACAACATGTTGGACGCCATCGTCGACACCAACGGCGGAAACACCTCGTACTCCACCTTTTACGCATTCCCTGAATTTGGAATGGCGGAAGAGGCGTGGAAGCTCCTGCGCGCCACCGGGATGGCATGGAACGTCCGCGAGGCCTCCGAATGAATATCACTTTTTGCTCTCATGTTGTACCATCTCGATTACACTTAGCACACTAGTTGTCCTGCGCGCATGTACCCTAACTGCTTTCGATTTCGCGCCCAAATGATATAAATATGTACATTCGAGCTTTCTTAAGTCAAGTTTGAGAGGTATCCGTAGGCGAATAGCCCGAGGTTGGCGTTCATTTCGCATTCCGAGTGTCGGTGTCCACCGATTTTCCTGCGGACACGGAACTGTCACATGACCCGGCAGCTCGGGCCACCCAAGCCGGCGGCGCTTACCTCCCAGGCGCTCGCCCTTGGACTTAAGCTACAAGTAACCCGTCGTCTCCACACGTTGTGTCTGCAAAATACAGATTGCTTTCTAGTCTGTTCATCCAGCGCTCAAACAATTCACTCAAACTACCCTTCATTTGCGCTTCACCGTTTCCTATCTGAATTCCACTTCTGCAAACTTTCCTCCTGCGCGGCGACCTCACCATCATTTTAAACAGCTGAAGTACCACTATCAGTGCATATTCAATCGGGGGCGATAATAACTCTCACCGATTTTTTCCAGATGCTCACGGAGTTTTTGGGTCTCGCAAGTAGGAATTTGACCACCGGCGACCACGACAACGTGCCAACCGGCGACGCTAAATTGCTCCTTGGCGGATTTCCCCTCCTCGGTACATGTGCAGTATCTGTAGCGCACAGTTTGGACTCCGGTCGTGTCGAAAACGCGGATCAAGCGGACGGTCTTGCCAGGCTTAGGGCAGTGGTCCCCGCGGTGTCCTAGCTGGTACACCAAACCTATCTCTGCAAGCGTCATAGGGCTCCAGTAGAGCCCAGACCACTCCTGTATTCTTGAATCAATATATATCCTTGCCACGCAATTCCACGGCCACCCTCGGACTCACCTTCAAGAAATGCAATGGTTCGCGGCGATGATCCATGACGCAGCAGCTGAAGCAGAAGACCTCTGAGCAGATTTCGCAGCTGAAGAACCGCAGATCGCCGGAGCCCATCGCAACTTTGCAATGCCCACAATGCGCAGCAGGGCCAGGAGCTTCGCGCCCCCCGAGTTCTTCCATAAAAAGGCGTCGTGCGCTGGTAAAAACGGCGAGAGGATTGGCCGGCATTGTGCAGTGAGTAAGAGTAACCGTTGTCGAGCGGAGGTTTGGTGGGGGGTATCTTTCTTTGGGTTGCTGCGTAACCATTTTAGGTGCCCTTATATACTGTTTTCTTGGCTTCATGCCGCATGCATGTTGTAATCTTTTCAATTTAATATGTATCGTATCTCGGTTTGAGAGCTGAGACGAGCGGCCTTCGCCATACATTAGCAGACAGGGAGCATTACAGCTTCGAGCGAACAAAAAAATCTAGATTATCATGCCGCCGCCCAGCCCCCATCTCCCTGAACGGCGCGAATAGCTGGTTCTGCTCCGCCCAGGCAGTTTCTATCCCCTCTCCATCGGTGCGCCCGTACCCGCCTTGCATCCTGTATGTCCCGTCGATGTGACCATATTGGCACCCGACATCGTACGAAATAAACAACCTTGGCTAATTTTCAGAGCGCGGCGGTGAGATTGGAAAGGCACGCACCCGGGGTTTGCTAGCCGCGCAAAGCCGTAGTCTAAGTTCGCGTACCACTCTCCGCGAGACCGACTCGGACGCTCCCGATTAGTCAGGTACCGATGAATCCACAGTCTAAAACAAGACATATCAACTCGCTGCAAGTAAGTACACGAGCAAGGAAAACAACGCACCCCATACTCGCCGCCTCGCGAGACCTCTGTTCGGCGGCATGCTCCGAAGTCGCGGCGGGCGGGCGGTACAGAACTAGATCTCGGCCTTCCAGATCGTTAGTTCGTGTGTAGACAAATCACTTGTCCACTCACAATTGTTTTCAGACATATTATAGTAGGGCACGACGCAGATAGCCTGAGTGGGGCGTCAACAAGTAGTAGTCGAGAACTAAAAAGGACAGGTACTCCCTTCCCAAAGTGTTCGGATGACTGGATGCCACATTTCCTCGTAGTTTCTCCGTGGAAGCAGCCTGGACCACGCGTACATGTGCGTTTGCAGACTACGCGCAGGCGTGATGGGCCAGGTATCGCCATAGCGTGGCGAGCTCCAGCAGGAGCTAGCCAATCGGACGGAGGCCGCGTCATGAGTACGGCACCAAAACGCCTTCGAGGGCCATTCCGCCGACATCTGTACCCACCTGATGACCATCGACCAGGCAGCTATCGCCATCTTGTGGTGAGTGACAGCGAGACGGATATATCAATCAGACACACACCGCATCTTTGTACCTCACGCATCCGGGGCTAGAGCCAAAAAAGGAAGCAGTAAGTACTGGCTACAGCCAGGATTCAAGTCTCGTAGACCTATTTTCTTTCTCGCGCCTGGCCGCACTTCTGTTTGATGGATGGTAAGGTTCCGGTAACAATTCAAACACGGACCCGCATCCCAATTTGGCCCGTCGCAGGGTCGCGAAGGCGAAGGGGGGCGGCGGCTGGAGCCATGGGGTAGGCAAAAATGAGAATATTACAATATACATATTCATAAATATGTAACTCACCTGCGTCGAAACTTCCCCACAAAAAAATGGCCTCGCTCTCCCCGCCTCGCTTCACAATCCCTCCTTGTAGTCCCCCAATCCAGTGGGACTTCGATCTTCGGGAGATTCTCACTGGCGAACTCGAGCAAGCAAAATACCGTGAACAGCACGAGCCGTACTACCGCGGCGAAAGCTGGACCCGCCCGGCGTATCTCGACCACCTGGACGACACCGACACCGACGCCGACTCCTCTTCCACCGATTCGGAGACGATCGCGGCCGACTCAGACGATGAATCGGATGCGGAGTCTCAGGACGGATACATCCCCGGAGACGCTCCGGTCCATGCGCAACCGCGCCGGTGGTCCTCAAGTTTCATGCGAGACTGTGGGCCATACGGCACAAGGCCCTGGCCACCCCGCACTCCCTCGCCACCGCCCGCGCCAACTTTGGGGCCTCTCACCCATGCATACTCGCGCGCGGAGCTGGAACATCACCAATTCCAAGCCATTCTTGATTGGGAGGGGTAAACGTTTTCTCACCTCTCGTTCCACAACTTTGTATGTATTCATGGTATTCCTGCAGTCCGACCCCAGTCACGGACACGCGAGGCCGCGTTGTGGGCGTGCTCATTGATGCGCCTTGCGAGAAGGTCGACTATCTGCGCGCCGTCCGCCAAGCTACCGCCGTCATCGATTTGATAGTTCCCAATGTCGACTACAGCGCGCTACCCGCGCGGGGCAACACGCCGGCTTCCATCCGTTGGGGCGTAGAATATTTTGGATGGGGCGGCTGGGGAGTGGTAAGAAAATTGCCCGTTGTGACGCATACCTATCGATTGACAAAACCACAGCGCCCTCAGAACGTCCGGCACGAGAGCATCGACAACCTCGTCGAGATCGCGCTGCTCCGCCACTCGCAGCCTTTCAAGGAGATCTCGCTGTGGCAAAATAGTGAGTAACCACTCGCTCCCTTAGTCCCTGGATCTCGCTGATTTCACCCGTCTACAGCGGTGCATCAGCGATTTGGGCCCCGCCTGCATGCTTATGTAGACGAGGCGCGCGACACGTTGCTGCACCACGACCCCATGCTCCGCGACAATATCACTGGCGGTGCTTACCCGTCGGTGGAATTCTTCTTGGGAAGCCAGGAATCCCCGCCGCGACTCGACGATCTTGATATGATATGGGTCTGGCGCGCGCTCACCGCCCTGGGAGTCTACAATCCACGCTGGGGCGGCGAACTCATCCTGTGGGACGAGAAGAAGGTTATCCGCTTTCCACCAGGCGCCACATTCCTATTCCCGTCTGCGTTTATGCGGTATTCGTTCACACAAGTCGGCATGCTGGAGCGGCAATACGCCTTCAGCCAGTACGCGCAGGCCGGCCTTTTCCGGTACATCGAGAACGGCTTCAAATCGGAGATGAACTTTGAGGCCACTTCTTGGAGGGCAGAGTATGAGAATCGGGAGAGAGCCAGAGACGCGCGCCTGGGACGGGCACTGGGGATGTATAGCTTAGTACACGAGGTCTTGTAGCCGAAGTCGAGGTTTCCATTTCGGGGGACGTGACAGATGAGGTTCCCAAAATAACAATACCAAATACCCTTCAGCGCTGGACGCTACACCCAATTTCTTTGCTGAAATTCTGGTATACCCCTGCCGGCCTGGGGCCGCGCGC
Organism: Mycena galericulata; assembly: GCA_029289565.1. NCBI lineage: Eukaryota > Fungi > Basidiomycota > Agaricomycetes > Agaricales > Mycenaceae > Mycena > Mycena galericulata. Next base: position 150,706 of record JARKIA010000158.1, on the reverse strand, counting down.
GTCCTGATGGCCCACACACGCATTCACTGGTTCCTTTCTGGGTAGCCGAGCCCCCACACGAGTATAAGAGCTCCAGTGCTACTGCTTAGCTCCCGGTTTTCCTCTGCGCACACTGCACCGTCGACAAAAACCAAGCTCCCCAAAAAAAAACTCCCTTCTTCCACTTCTTCCAATGGCCACTCGTACCCGTGGCTCTGCTAGTGCCGACAATCCGCTGTCAACTCCCCGACGTGCTCGCACCGCCGGCACCGCTGCTAATCCAGTTGTGGTGAATTCAAGTGAGTGTACTTCCTTGCATGCTTCAAGACTCTAGCTCATATCGTTTTGAAGGCCCCCTGCGCACGACGCCCGGGTCAACTGGCAATCCCTTCTTGCTGTCCTCAAGTGAGTGCCATCTTTTCAATCTGCGTCACTTAGCTCATGTCATCGGTTTGTGCCCAGGCCCCCTACGCCAGACACGTTCCAGCACAGGCCGGAGCCCAACTACCTCAGCGGTGCGAACTGTTGCTTCGACGCGCAGCGCACGAGTTGCAGCAGGCAAGTGCGGCCTCGCTCATCGTGTATTCTCGCTGACATCACCACAGCCTCGGCGCCTGCTCCCCTGCGGATTAACACGGCCCCTTCCTCCATCACTCCCCTCAGGATGCGACCCACCAACGGAGTGCAAGGTCAACCTTACCCCCCAGGCATCCTAGGCGATACCCGTGCCAGGGACGAGGCCACTCGCGCGCGTAACCGTGCACGCATCGACGCGGAATCTGCGGCTTACCGTGCGGCCCACCCTTCCGTGGTGATTCCTAGGACTCGCACTCGTCTCCGACCTGCTGGCCAGCCCAAGGCTTCGGACGGTGCGCGCACCGAGCGCGAGGAACCACTCACTTTGGAATCCCTCTTAGCAAACGGGGTCGCGCCTCCTGTGAGGAGCACCACGCGCGACCACCAGAAGTGCAGCATCTGTCTCCAGATCAAGTCTCACCCCGTGGCGTATGTTTATTTTCTGTCCTGTCTGTTCTTACCAAAACCACTCAAACCTCATTTAGCTACCGTTGCGGCCACAGCCACTGCTACCGCTGCATTCGTCTCTGGCTAGAGACCCACTGGACCTGCCCGGAATGCCGTACCGTGATGAACGACGCCCCGTGCCGCAACTACTCGGAGGAAGCCGGAATCCAGCTTGATCACCCGGGATGGCACGACAGGAGCCGCGTGGACTACAGTTGGGAAGGTCTTCGCTTCCCGAAGGTGAAGCTGCTCTCGGACTGGTAAAAAACCCAAGCTATGACTTCTCGTAGATACTTTGTCAACCAGGTTCTGTGTGTTACTGGTACTTCGTAATGCATTTTTTTTCCCTGCCTGCCTCTATTAAGTATGAGCCCAAGTGCAAACCGAGGATTACTCGGAGAACGGTTGCGAGCACAACCAGTTGTGCGACACTGTGAGATCACACCAGTTGTACCAAACCTGCATTTCATGGTTACTGTACCACAAACGAGCTACTGTACATAATAGGGGACTGGGACGACGATAAATACATGTATGTAAAAGAACTTGGAAGAGGGGCGAGTGCAAGTCCACAGCAAAAAACACAGCGACAATACGACATCGGACTTGGCACATGGCAGGCCAAGTGAATGATGAATCATCATCATTCAGCCTTAAACGGAGGTGGCGGGGGCGGAGCCGACTCGCTGGGTGCGCGCGGGTGGTGCTTGGAAGTGCAATAGCATGGACGGCTCTCCCGAATTCGACGCTGTTCCATATATTCCTCCAGCGAGAGGGGGGACTTCCTGGGGGAATTGTAGTGAGGGTGAATGGGGTACGACGAGCGTGAATTTGCAAGGCTGAACGCACTTTTGTCGCCGAGTGCGCTCCTTCTGGACCAGGAGATATCGGTGTCTGTGAGTTGGTAAGTAGTGGACAGGGCGACAGGGCAGAACACGCACGTTTCGCGGTACTTGGCACGCGCGACTCGAGCCCGCTCCTTCAATTCGATTTGCTTCTCGTACGGCAGGGCCTTAATGGCGGCGCGCCGCCTGCGTAAGGATGGACTTAGTCAATGGAATCCAGGTTGCAAAACAATAGACACGTACCGTGCCATCCGCTCGCGGCCGCGGCTGCGTTTTTCCTCCTGTTCAGCGATCGGAGGCAGGTGAGCAGGCAAAGGGGATTCGGGGGATTCCGTGCGCGCATCGGCGTCAGATGCTGGAGTGAGGCCAGAAAGCATTGAGATAAAGGAGGTGTCGAAAGCTAGAGGACCAGCAGTATGTCGTTGTTTGGCATTCGGCGTGCTCCCCGAGTCTCGTCCGAAACCGAATGCATGGGTGTTTTCGGGAACGCGTCGGGCGGGGCGGCACTCGGAAAGGCCAGAATCGCAATACTGTATGTAAACCGTGCATATCTGGGGGAGGCGCCCGAGAAATTTGTGAGACGTATATATACTAAGATAAGATAGAGAGAAATTCAGCATCCCGAGGTTACGCACCTGGGAGTGGCACAAGGCCGTTCCAAAAATGAGCTTTCAGGTGCATGGACATGCCACAGAGGTCCTAAAAGAGTCCCGAGGTGGATGTGAAGCTCTGGATGTCGTGGCGGGCAAACCAGGGTGGACGGGTCTGAAACGCATAGGATGGCAGTGTACGCACGCACCTCGTATCAGGGCGCGCAGACAAAGGCGTATTCGGCATTCTGAAGTAAAATCGCACTTGTCTGGGCCAAAATCCCAGCCCTCCGTGTTGGTATGGAATCAATGGAGAGTATGTTCAGATAGACAGTCTGAAACGCATAATTAGCAACTTTGCGCACGCATGCAAAGACGGGAGCCCAACGAGAGGTAGGATCCGAGATGGGCAGATCAAACCGTCAATTTGAGGATACAAACCGAAGGCATTGAAGGGATGAAGGTTGGGGAATGCAAGAAAAGGTGTTGAAGAGAGGATCAAGCACAATACGCCAAGTGATTGGTGTTACGCCATTATCCGTGCCACAACCAAAATCATAACCACAAGCATCTTGGCCAAGGAATTGCTCATTTACTCTGTATGCTTCCTGAAACGGGTTGTACTCCTTCAACGCCTCCGGTTTTACGAGGCGGGGACGCAGCGAGGCAATGATTTTGTGGTGGCTGATCGACAGTCGCAAACACGTTGGTGGGGTCCATTACCTGTCATTTACCGCGATTTTTGCTTGCTAAAGTATATAGGCGCCATGAGTAACTTAAACCCTCCAACATGGAGGCAAATCTTATGCACCTGGGAGACGTCGATATTTAGAAGACACGGACAGAGTTCGGGGGTATGTCCCAAAATGGCAGGTGGCCCTCCTCCATTTCCACTCTCACCGCTAGATGCGACGGGATGCCTTGGTTTGGTTCACTCTTCCAGATTCCACCAACTTGATCCAACCAAACCATATATCGCAGTACTCAACCCGAACCCGACGGGGAAAAAGCTGCGAAACGACGCGAGATCAGTCGCCGCTACTACCAGACGTGCGCATTAATTTTTCACTTCAAAAGGATGGGGTAAATCTGGCCAAAAAAAACAGGCACCCGGAAGTTCGAGAAAAGAACCGCCTCCGAATAGCGGAGCGCAGGCTCGCCAAGAAAATATACCGGCGACAATGGGACCCGCCGAAGAAGCCTAAAAAAGCTTCGAGGGCGGCGACAAGCTCCCAGGCCGGGACAACGGCGGCTGAGGAAACTGCGAAAGCAGCTCTCAGCGCGTTATATCGTCGCTCAAAGATGTAAGGAGCCCGTGTTGCGTCTCCATGGCAGGACTGATCGTCCACAGGGAATCCCAGGAGAAGCCGCCCGCCTGTGAAAATCTGGCACCACACCCGAAAGGTTTACGGGAGATTCACGAGGAGCGCTCCTCGCAGGGCGACACGATGAGTCAGCTCGACGTAGCGCCGGAGCCGCAAGTGGCGAAGTGTCTGGCTGAGATTGAGGGATATCAGTCGTCCCAAGAGGAGACGACCAGCCAGGCCCTGCGTCGCCTGCGAAAGCAACGACGGGACCGACTCGAGAAGATCAAAGCGGTACGCGAAGGAGCTCACCAGACGGTAGAAGATGCGCGACTCGAGGCCGAGAAGGCGGCGAGAATGCGCATCGTTGTGGAGTCGAAGTCCGTGTGTTTTTATTTTCATGCGAGGGCTAGGATCTTACTGACTTTCTCCAGCCGCTCCGAGGAAGTTGTCCTCCAGCTTCACCAACAACGCGGGTCCGTGGGGGTCCACAGATGGTTACAAGGCCTAGATACATTGTAGAGAGCACTGCGACTGAAAATGGCATCGAGTATTTTTTACATTAACGTTTCTTCAGTTGGCATATTTTTTTACAAGACGAATTACGAGTACGAGGGCGTAAGTACACAAATGCTGCCGCTGCGCGTTGCCTCCCGCCAGCGCTCTTGGGCCTCCTCGAGCGTGTCAGCCGAGTCGTAGGACGCGGATGAGATGCCTATGGTATTTAGGGCGCATTCGAGACTGCATGGGATGGTTAATATAAGGTCCAACACCGTGGAAGGAACTCACTAAGACGCATATATACCGGGGGTGATCCCGGCGTAGACGATGTGCCACTTGGGAGCGAAGATGCCGCCATGGAGGGGATTGGGCGTGAGAGCGTTGGGGATTTGAGGAGTCGGCAGGGATGGGATTGGAGCGGTGGGGGCGTTGGGGAGGTGGGATATCCAGGAGCGCTGCTGCGCGTACTCGAACGCCGCTCGTGCTTGAGAGACGGTGGCGTATCCCTGATGGAGAGAGTAACGGACTCCCCGCACCTGGACTTCTGCGCCCGCGGGACCGAACCTGGAAGATGTGAGCGATGAGGAGGGAGAGAGGGAGATGCAGGCTGACCACTGAAGGTAAACGCCGGGGCGGAGCCCGTAAAAGACGACATACGCGGCGTGCGCGCGCTTTCTCTTCAAAGGGCTCTTGCGAGGAGGCAATGGGGCGCGGGGAAGGGGATCTGGTTGAGATGTTGTGGGAGTGGCCGCTGCTTCGGGGGAAGGTTGCGAGGGAGTCAAGTCGAGGTCCGAGATACTCGCAATGAGGGCGGCGAGCTCTGTATCTTCATATGCTGGGGGCGGAAGATGGGGGGCACTCATGAGAAATGGGGAAGGAGCGTTGGGGCGAGAGTTGACCCCCAAAGGTCTGAAATACAGCCGCAGGGATGAGAATTTCCGAGAAGAAAAGGGGATATATTGTGCAGATGACCGTGGGTGGTTGCTTCGTTGATGGATGATGTAGATTCCAATGGCGCGACATCGCCAGGGCGTGGCGATTACAATCCAGAGCTCGCGGGGGCACTTTTGCTGCCCCGGAACCAGATGTCTCGTCGTTGAGATAGAAAATGGACCAGTGAATCTTGGGGAGGCGAGGGGCAGTCATGGGTACTGGGGAAGGAGCGTTTCGACGAGATTTGACCCCGTGTGCGACGAGAGGTGCCAAGCAGGAAGGGGATATATCGTGCGGATGTGCGGGTGATTCGTTGATGATTGATGAATAGTGCGCCATCAGTGCGACATCGCCAGGGCGTGGCGATTACTGATGTCGCGGGGACATTTTTGCTTCCCCGGAATCAGATGTCTAGTTGTTGAGATCGCAAAGAAAAAAAAGGGCGGCACACAACAAATTTATTGAAGGGGGGGGGGGGCAGTATTTACGCATCACACTACGAGGCAGAGTGTACAAGGACATACAACTGACACAAGGGGGCATTTAGAGCACAAACGGGGCGAAAATAAGTTGGGCGTACCTCAGACCACCTCGATGAGGTTCATGGGGCTTGCCAACGCGGTATTGAAGGCTTCGGCGGCTTCGGCCTGGGTGTCGTGGAGTTGGCGGAGGGCGTGCGAGACGCGGCTGACAGCGCCGTCCGCGAGGGCGGCGCTGTTGGTGACACCGACGTAGCGACCCTTCGTGATGGCGTACCATTTCTCACCCTTGTCGGGGACAAGGGCGAGAGGTCCGGCCGGGACGACGTTGTAAACCTCCCCGACGATCCAAGGGCCGGTGCTTTGAAGACCGGGGCGCGCTGACATCGTGTTAGAAAGGCACATGTGGAATTGACGCGACTTACCAGTCGGCGCCGGCGTCGCCGCATTGCCTTGAGCTACGGTACCACCGGGAGGAGCCATAGTGTCTGAAATCAACAGGGATTAGCGGCGAAGGTATTTATCAGGAGAGGGAGGCACATACGATCGTCGGTCCCGCCATTGCTGGTGTCGGCAGAGGGAGTGAGCGACGAGGTCGCTGCCGCAGGATCAGCTGCGGCAGTAACCACGTCGAGAGAGAACTGAGTCATATTGAGGTGAGGGCGGTTCAGAAAAGAGGGCTGGATTCAAAGGATGATGGGGGTAAAGAAGAGGAAGAAGGTCGCGATGCATCGCTCTTTTGTGGTGGCCAATTCAAACTCCGCTGGCTGGGGGGGCCCGGGAGAGCAGGGGGGTTCGTGGTGGGGAAGCGCGCAGATGTTGGATTTGCAGAGAAGATGCTGGCCGGGGATACCCAGGCCGTTTGTTTGGGTTACTTGGGCGATATGTATAAAGCGGCTAATCTCTTGAGCAGGTCAGTCATCACAGAAAAAAAACCTGAAGACACCCACCGAGAAGACAAACGGTACGGGCTCTAGCCATGATTGCGGCTCGGTGACTTAATTGCCAGCTAGATACGACAAATGGCGAAGAGAAAGCAGAGAGCAAGGGTGCCAAAGGAAGATCGCCAGAATCTCCGACTGTGGGCCGAAGGGAATCGTGAAGCCATCCTCCAGCCCCACGTTGAGCCCTACGGTGAGGCGATGGAACGCGGCTGGGTGGCGGAGCGCCAGTATTTCAAGCGCGTGACGAATGAGTTTCACGCGCGGGTCGACTGGCGCCTGAAGGACCACGAGGAACCGGAGCTCAAGGAGTTTGACCCCGAGGCCCCGCTTCCGCCGCCCGAGAACCTGCCTGCAGACGAGGAGGAGCTGAGACTCGAGCGCTTGACCAAGCTTGATGGGGTGAGTGACGTCGGGAGGAACGTGACCGTGACTTACCGCTCATCAACGACTTCCAGCGCATTCGCCGATGGCTCAAGTACCGCGTCAAGCGCCTTCGCCGACATGTGCGCACCAAGGTCGGCTCGACGAAGGATCCCTGGGCTGTACTTTTGGCGAAACTCTCCGGCGTCCAGTCTCCACCGAAAGCACGTCAAGCCTACCAGCAGTTTATGCACGAATGCTATGCCGAACAAATCGAGCCCACCGTCGCCAAGGAGTGGGCTGAAAGCAGTGGAAAGGGGTCCAGTGTCCCGACTTCTCAGGAGCCTGGAGCCAATTTTCGTGCGCAGGTCGCGCGTAATCTTTTCGCGAAACTACCGAAGGACATACAGCAAGGATTTGCGACTCGGGCGAAGGAGGACGCCGCAGCAAAGAAGGCCAACTTTGTGAAGGCGCTCAAGGCGCAGCCTTCAACATCGCCCCAGGCGCGCCAAGAGTACGTGTTCTGAGATACTTTGCATCGGAAATATCTGATTTAATTTTCAGGGCTATCAAACATCTTGGGAGCTTTGCAGCGCCAATCTTGCAAGGAATACACGAGCGTACCGGCCTTCACTCGGTCCTCATTCTCGGTGGACCAATGCCGAAGTATGGTGGAGATTTGCGGACCATCCAGTACGTTTGGCGTTCTTGCACGGACGTGCTGAGCTCACACACCTCATTCAGCATTTCGTACGGACGAAACCGGTCGGCCGTTGGCGCTCACTTTCCCCAATGGGCGAAGGATCGCTTCAATGGCGTTCTCGCGCTGATGAAGGAATACTTAGGGACCGCTTTCAGTAAGTGAAGGCGCTGTATGGACGAAACTCTGTTATTAATGACCTTCGGCCGTCTAGCCGAACAGGAATGTACCGACGCTGCGCTGCCTAGTGGCCTCGAGGGCGCCAGGTTCACCATCGACCCCGAGCTTTCCGACAGTTCCTCAGATTCAAACAACTCAGATACCGATACCGACAGCGATTCAGAGGTGGAACAGCCGTTGAAGAAGAAGGCGAAAACAAGCGGCAAATCCTCTACCCCAGCTGCTTCGAAGGCGCAAGCGAAACGGAGAGGCGTGGAGAACACGGCTCCCAGCAAGAAGAGCACGGGTGGGGGGCCTTCCAAGCAAGGCGTTGGCGCAGGAGCTACAAAGCGTGGGGTGAAGAGGAAGGAGCTGGAAGGCGCCACCACTCCTGAATCGACGAGGAAGTCGCCTCGCGTGGGCCTCGGCACATCCGCAGGGCCCCCCCTGACCGCTGCGTCACAAAACACCATGGGCGCGTCTCAAGTCGGCGCCACCGCGCTCCTCGGCGCTGGACCTCAAGTCGCCCCCACGCCCCTCGGCGCTGGATCTCAAGTGGCGGGCGGCGACACGCTCCTCGTGTCCGCCACCGAGACGACCGCTAGCGCATCCCATATCACGGGCGCGTCTCAAGTCGGCGCCACCGCGCCCCTCGGCGCTGGATCTCAAATCGCGGGCGGCGGCACGCTCCTCGTGTCCGCCACCGAGACGACCGCTAGCGCGTCCCAGATCACGGGCGCGTCTCAAGTCGGCGCCACCGCGCCCCTCGGCGCTGGATCTCAAATCGCGGGCGGCGGCACGCTCCTCGTGTCCGCCACCGAGACGACCGCTAGCGCGTCCCAGATCACGGGCGCGTCTCAAGTCGGCGCCACCGCGCCCCTCGGCGCTGGATCTCAAATCGCGGGCGGCGGCACGCTCCTCGTGTCCGCCACCGAGACGACCGCTAGCGCGTCCCAGATCACGGGCGCGTCTCAAGTCGGCGCCACCGCGCCCCTCGGCGCTGGATCTCAAATCGCGGGCGGCGGCATGCCCCTCGCGTCCGCCACCGAGACGACCGCTAGCGGGTCCCAGATCACGGGCGCGTCTCAAGTCGGCGCCCCCGCGCCCCTCGGCGCTGGATCTCAAGTCGTGGGCGGCGGCGCGCCCCTCGCGTCCGCCACCGAGACGACCGCTAGCGGGTCCCAGATCACGGGCGCGTCTCAAGTCGGTGCCCCCGCGCCCCTCGGCGCTGGATCTCAAGTCGTGGGCGGCGCGCCCAAGACCTCTGCAATTGGGACCCCCATGCTCGCCAGCGGTGTGGGCAGCGCGGAGTCCCCTCCGTCCGGAACGCCGAAGCTGTCCGCGGCGAGCATGGCTGCCCTGGGCGGCAGCGCCGCACTGGCGTCCGCTCCGGCAGTGATGGCGGCGCCGCCGCTCATTCTCCCGGAAGGCGCACCAAAGTGGTTGAGCGAGTCCGTGCGCCAGCTCAGCGCAGTCGATTTGGGCATCCATTTCCGGTCTTTGCTGGAAACACTCATTCGCGTCGAAAAAGCCTTTGGGTTTGACGACAATCCTCGCTCGGGGGTGTCGAATGTGAACAGGCCGAGAGAGGTGGATGAATGGATCAAAGCGGGGCGTGGTTTGAGAGCGAAAAAGGGCTGGGACGCGAGGATTGACGACGTGGATGAGTACAGGACCCGATGGTGGATATGGTGGGATTTACTGCAGCCGCCGTGGCGCACCAGGGACGAGTCCGGACAATGGGCACTGAGCGAAGGGTACGACGACGACTGGGAGTGGCCGACGCTGGCGCACCCTGGGCAAAATGGGTGTCTCAGCATCGTGGCGAGCCTGTATTTCTGGGGATCGGCGAAGGCGGGGGCGGGGGCGGGGGCGGGGTGGAATGCGCAGAACAGGGAGAGCTGGTTCTGGGCGGTCGAAGATGTTGCGTGGATGATGGAAGGGATGGAGAGAAGGATCCTCGCGCTTGAGGGGAAGAAAGGTCGCGCGAGGCGCGGGTAGGGTGACTTGTGTGGTCGTGTGCCGGGTGAGACAGCATTTGGCAAGTCCCTGCGCCAAATGCTGTCTTCCCCTGATCGTAGTTAAGTGGTCTGGTGTATACTAGTAGAAAGAGAGCACTTCGGGATGAGGTGCTCTCTTTCTTGGGTCTTCTGAATTGACTTCGTGTGTACTGGATTGAGAATGATCGAATTATAACTTGGAGAAATAAAATACAGTCGGCGCGAAGAAATGTAAGACAAGAGCTCAAATTGATTCATTATTTGATAGGATATTACAGGGTAGATAAAGGTATGAGAGCCGGATGATGAGGGTAAAGAGTAAAGGAGCGCGCGCAAGGCGTGCGGTGGGGCAACTATCGTCGGAAAAAGTGCCGCAATTCGGCCTAGATGGGGCGGCATGTCCTACGCGTACGGCGGCATTAGAGGACGGAGAGCCGGTCCCAACAGCTTGGGAAGGGTACCGCGTGACAAACACCCAGTGCGACGCTGGGGCCGCGAGGCGCGCGTGTTACGCATATTGTGGGCAGGCGCCAGGGGGAAAAGAGATCTGAGGGAGGCGGAGGGTGGGATTGGGTAGCGTGTGGTACACAACGAACGCTACCCGCTAGCTGAAGACGCCAAGTTGCGGTGAGGGAAGCGGGGGCAGGGAGGCGGGCTGAGGCGGGTGAGTTGTAGGGGTCGCGACGGCGGGGCGGCGGGGCGGGGTGTGGGGTGGGCACAGAGCAGTTGGGGACGCGAACGCGGGGCGGAGGGGCGGGGCGGAGGGGCGCAGAGCAGCGGGGGCGCGTAGTGAAGGATTGCAAGGACCAAAACTGGTTTACCGCCCCAATATGGCAGGTGTGGGTATTATTAGAACGGGTTTCTACCTGAAAAACAGAAAATTGGCTAGATTGTGGTGGCCCAAATAAAGGGCAAATACAGGGATTCCGGAGGCCAAAAAAGCGCCGGGCGGCCCTGCGGGGCACAGATATGTGTAGCATAGCCAGGGAGTGGCTGCAGCCGGGAGTAAAGCAAACTGATCACATGGCTACGGCCATTTGGTTTTGTCTATATATTACAGCTACGGCTCGAGGGGAAGATGATGCACCAGAACGGTTTTTTCTGGTGCTCTGGATGGATGTGTGGGCGTTGAGACGTTCCTGGAGGACGAGACTGGACGATTTTGATTTTATTTTGGTCTTCACTTGGCGGGTGATGGCGTTGCGTTCTACGTCATGGGTCCTGATTTAGCTTCTCGTACTGGTACTCACTGCCCGGATTTCGGGCGCGCATACATGTCTCCAGGGACCCGCATTGCTGCGATAATGTCACCTCAGCGAAACTTGACTCGGTCTTGAGGGGCGAATATCCTTCTGAAAAAGGAGAGATCACGTCGATGCCTCACCAAACGGCGTCTGATGCGCGTTGCGTACCGACTGGGATCATCCGAACAGAGCAAGCGAGCTTGCGCGCGTTTTAGCTCCTCTGCGACCGACTACTGTGCTCTCCGCTGCTGCTGTGTTTCCGATGGCTTCTCAATCTCAGTCCCGGTCTCACAAACGCAAAAAGACGGCACCCCAGCTAGTAGTCGCGGGGACATCCGCGTCAGAAACGTTCCGTAGTGTCGACGACCGGCGGCAACGAACGCGGATGAGCGTGGTCGGGCAGGATGCTGGACTGCCATCAGCCACCGCGTCAGCGCGTTTCTGGCAGGACGATCTGGCGACCAACGAAGCGCGCCTGGACCCTGGATTCACGTATCTACTGGGGGACGACTCACTGTCGTCGCAGCCAGATCCGTCGCTCGAGGATGGCATACACATGATAGTTCCGCCGGCCGTTCGGTATCCAAACTCGGTAAGGGTCTTTCACATCGTACAGTTTTGTGCGAGACTGATGGTAAAAATGTAGGATCGACCGATGAAAACGTGGTACCCCTGCGAGGACCAGTTCATCCATGAGCAGCTGCGTCGCGAGGGTCGTGGATCACCCCGGGTGTACTCTCAATGCGCGACTCGAGGGTGCTCGGGAACACCTGACTTCCGCTGTGCGGACGGCGCGTGCGTGGGCGAGGCCATGTACTGTACGGCCTGCATTGTCGCGGTCCATACGAGGCTCCCGACACATTTCGTGGAGGTACGTTCTGAGCTGAACGTGTGGGGAGGTGCTAACGCGTATCAGAAATGGACAGAGAAACATTTCGAGCGAAAACGGACCTGGCTGCGGGACCTTGGGTTGCGTGTGCAGCTGGGGCATCCAGTCGGTGTCGTGTGTCCTTTCAAGCAGGCGGCGCCCCACGACTTCGTGCTCTATGACCTGTCCGGGGTACACGAGATAGGCGTCGACTTCTGCGGCTGTCGCGGGTCTGATGGGAATCTGCTGAACGAGCACCGTGTCCAACTCCTGCGGGTGTGCTGGTGGCCGGCGACGGTGCTCGCACCCAACACCTGCGCGACATTTCGACTGCTGCGGCTTTTCCAAATGTTAAATTGTTTGGGAAAGTTGTCGGCTTACGATTTTTTGCGTGGGCTGGAACTGTGCACGAATCACGATGGTTTGGACAAGCCGCCAGTAAGCTAATTACGGAGCGCGTCGCGATGCGGTGACTGATAGGACCACAGGATCGTCGGAAGCCCTTCATGCACATCGTGAGGCAATGGCGCGAAGTGAAACGAATGAAAAGGGCGAAGCGCGGACACGACGCCGGTGGCGCGAGGGCAACAAGCCGCGGGGAGCTGGTGATTATGTGCCGCGCGTGCCCCCAGCCGGGTTGGAATCTGCCGGAAGACTGGGAGAAGATTGACCCCTTTTATCGGTAAGACAGGGTTTTGGTTCGAGGACGGGCGCTGACAACGTCGGCCAGATTCATCTATTTCCTCTTCTTGGCGCAGGATGCAAACTTCCGTTTATCTAATCGGAATGTATCCTCAGAAGTCGCAGACCCTATTCTGGGCGACGGCTTGGGATACTTCTGTAAGCGGGACGGCGACGACGGCTACAAGGCGCACATCGCGAAGCATGTCAATGAGCAGGAGATCTCCAATTGCTCGGGCTTCCAGGCGATGTTCTTGGCGAACACGCGGCGCGTGAAGGGGTTGCGGACGACAGGTATCGGCGGTGTCACCTGTTCGAGGCACAACATGTGGCGGGCAAATGGAATCGGCGATCTGCAGATCGGGGAGCGGTGCGTGTAGCCGTCGGTGTCGAGGAGTCGGGATACTAATTGGTTTCTAGGTTCTGTAACATGGATTTCTTGCTCGTGTCCGTCTTAATGACGTTCTCGCTGCTATGTGTGATCGTCTCCTACGACATCGCATGTCAGTATGCGATCAACTTCTGGCAGCGCATGAACGAAATGCCGGCACCGATGCGATTAACACACCTTGCGCCCAGCAACGTGTGGTGGAAAGTCCCCAACTTCCACCTGCCGGCGCACAAGAAGCGGTGCCATGCGCCCTACTCATTTCACTGGATGTGGGGTGCGGGTATGACCCACGGCGAGGGCGTCGAGCAAAACTGGGCATTTTCGAATGGGGCCGCAGCGTCGACAAGGCTGATGGGCCCGGGGGCGCGCCAGGCGACGTTGGAGGACGTCTTTGGGTTCCATAATTACGACCGGGTCCTAGCGATGCGTGAGTGGTCTCTACACCCTCACATCGTAATGCTGATATGGGATTAGATCGTGTGTTGCCGAAGCGCTTGGCAGTGAGTATGAAGGAAGGGATGAAGCACCGGGCGGCGTTTGACGCGTTCACCAAGGGGCTCGAGGAGGTGAGGGCGGAGGAGGTGGCGGAGTGGAAGGAGCTGGTGCTGAAATGGGAGATGAAACAGCACACAGACCCTTCGGAGTCGCCGTTCGAGTTAAAGGAGGAAGGTACGCCGAAGGCAGCATTAATATTCGGCAATGGGCTCACCGTTAATATAGTGATGACGCTACGGGACATTCAGCTGCAAATAGCGAACGAAGAATACATTTGCACGGATGACGGCGTCGAGGTGGAGCAGGAACACTCGCCCGGCAGCTTCATTACAATGGGACTCGAGCTCGAGGAGTCGCAGTGCGTATAGTTCGAGTCGAAGGTCTAGCAGATACTGATGTTTGAGTAGGCGTAGGCTCGAAGTGGATGTGCAGGCACTCAAAGACCCGTCGCCGACTCAGCGGCTTGCATTCACGAAGCGACGATCTGCGATGCTGAAGCAGATCTACAAGTTTCGCCAGGTGCAGCGGGTGTACATGCCTGCCCTGCGCGCGATTCTGCCAGATGCGCAGAAACAGGTGTTCGACGGGAATGGCGAGCAGCTGCCGGAGGCCACCCAGCTCTTCATGCCTTCTGAGGTGGCCAATACGGCCCTTCGAAAGCGAGCATGCGCTATCGGGCTGCCGGAGATCGAAGGGCGGATGCGGCAGGGCGAAGCGACGGAGGCATTGGAGGCAGTACGGCACGGCCTGCGCACGCGGACCATGACGAACCGCTACAAGCTCCGAAACTACACTGGGCAGGGGATGATGACCAAGGGTCAGGGCATCCTTCGACTGATCAACGTCGGAATTCACCGCGCGAAGCTGCGGTATCGCTACTCGCGGGCGGCGCTGTTGGCGTTGAAGGGACACGGGGATTGGGAGGAGGGGCTGCGAGTTCTGGGGGACGACGACGTGCGTGCGCTGAATGAGCGCGCGTTGACGGTGGAGGAGAAGGCGCAGAATGCACACTGGGCGGAACTCGGAGGCGCAATCATCGAGGGTGGAATCGCTCGGGCAGAGGCGTTGGCAACTGGGGAGGGGGCGCACACGCTCTCCTGGATCTGGTACACAGCAGGGAGATCAGGCAGTGCCGATAGCGACGACGACCCCCGGCTACACGACGGTATGTATTTTGAAGCCATATGTACATGGGTACTATGTAACTGATTACATCCTGCAGCACTTCGCTTGGAGTGGTGTAAGGCCTACGTGCGCGCAAAGCGATATTCAGAAGACGTCCGACTTCTGCGGGAAGAAATGCGCCGTACCATTGCATTCGGTTACACGGAGGCAAACAAATGGGACGCCCTGGCGGAGGAGGAGCTGACAGGGGCGGAGGTGGAGCTAACGGAGGGTCGTCGCGCATATGCGGCAGAACATGCCGCAAGGGAACGCAGGACGTGTGCGGAGCTGACACAGAAATGGGCAGGGATCCTCGAAAAGGCGGATACATACCTGGCGGGAACTGTCCAGCTGGATACAGAGGTGATGGTGGAGATGCTGCTGGGTGATGAGCTGGACCCAGAGGACGAGGAAGCACGGCTGGAGGCAGAGGAGGAGGAGGAATAGCCCGTTTTGGGCACGATGGCGTGGCGTTGCCTTGGGCTTTAAATATGTACAAATTGACTGCACCTCGGCAGCATGATCACCTCGGCGCCATGATCCTGCGTGATGGTAATCGGCATTGCACGCCCCAGCATTGATGGATTGGTTTTTTGGTCCCGCGCCCTGTATTAGTCACCGTATACGCCGAATATACAGTATTTAATATCGGGGTGGGGCAGTTTAATGCCTGATAAGGATATGGGCCCATAATGCATTATGGGCACCTAATGGCTGGGCAGCCAGGCAATGCCCATAATCCAATGTACCCCCCTGCCGGGGCTGGGAACATTGCATTGTGGCTACAACCATTGGTGACCACGTCCACCAGCGCCATCCGCGACTCCTTCCGCGTTTGCGATGACCGAGCTCGCGGCATCATCCACAAATTCATCTCCGACTCCATCCTCATCTCGGTCGGTCACCTCAAGGGCGCGAAGGAGACCTGGGACTTCATCGTGGCAGCTCACGAGAAGGTGAACGTTGCCGCGACAGTGTTCTTCACCCTCGTCTCCATGCTCGACACCAAATGGGACGGAACGAGTGACTTTGATGCGCATGTCGCCAAAATCCGCACAGGAAATCTCCGCCTCACTGGCATGTCCCGTGGGGTCGACGACGAGTTCCAGGCATGGATCTTGCTCAAGTCCCTCCCAGAGACGGCAGGGTGGAGAGCGTTCGTCTCCCAGACGGTCAACCTGGTTCCGTCCGGGGGGAAACTCACTCTCGCGGAGACGGAACAACGAGTCAAGGCAGAAATTGCAAACCCTCTTGTCTCGCACACACCGGAGGCCGCTCTCACCGCAACGACCGCGTTGAGCTCAAACTACAAGGGCAAGAAGGCCGGTGGCCCGTCCAAGACGTGCACTGTCCACGGTCTCTGCTACCACGAGACGAAAGACTGCCGCGACTTGAAACGGAAGACTGAAGATGGAAGCGGAGGCAAGGCACTCACCGCAGA
This sequence comes from Mycena galericulata, assembly GCA_029289565.1. Taxonomy (NCBI): domain Eukaryota; kingdom Fungi; phylum Basidiomycota; class Agaricomycetes; order Agaricales; family Mycenaceae; genus Mycena; species Mycena galericulata. The sequence goes on along the minus strand of JARKIA010000158.1, from coordinate 134,605 downwards.
CACAGACGAGTCGGGTCACTACGTAACCGCATTCGGAAACACTGTATCTAGATCCCTTGCCAAACGCATCTCTGCTTATACCGCGAGTGAATTGAGTCTCATCCGAGCCTTCGCCCGCGTCCTCGACACCGGCACCTCAACCCACATGGTACCCATCCTGGAGTGGTTCATCGCAGCGACGTTCAAACAACTCGATCCCCCGAAGCGAGTGCGTTTTGGGGACGAGAGCTTTGCGGAAGCTACCGGGATCGGAGAGATTCAGCTCCTGAGCATTGTAAAGGGGAAGAAGATCCTGCTCACCCTGACGAACGTCCTCTATGTCCCATCGTTCCAGGTGTCCCTGATTTCGGTGTACAAACTCGCAAAAAATGGGAATATTACCTCCATATTTGGGCGAACTGGGGGACACGCACTCGACCGAGACGGTAACACCGTGCTATGTTGGAAGTCGTAGGTAGAGTCGAGACGCGATTAGATTACCGGCCCGAATGTATCACATGACCAACTTTTATCTTGTCTTTGTACTCGTCGCGCACTTGCTGCTCACTCCCGGGATCCAATCTCCAACAGGTTATGGGCCTATAGCTCCACTACTCATTGAAGACCACCATCCTCCCCTGTTAATTGCTCGCTGTCACGATCAGCACCCGGTTTTTCGCCACATTCTACATCCTCTTTGTCCTATTGCCACCCACATTTCGACTCTCGTTCACCATGGTTAAACCCTCGGATATCACGAAACTCGATGGTGCGGAGAACTACTGGACTTGGAAGCCTGATGCGGCATCCTTGTTGTTGGCCGACGGTCTTTGGAACGCCGTCGATCCATCGGTTCCGGTTCCTAACGGTGCGGTACAGATGCGTGCTTGGGCTACCGACAATTTGAAAGCTCATGGTATCTTATTCCTCACGCTGAGCCAAGCGGTGAAGGACAAGATCAACAATGCAGGCATTGGAATTAACGGTCGTTTGCTTTGGGCGACTCTCGAGTCGTACTACACCACAGCTGACCCCGCTACTCGGTCAATCCTCATGTCCCAGTTCCACACCGTCTCCCACGACCTCTCCAAACCTGCGGATACCTTCCTTCAGGCTGTTGTCACGGCCATAGCCGCTGCCCTCCCCGTGCACATGGTTCAGGACAAAATCCTGAGTGGTCTTTCATCTACCTATTCCCCTATCATCACTCTTCTTCAGGCCGAATCCCCTCAGCGCGATGTTCCGTCCATGATCAACACAATTAATGCATGGGAGCGAGCTGATCTTCAGCGTCCTGATTCGGTCATCAAGGCTGCACGAGCAGCCAAAGATATTGACGACGCGAATCAAGGGGGTGCATTTGCTGCAGCTCACCTCACTCATCGCTCTCGCCACTCGGACTCCTCGCACTCGCACTCACGTTCTTCGGCTGGTAAAGAATTTGATTGGACTAATACCAAGAATCGCACGGACGTCTGCTACCGTTGTGGCCTCCCCGGTCATTTCGCGCAGTACTGCGTCTCTGTCATGCCCGATGACGTGCGCCACCGCATCACTCGTGATCGCGAGCAGCGCGCCCACACAGCTGAAGCGGAGCGAGACCCAGAGAGCGCTGACGAACCATCCAATCATGCCATGTCTGCCGTACTCGACCTTCCCACTGAGCTACACGTCGATACCATGGACCCAGTTGTTCGCGACACATGGCTTTCCACCCTCGGCGATAGCGTCCGCCCCATCCCACAGCATTTCGCTCACACTGCAGTTTTCCCCGACGTCGATCCAGGCCCTTCTCCACCTTCCCCCACACTTACCGCATCCAGCATCACCAGCACGCCAACCAAGAACAAGAACAAGAAAAAGAAGAAGAAGAAGAAGAACGCCACAGCGAATGACATTCGGTCGGCATTTGAAGCCATGTCGTTGAAAGAGGAAGAAGACGAAGCTGAGTACTCCGTGTAATTCAGGGGGTGTCTCGACTCAGGGGGTGTGTTGGAAGTCGTAGGTAGAGTCGAGACGCGATTAGATTACCGGCCCGAATGTATCACATGACCAACTTTTATCTTGTCTTTGTACTCGTCGTGCACTTGCTGCTCACTCCCGGGATCCAATCTCCAACATGCTAGAAGTCAAGCACGATGCAGGGCTGTACCACGTTGCTGCAGAGCCTGTGATCCAGTCCGAACACGCACACGCTGCCGTCGACATAAACATCCTTCATCGTCGCATGGCTCACGTTGGCATGGACAGCCTCAAGCGGATGGTAAAGAAAGGGCGTCTAGGCGGCATCAACCGGGTCACTGGAACACCAAAGTTTTGTGCAGCGTGCGCTACTGGAAAAATGCGGAAACTCCCATTCCCGACCGGACGTCAGCGGGCGACTCGCCCACTCCAGATCATTCATAGTGATGTCAGCGGGCCTGTCACACCACAGTCGCGCGACGGCTACAAGTACTGGATGACGTTTGATGACGACTACAGCGGTTTCCCTTGGGTCCTCTATCTCAAGAAGAAGAGCGATGCGCAAGCTGCCTTTAACCAGTGGAAGAAGGATGTCAAAGCCTTCTTCGAGGTCGAGATCGAGGAGATCATCTTCTCGGAGAACTTCATCGACTTCTGGCGCACCGACGGCGGGGGCGAGTACACCTCAAATGCCTGGGAGGCAGAGCTGAAAGCCAGCGGAATCATTCATCAGACGACCGCTGCGGACACGCCAGAGCAAGACGGGGTCAGCGAACGCTTAAACCAGACACTTGTAACGACTGCACTCACCATGCTCATCGACTCCGGCCTTCCCCGAAACTTCTGGAAGGAAGCCATGTCGTGCGCGGCCTTCATTCTCGGTCGCCGCCCATACTCCACCAACGAAGGTGTCCCTCCGTACCAGACCCTCTTCAAACGCGTGGTGGATCCAATCCAATTTCGTCCTTTCGGATGTACTGCATTTGCCCTGATACCGGAGGACCACCGTGTTGGAAAATTCTCCGACCGGGGTCGAGAGTGCATAATGCTGGGATACGGTGATGGCGATGTCGGCGACGGAAAAAAGGCGTACCGCCTCCTCGATGTCAAAACAAGGAAAATTTTCCACAGCAGGCATGTCCGCTTTGACGAGGACGGGGTCACTGACACCTCAATATTTGGGGAAGCGGACCAGCCAGAAGTTGAGTGGGAGCAAATGTTCCGTCCCACGCATGAATCACGCGACATTTCCGACAGTGGGTGCATTTATGGGGCTGAGCTGGACGCCACAGAGTCAGTGGGGGATGACGACGAGCCAGTCGGCAGCGAGGACAATTTTTCTCTTCGGCCAGGGGGGGACAGTGCATCCGTTGCACCTTCACCTGCACGACACGAGAAACCATCTCGTATTCCCGTCCCGATACAGCCCACATCCATATCGGAGCACCTCGCAGCCCGGAGACAAAAACCTCTCGCAGCTCCACTTCCACCTCCACCTGCGGAACCACGCCGCGGAAACCGAAACCGAGTACCATTCGACAGAAACAAAAACCTGATCGAGAAATCCAGCGGATCTCAACAGCTTCACAAACCGCCCCCAACACCGGAGCAGCCAGCACCAGATCCAACTCCTCCGGCCTCACCTCCGCTCCAAATCGACGACCTTCCCCAGATCATCGAGGAAGACGCGAACGAGGAAATTGGGGACGTCGACAGTGCCTTCTTTGCAGGCATCGCAAGCACCGGGCCAGGTGACACACCCGCACCAGAGACGCTTGCGGAAGCCTTCAGCGGACCTGACGAGTACCACTGGAGAGCCGCTCTCGCAGAGGAAATGCAAAGCCTCGCAGACAACGATGTATACGAGGTGGTGCAAACACCTGCGGGCATAAAGCCCATCACCACCAAGCCTGTAATGCGAGTGAAACTTGACAGCAAGGGCAACATCGACCACCACAAGCTCCGCATCGTCGCTCGCGATTTCGGTCAGCAAGGCGGAAACTTGAAGGATACTTTTGCCCCCGTAGCAAACCTGGAGTCCATACGCATCATCTGCTTACTGGCCGCAAAGTACGACCTTGAGCTCGACCAAATGGATGTCGCCACTGCGTACTTGAACGGGATCCTCAACGATGACATATATGTCTCTCCGCCTGACGGTATTGAAATCCCCAACGGCCACTGCTGGCGGCTGAAGCGGTCGCTGTATGGGCTGAAGGATGCGGGTCGCACCTGGAATCGAACACTTGACACGAAGCTCCTCCCACTTGGAGCTTACCGACTCGACGCCGAGACTTGCTTGTACGTGTTCAAGGGAAAGAAAGGCGAGATCTGCTATTTGGTGGTGTACGTCGACGATCTACTACTCGCCGCCTCCACACGCGGGTACATGAACGAGGTCAAGGCCTTGCTGGCATCCACGTTTAAGATGCGCGACCTGGGAGCAGCGTCATTCCTTCTCGGGATCGAGATAAAACGAGACCGACGAAAACGCACCATTTCCCTGTCCCAGACAAAGTACCTCGACGCCGTGTTACGGCGATGCGGTATGGCAAACTGCTCTCCATCCAAAACCCCAATGGCAATGACCCCTCGCTTGACCGCTGAAGATCCTGTTGACAACACAACACTGCTCCAGACACGAATTAACGGCGTAACGGTGTCGTACTCCACCATCGTTGGATCCATTCAGTACGCTGTGCAAGGAACCAGAGCGGACTTGCCTTACCTGGCAGGCGTCCTCGGGCGCTACAGAGCAAGCCCCAAAGCGTGTCATTGGGAGGCGGCAAAACGAGGTCTGCGATACATCCAGTACACGCGCGACCTTGAGCTTCGTTTTGACGGCTCCGACATCGCCGGGGATCTCGACTTCCACGGATTCTCTGACGCAGACTGGTCCGGCGACGAAAACACGTCTCGCTCGACGTCCAGCTACGCGTTTATATCGGGTCACGGCGCGATCGGGTGGTCCAGCAAGAGGCAGAACATGGTCGCCTTGTCCTCGACCGAGTCAGAATATATCGGCCTGTCGAACGCCGGGCAACACTTAGCGTGGCTCAGGACTTTCTTCGCCGAGGTCGGTCACCAACAAACAGGCCCTACGGAACTCTTCTGTGACAACCAGGCCGCGATTATCCTGTGCAAAGACGCGCAATTCCGAGCACGCACCAAACACATCCAGCGGAAGTACCACTTCATCCGCGACGATATCGTTGCGAAAGGCGAAGCCGTTGTCCGCTATGTTTCCACCCACGACATGGTTGCAGACATCATGACCAAGCCCTTGTCTCGCGAGAAACATTGGAAGTTCGCCAAGGCATTGGGTTTGCGGTTCGCCTCGAGTGGGAGTGTCGAAACCAAGGTGGATTGAGCGAGCCGATTCAAACCCCATGCGGATATTGGGGCCGCGCGTCGCCAAGCCTTTCCTCAGCTGTTGTCATTAACCTGCACGACGCTGAGGTGAGGCTCCCATTATTATAGCTCAATGGACGTCTACTTACTGTCTGTAGCTAGTGTTTATTTACTCTAGGTAATAACTAATTGAGCTGTTGTCATTAACCTGCACGACGCTGAGCTAGTGTTTATTTACTCTAGGAGTATCCGGTTCTAAGAGTGAAAAATCCTGGGCCAAGGATCTGATTATGGCTGCTTCAAGATTGTCATTTTGCTGGCCTGAACTGCTTCTATATGAGGATATCACACTCATGGATGTCCTGAATTATGCGAAGCAACTAGAAAAGCCAATGCTGAAATGGGTACAGGAATCAATTGACTCGTCAGACAAGCTATACCTGCTTCATGGCCGGCTCGAACCTCAAAAGGACAAGGTGCCAACTCAGATTATTTCCAAAATGCAGCATTACCTGACAATGTTAGCCGTGGAAATTATGTGTCCTTCACCACGCACATCAACCCGTAATGTACTTTAGCATGAACGGCTTTTAAATATGTGCACCAAGTCCTTGAGTTGTTTTATGCCATTCCCGTGTTTCGATTGAACGCTTGACTGAGGTACCTATATTCCAATACTAATCTACTTCTCCATATTCTTTTAGCTCTACCGTGGCGAGTCGGAAGATTGCGACCGTGAGCTCGGCTACGACAATATGGGGGAGTCCAGGGACAACAGTGTATATTAGTGCCTGTACACTTAGATAATCCTTGGGCCCCGGCGTTCCTAAGGGGGACCGGCCGTGTAATGCTACCTACCTACCTACCTACCTCGATTAAATCACGGAGGAAGCTTCCCTATGCGCTCGCACGCTGTGTTTTGATGCAATATTTGACGGACTCGAAGTACAGTATGTGGGATGACCATAAAGGTCTCGTTTGCATCGCTCCCTCAAAACAATATTCTCATCGCACTTCGGTAGTCGAACCCCGAACCGACCCCTGAGCCGACCCCACCCATTTCCCCACTAACACCGGCCTTTCGTACCTTGCTGTGCACGGTGATCAGTGCAAAATGCACCAGATTACTTAGGTACACAAGTAAACATTTCTTTTAAAAAAGCTTTGTAGAGATAGAATTCCGAATTCCAAGCTAGTCAATCGCTCTCACCGGCCTGTACGGCGAAACGCAAAAAAAAAGGTGTACAGCCTACTCCTCTTCCTACTGCCGCCGGGCCGCGTTGGCCGCCAGTCAACTAGACGAGGCTTACGACTATACATGCCTGTTACGGGTTTGGGAGGGAGCAGAGCTAAAGATGTATATTGCGGGTGGGAGATGTGGTGAGAGTTTTGTATTGTGTCCGGGATACCGGGTTGACCTATAATTATATACTCACGAGTGCCTTCTACGCCACGAGTAGACTAGGCTACGGGTGCACCGAAACATCCCGGCTGCTTGTAGCCAAGCAAAATGCTTGCTGTATTACAATTACAGTAGCTGTTCGGATATATTTCAACCACAACTAATGACGGACTACTCCAATCGCGCATTCTTATCGCACCTCAGGCATCAATCCTCAACAATCCTCTTGTATGTGTTCAGACAAACAAAGTATGAATTGAGTACGGTGCGCCAACAGTGTTTTTTTCTGTGCCTTTCATCACGCAGGCAATATAATATTATGATTTCTTCGGGTATGTATTTTCAGCCACAACGGCAACAGAAGCAAAAGTTGAGTTCAAAGGCTGCCCTACGTAGGAATCCTCAGTACAATTAAATGTAGAGAGGAGCCAAAAGGACTCGGAGGAGAAAAAACTTACTCAATCGCATATGATATTGCACCTCGGGAGTCGAACCCGTACCTACTCCATATTTGCCAGATGAAGTCATACACGCACATCAGATGGGGTCGGTGCGCCAGCGGTGTGCTGTCTCCTTTGCTGTTCGTTCTAGTTCATGTGCTATTCCTTGTAAGTCCAGAAATATTTTCTTCAGGCACAAATTGAACCTTAACAACCAAACAAAGCACACGAGATATGGGACTGAAAATTTCTAAAAATGTTGTTCAACACTATCGCACCTCGGGAATCGAACCCGAAGCCAACCCCATAATTCAACAAGTAAAACCTCGCGTCGGACGGGATCAGCGTGCCAGCAGTGCCTTTCCTCCCTCACTGTGCACCTCATTTTATGTGCTGCTTCTCTGGCATCGAGGTTCACCAATATTTTGAAGTAGACTGACTCCAAGGTGGAGTCCCGAACTTTCTGATTACAGATCAATTCAAATTTGGCTTCCCGATTTGCCAGGCGTCGAGTCCGCTCGGTGCCTGAGAACGACACCATAAACCCCGGGCCCAGAAAAAAAAGGGCATTCATAACCCCGCATCGCACCTCGGGAATCGAACCCAAAGCCAGCCCCATAATTCCACAAGTAAAACCTCACGTCGGGTGGGATCGGCGTGCCAACAGTGCCTTTCCTCCCCTTATTGTGTACTTCATCTGTATGAGCTATTTCTCAGGCATCGAGGTTCACCAATATCTTGAAGTCGACTGACTCCAACTTCCAAGGTGAAACCCGAACTTTCCGATTACACATCAATTCAATTTTTTTTTTGGCGTCCCGATTTGCTTTGCCTAGCGTCGAGTCCGCTCGGTGCAGGAGAATGACTACATAATCCCCAGAAAAAAAAAAAGTGCGCTCATAACACCGCATCGCATCTGGGGAATCGAACCGGAACTGATCTCTCTACTATACTTCCGTGCAAGTGGCTCACTGTATCAGGCGAGGTTGGTGCACCAGCGGCGCTTCCTGCATTGACACGCCCTCGATGCTGCCAGTGTGTGCCCCTGAAGATCTCAAGACGCCGTTGTGGTGTGTTTTGCTTTAAAAAAAGAATTACCAACAAGAATTGAAAATGACAACTTGTCTCTCCAGTTCCGTATTTATTCCCTCGATTTCACTAGTTGGTGCTCGAGCCTCCGGCATTTCTCTGAGAAAGAGTTGAAAGACAAATGTCGGAGAAAAAATTGAAATTGATGCACCACCATCACACCTGGGGGATCGAACCCGACTGACCTCATGCCCTGCCTCCCCACGCCTGGTCGTGCAGGAGGCTAGCGCACCAGCGGTGTGTTTCTCTCTTGGTGTCTCCTCCTTTTTCAAGCTGGTGTTATCAAAGATGCCTCAAGTATAACTATATCAGATTTAGAAAATCAGCAAAAAAAACTCCAACCATGAAATCCAACTTTCCACCCCCGCAGCTTTGATCGAAAATTGAGTGAGGCGCGAAGGCAGACCGACGAGTCGCCTAGGTCTCTGGAAAAAGATGATGACTGTCAATGAGAACTAGAAAAAGAGACATTTGAATGAAAACCGCCCATCACACCTAGGGAATCGAACCCGCACCGACCTCTTTACCCGTTTTATTAAACGAAGTTGGGGCACCACCGGCGCAGTTCCTGTATTCCTGCCTGCTTAGTATTTTGAGCCATTGCACAACTATCCAAGTATCTTGAAAGTTCACAGATATTATTTCAGCACACTGACTTATAACCAACCATATTGGAAGCTTACTAGTAGCAAAAAAATACAAACAGAAAATTTTCAACCGCACCGGCAGCAAAGGCAAGGATGGAATGTTTCCGTTGCGTTGCTACGTGGGAATCTTCTGCACAGTCGGAGAGAAGGAGCACAAAAGGACTCGGAGGAGAAAAAGCTTGATCGATCGCGTACTATCGCACCTCGGGAGTCGAACCCAGAACCGCCACCCACCTGAATTATGTATCGTTCTGATGATACAAGGACGAAGTGAGGACGGCACGCCATGGCCAGCGGTGCGCTTTCCATCACAGTACTGTAGTCAAATTTATCAACCAAGCTATCAACCTCCTTTCCACTGCTGCCGGGGCTTGCATGAAAACCGGAGCTGTGTAGAGGCTTCCAAGTGCGCACTGAACTCCTGCGTGTTATTCGGCGACCGCGGCTCGTTCCTGACCGAAGTTGTCCCTGGCACGCAGGGAAAATTAAAATTAAAAAAGGAGTATATACAAGGTTTTGATTGCACCTCGGGAATCGAACCCTGGCCGGCTCAAATTATCACTCCTTGTCCCAATGAAGCGGGCTTGGCGCGCCAGCGGTGCGCATGCATTCCCTCTGTCGTTGTGTCCTGACTCTTTGGGCTAGCTGTCGAATATCTTCGCGCGCAGACACAGACTTGGGCCTCTGTTGAAATTTTTCAACAAGACAACAACAGCTGTGTCGAAATGTGCCTTGGTCGGGAGCGGTGAGATATGTGTACCTAACTTACAAAAATCATGCCTGGAGGCCCCGAGTCCGACTCCAAGTTCCTGCCACTCGACTCTGGCACTGCGAGACAGATGGATAATGAAAGAACCCCAGGAAAACAAAACTAAGATCAAGATCAAAAACTTGCTCTAAATTACATTATCGCACCTCGGGAGTCGAACCCCATACCGACTCCATATTTGCCAAATGAAGACATACGCAAACATCAGGTAGAGTCGGTGCGCCAGCGGTGTGCTGTCTCCTTTGCTGTGTGTTCCAGTTCATGTGCTACTCCTTGTAAGTCCAGAAATATTTTCTTCAAGAATAGGTTGAACCTGAACCTCAATGAAACAAAGGACGCGAAATAAAACGTCAGCTTGATCAGCAGGAGAAAAAATCCTAATACTTTGCATCACTATCGTACTACGGGAATCGAACCCGAAGCCGACCCCATAATTCCACGATTAAATCCTCACGTCGGATGGGATCGGCGTGCCAACGGTGCCTTTCCTCCCTTACTGTGCACCTCATTTTTATGTGCTACCTCTCAGGCACCTAGGTTCACCAATATTTGAAGCAGACCGACTTCAAGGCGGAACTAAGTAAACTCCGATTACACATCAATTCGATTTTTTTTGGCGTCCCGATTTGCATTTGCCAGGCGTCGAGTCCGCTCCGTGCTATACAACCAAAAAAAAGGACTCTTCTACCTTCTCATCGCACCACGGGAATCGAACCCGTAGGCCTCATATTTCCTTGGTCAGAAGCATCTTTCAAGAGAGGTTGATGCACCAGTGGTGCGGTTCTTACCTGGGCACATCCTCGATCATGTGTGCTTTCCGATCCTTGCGGTGTGTTTTCTAAAAATTTAATTTTCACCAAACAGGAATTGAAATGAACCGAAGATACGAAACTCCAGTTCCGAATTTGTGCCCTCGATTGTTCTAGTCAGTGCTCTAGCCTCCAGCGTTGCTCTGAGAAAGAGTTAAAATACAAATGCCAGAAAAAAGATGACCTGATATTCCGTCATCGCACCTCGGGCAGAACCGCCCTCGTACCCTTCGACTGGCATGACAACAGAGGGAGGCCGGCGTGCCAACGGTGCGTTCCTCTCTTAGTATGTTCTCCCTTCAATTCAAGCTTGTGTCATCAAAGAAAACTATATTGGAAGTTCGGCAAAAATTCGAAGAAGAAATTCAATACATCACACCTCGGGAGTCGAACCCGTACCTTCCTCTTTACCCCTGGCCATTCTGTCAAGCGAGGTTGGTGCAGCAGTGCACTTCCTGCGTTGCCGCGTGCTTCGTTTTGTGAGCGATTCATCGCACAAATAATATAATATATCTTGAAACTTCAGCAATGCAATATTATTCCAGTCTCAGAGCGACTTTGATTGAGTCGGAATCGAGTGGTTGATCTGGCGGAAGCCTACGCCTGATATATGTATACCACACCAAGCGAGTCCGGAACAAAAGGGGGGAATTGGTTTATTCCTCCTCACACCGGCTCGGGAGAGGCTCGAACCCTACGCTGAGGCAGGCTAACCTCGTACTTTTGGCCATGGTCCATGGTCTGGATCTTGGAAGGGAAGTCCGAGGCAGCGCGAGATGTCCATCGTGCGTCGTTCGTTCTTTCTTTCTCCCGTCGGAGATCGACTCGGAGGTTCAGAGATACTTCCTTACATGTATGTAGTCAAACTTCAACCCGCACAAAAAATGCAACTTGGCTGAAGGCTGCGTTGGCCGTTGGAGTCTAGGGCGTCGTTGATTTGGTGAGGACTCGCGATTGAAAGGAAGGAAGGAAGGGAGAAGGAAGGAAGAAGGAAATAAAGGAAGAAAGAGATAGAGAGAAGGAAGGGGATCCGGCGGAACGTTGAAACCCCGCACCAAAAATGTAGGCTTCAAGTTGTTGGCGTCGGGAGTCTGAGGGCGTCGCTGAGTGATGAGAATTTAAAGAAGGAAGGGAGAGAGGGAGGAAGAGGAGGCGGAACGTTAAAAAAACATTGGAAAAAAAAGGACACCCTACACACATTCTAGTAGCACCTCAGGGATCGAACCCGAGTCCCGACCCAACAACTTGAATTTTTTTCCGCAGCACTTAGTGCGGAATAGTGGGACGCGCCAGCTGTGCGTTCCTAAATGTATCGGTTAATGCTTACTCCTACGTAGGTTCTCATGGATCCAAGGTCAACCCCGACCTCCAAGCAAAGTAGCCGAAAATGGGTGCGTCTGAGGGATCTGGAGGATAGCCTGCACATGTATAAAAGAGAGCCGAAATAAATAAATAATGGGAATGGGACACGCGTACGCGTCCGAATCGCACCACTGGCAGCTGGGGTGCCGAGCGCGTTATAATCTGCGCATGCTCAAGAGATGTCCATCGTGCGTCGTTCGTTCTTTCTCGGAGCTCGAGGTTCGTAGATACATGTAGTCTTCAAGTTTCAACGCAACAAAGTGCGCACAAAATGCAACTCGATTGAAGGCTGCGTTGACCAGGGGAGTCGTTGATTTGGTCAGGACTCGAAAGATTTTTTAGAAAGAAGAAGGAAAGAGAGAGAGGAAGGAAGGGAATCCGGCGGAATGTTGAAACCGCGCACAAAAAATGCAGGCTTCAAGTTGTTGGCGTTGAGAGTCTAGGGCGTCGTTAATTGCTGATGAAGAGAACTCGAAATCGAAAGAATTTTATAAAGAAAGGAGGGAGGGAGGAAGGGAGTCAGGAAGAAAGAAAGAAAGAAAAATAAACTCTTAGCACTTCGAAGTCTCAGAAGCACCTCGGGGATCGAACCCGACCCCCGCCGATTGCAGCGATTTCCCGAGGAATTCGAATGTCGGGCGGGCGCACCAGCTGTGCGTTCCTAAGGTAAGTTTCATGTGCTGTATATGTACTAGGAGTATTTCGAAGGAGGTCCTCGTGAGCATCGTCAATCCAAGTTCAGCGTTCAACGTTCAACGCCGACCTCCAAACGAAGCGGCCGAAAATGAAAATGCAAATGAACATACGAGAGTCGACACCCCCGGGCCCGGAGGTGGGAGTGGGGAGTCAAGATTAAGCGGGCACAGAGAGAGAGAGATGAAGGAGAAATTGAGATTGTAAGGTAAATAGGTGAGTATGTTGAGTATGATGTATGGATGAGTAATAAAGAATCTCCGATGCTTTGTGGGTTGGGCAGTGGGGATTCAGAAGAAAGAAAGAAACAAATACTCTAGCAGAAGCCTGCATCCAGAGACTCCAATAACTCGATATGAGTTGAGTTGGGTTCGGGTTCGGACGACGGAGGCATGCACTGTTCGACCCCAACAACATCGATCGAACAAACAAATGGGAAATGGGAAATGGAACGCGACGGTGCGTCTGAGGGATCTGAAGGGCACATAGCCTGCCTGGTACACCACGGAAGTTGACGAAAAGAAAGAAAGAAAGAAAGGGAATGGGAATGGGACTGGGAACAGGCGTCGTCGTGAGTGTGAGTCGCACCACTGGCAGCTGGTAGCTGGAAGCCGGGGAGCCGAGCTCGTACTGCCCTATAATCTTGCGGGGCATTGTGTCCCGAGTCTGCTGGGAGCGCGTGCCTCGCATTTCTTCTATAAACGTGCCTTTCTCTCGGACTCCGTTCGGGGAATTTTACTACATACGTATATATGTAACCCAGCCCAACCCATGGCAAAGCACGAAACGCAACTCGGGTGCGTTGATTCAATTTGAGGATTGCATTGATTGGCCATGGGAGGGCGTCGTTGATTTGAGGAAAGAGAGAAGGAAGAAGGAAGGAAGGAAGAAAGACAAAGAAGTCTCTGAGTATAGACACCTACACTAGCACCTCGGGGATCGAACCCGAGTCCCGACCCAGCAACTTGGATTTCAGCAGCCACGGTAGTGCCGAAGGGCGGGCGCGCCAGCTGTGCGTTCTTAGCTTGTTTCATGTGCTGTATATGTACTAGGAGTACTGTAACTTCTACGTGAGTTCTCATGAGCATTTACAGCTATTTGCGGAACATAAGGCGCGGCCGATTTTTTTTCCTTTTTGGTAACTTTTTGATCGTTTTCACTAATGCCCCTCTAGCGTGCTCAGCTTTTATCCGGCTGCCATGGGACCGAGCCCAATCGATTCGCGTTGAAAATCCGCAGTGCTTGGTGTCTTCAGAATTTATTTATATTGATTGTAAACCCTTTAGTAATAAGTTTCCGATATTTGGACTAATGCCCCTCCAACTATGTAAGCAAACTTTCGGAAGACACTAAATTTAAATGGAGACTACCTATGAGTATACTACATTGCTTAGAGTAACTATATCAGTGGTACACCACTGTTGACTCATAGAACACCCCTGTACATACTGCCCACACCTTCGGGGGCTGCTCTACTGAGTCAACAGTGATGTACCATTGAGATAACCATTCCAAGCGATGTAGTATACTTATAGGTAGTCTGCATTTAAATTTTATGCCTTCTGAAAGTGTCCATACATAGTTGGAGGGGCATTAGTCCAAATATCCAAAACGTATTAATACAGGGTTTACAATCAATATAAATAAAATCTGAAGACACCAAGCACTGCGGATTTTCAATGCGAATCGATTGGGCTCGGTCCCATGGCAGCCGGATAAAAACTGAGCACGCTAGAGGGGCATTAGTGAAAACGATCAAAAAGTTACCAAAAAGGAAAAAAAAAAATCGGCCGCGCCTTATGTTCCGCAAATCATCAGGAAAAACTCCATGGGAAATAGCTCAGCGGTTAAATATGTAGCCACAAATAGCGCTGCATAGCTGTAATAGCTCTGGCTCACCGGTCAATAGTTCTTCAGTGCTACAATAGCCATCTGTGATAACTATGGAGATCAACATAGCTCGCAGCCAGAGCTACTGTGAGTTACATATATTTGGTCGGAAGCTACAGTGTACTCTGTAACCTCTTGCTATCTGTAGGTAGCCCTATTCAGGCCATAGTGCGAGTCCAACTGCTATCAGAGGTTACTCACTCCTCCAACAGGGTTAGTTGAATAATCTCAGTATTTTCCACCTGAGAACCTGTTATTCATTCCGGGACCTAGCCCGTTCAGGCGACCCATCGTGATTTGGCAGTGGAGAATGGTTGCAACAAAAGAGCATCAAAAATATTCTTGCATTATCTTTCATCTGATATAGATTTATGTTCATGGGCTCTCTGAGTCCTTCTTGTTTAAACAATTTACTATGACTTGGGATTGGGCCTCTTCGAGGCAGGTGCTGAACCTTTAGGTTCAACTTACTTGTCAATTCTCAACAATTGGGTTGGATAGGCATCAAAGTACTTCGATAATCAAGCTGCTTCAGATTGTGATAAGTATGGAACTGGTATAGACGCTGATTGGTCTGTACTTCTTATTTCTGTCTATCATTTCTTCCTTTCCCACACCGGAATTTCTGGGATAGCTACATGCACTATACTTACTAGTGCAGTCGAATTGGTGATGGAGCGTCAACAACAGATGGGAATTTGTACTGGAGCACAGCAGAACACAATCCTTGCTATAGGGTCGACTACACTGTTGCAGTAAATTTGTGAAACAAATACTTCGGCAAGTAGTTCTCTATTGATGAAAGCATCACCAGGGATTCTTGGTCCATGCGACCGGGATCCATCTGAAAATTCAACAGAAAATTCTCATCCTGTCCTCATTGCTTAGTATCTGCACAATTCAATAGGGATAAATTGTGGAGACTGTATCTTTCTGAAGTTGAAATTTATCTAGTTGCCAATCAGAGACGATAGCAGTACCTGTGTCAGCGGGCCAGCAGCAACTCAAAGGCGAGAACCATTCTCTTTCATTTCTGAGTTTCTAATTCAACCAAGTAATACAACCTACAGGTGCAGCTCTGAAAGTAGAAAGGAAACCACAACAAGACCTGAATCACGGTTTTAATTGATAGGAGTACAGGCACTTCAAAAAGAAATCAAACATTGGGAACCTGGTTGTATTTGTGAGGCCGAATACTTCAAGTCCAAGTTAAATACATCAACCAAGATGCCCGAGGAATATTATTACTGGGTGACTTCCCGTAAGCATTAAATATTCCCCAGGAATATTTTTCGCACTTGCCGGCGTGATGCGACGTCAACTGCCAGGACCCCATCAATGGTATCACCCCAAAGCGAATACAATTTATTCTCCCATCACTCGAGATATGCTGAATCTATTCGGGGGGTACCCCCCCCTCGAATAGACTTTCGTATCGTGGAATATCCCGTTTAGGCATGAAATCACTGATCGTCACCCTCTGTCACTCCCGTCACGAACTCTAAGTCCTCACTTGCAAGCGCACCGTTTGTATACAACGGATATTTCAACGTTGAAATATTACCCTCAGTACCCTACATTAATCCCTGCCCCAACCCCCAGTCGTTTTCGCCATTTTCCCTATCGAAATTGATACTAAATCATTTTTTCAGAGTTATCCCTCTTGAGCCCTTTTTGTAGTGCCACTGCTCCTCGTGGTTATGCTGCTTTAATTCTGAGATGACTCTGATGTGAGAAGATGCTCGTATGGCAGATTTTTCCACTTCTTCAAGAAGTAAATATATTATTTTAGTTGCGGGAGTACAGGCAGCGTGAATATCTTTTCTCTTTGATCGTATCACTGGCACCCTCAAAAAAGCTCAGAAATTGTGCTGGAATATTTAAATCTTACGGGAAGTCACCCACTGACCTTCTGCAATATTTTACTTCATTTTCAGGCTCTGGCAGAGCGATTTATTGATTGCCGGCGGCCCGCCACGGCGGAAGCAGCCGGTTAAGGGTTATTAAGGGCTTCAGATACATGCATCCTGAAATTAAGACCTTAGCTTAATAAGGGTTAAGCCCTTATTAAGACTAAGCCCTTAACACCTTAACTACAACACTGGGCTTTGCAACTATTTTTCAACAAATATTGTGCAGTCGGATACATCCGACATTCAAAGCAATATTTCTTGGTTGCACAAACTTGAAACCTCAAGCCACAACCATTTGGGGGGTGAACACAAAGCAAAAAATGATAAAGCCGCATCAAGCGGGCCATTTGTAAGCAGAAATGACTAATCACACAAATCGTAAGTTGGTCCAGAAATATTTGGATCTGGTGTACAGCCCCAATTGAGGCAACAAAGATGTACACTTCAATAGGATAAAATATTTGAGAGCCGTAAATTTGAATATTTTGAACAGAATGCCTTTCGCTCAATTTTTCTTTGCAGAGATGACCAATTTTGCATGACTAATTTTTGTTTGTACATGTAGCAAAATGGCCCGAAATCCAAGTTCCCCAGGGTAGCCAAACCTAAAGGTTCAGCAATTAGTTTGGTGAACGTGTTCGTTGCCCTCCGAGGGCATGCCCAAACAAGGGGATTCAGTAAGAAAAGTATCAGTGGGATGCTCTCTACTCAGCCAACTCAGCTTGAGATGGAAGATCTGGAAACGATGCGAAGTCCATCATGATTCACATCACATTACTTACGACCCACCCAGAAGTCCGTCGGATCAAAGACACGCACGTGAGCGCGAAAAGATGGTTGGTTTTGATCGCATCACAACAACGCCAAACTTCTGTCTTCCTTTCCTCTCATCTTCCTCCCGCCATCCCCACCGTTCCCCTTCCTGTCTCTCCTCCCATCGTCCGCCGTTGGTGTCGCAGCACTTCAATGAGTTGTCTGCAATCTTTTTGCCTGTCTGTGCCAACCACGCTCGCCACGGCCTGGCACCGAATTGTGAGTCCCGAGGATGCAGGACACTTTCGAGTAAAAGTACGTCCTCAGCACTAAGCCGTCTACTTGCTCTAATTTTTGCTGTTCTTTACTATCCCGTTCTCATCTGTACTGTAGCCGACCAATGTCACGTATGTGCTAACATATCAACGAAAACTAACCTCTCGTCGCTGATGCCTGTAGCTGCCCACCACCTCAATCCAGGACTTCGAATTGGAGTGTCCTTACACTTGCCTTCGTAACGTGAGCCAGGTACGTCAGTTCTACTGGTCCCGCCGGCCTCGTTGACAGTTGTTCATCCAGCTAATCCCATGCATCATTGTCGGATCTGTGAATCTACCAAGTTCGTGGTTGCCCATCATAGTCCGTGAGTTGCCACAATTATGGACAGACTTGCCATGCTGATGTTGTGTTAGAGCCCGAGGAACCCAGATTACGCACTATGGCTGTGTGATTCCATGCGGAAGATAGTCCACCACTATTTCAAGGTTTGTCGCTACTCGGTGTGTGTGTATGACACATGACCTTTCCCTGGGTCGTCGTTGGCTCAGACTGCCTGTAGTAATAGCTATTTAATGAATGCATTCCCAGTTTCTCCTTTTGATGGTTTCTTCGATAGGCCGACACTAGACTATGTTGAGCTCTGAGTACTACTGAGTGCTATGGGTGCTCTGAAGCTATGAAGCTTTGGTGGGTATATGGGCCTCACGCCAAGCTATGGTTAACTCTGTAGCAGTCTGTAGCTCCTGCCTGTCCCTACAAACCAGGGACTTAGCTACAGGGCTACCGTGGCTATCCTGGCTATATTGTGCTAGGTTGCAACCTCATTTTTTCCTGATGATAGCTGTAATTTGGCAGGGTTCCAAACCTCCAAGGAAATCAAAGGAGGCGAAAATGAAAATGAAAATGAACTTACGAGAGAGTCGACACCCCCCGGCCCCCGGAGGCGAAGTCGGGAGTAAGGATTCTGCCGGCGCACACACGCAGACAGAGATGAAGGAGAAATTGATTGATTGTAGGTGAGGAGCTTCGAGAAAGAAAAAACGAAGGAACGAACGACGCACGATGGACATCTCGTTGAGGACTCGACAGAATTTTAGAAAGAAAGGAGGGACAGAAAAAGGAAGGGAGGGAGAGAGACAGGAAGGAAGGAAGAGGAGGCGGAACGTTGAAACCCCGCAAAATGCAGGCTCGTTGGCGTCGGGAGTCTGGGGGCGTCGTTGGTTGCTGATGCGAAAGAATTTTAGAAAGAAAGAAAGGAGGGAGGGAGGGAGGGAGGAAGAAAGAAAGAAAAAAAAAATAAACTCTTAGCACTTCGAAGTCTCAGGAGCACCTCGGGGATCGAACCCGACCCAGCAACTTGAATTTCAGCAGCCACGGTAGTGCCGAAGGGCGGGTGCGATAGCTGTGCGTTCCTAAGGTAAGTTTCATGTGCTGTATATGTACTAGGAGTAGTTCGAATGAGGTTCTCGTGAGCATTTAAATTGGCACTCAAGTTGCATTGACAGAAGGTTGCGTTGGCCGTTGGAGTCTAGGGCGTCGTTGATTTGGTCAGGACTCGCGATTGAAAGGAAGGAAGGAGGGAAAGAAGAAGGAAAGAAGAAAGAGAGAGAGAGAGAGGAAGGAAGGAACTTCCGAAGAGGAGGCGGAACGTTGAACCCCCGCACAAAAAATGTAGGCTTCAAGTTGTTGGCGTCGGGAGTCTGAGGGCGTCGCTGAGTGATGAGAACTCAAAGAAGGAAGGGAGAGAGGGAGGAAGAGGAGGCGGAACGTTGGAAAAACATTGGAAAAAAAAGGACACCCTACACACATTCTAGTAGCATCTCGGGGATCGAACCCGATTTGCGCCGATTACAGCGCGGATCTTGGGCAGGCGGGCGCGCCAGACGTGCTTTTGTAAGTTTGTTTCATGGGCTATGGATGTACTAGGAGTACTTTGGAGGGGGTTCTCGTGAGCATTTATTTAATTTGGCGTGGATCCAACCAACTTCCAAGGAAATCAAAGGAGTTGAAAATGACAATGAACTTACGAGAGAGAGTCGAGACCCCCGGCCCCCGGAGGCGGAGTCAGACGGGCGCACACACGCAGACAGAGATGAAGGAGAAATTGAGATTGTAAGGTAAATAGGTGAGTATGTTGAGTATGATGTATGGATGAGTAGAGAATTTCCGATGCTTTGTGGGTTGGGCAGTAGGGAAGAAACAAAGAAACAAAGAAACAAAGGCTCTAGCAGAAAGCAAGTAAGCCGGGGGCTAGCGCCCGTAGCAGTCGTAGCACGTCGTCGTGCTCCTGCGGAGGACGGGTTAGCTTCGCGTCTTTGAGAGAAAGAAGGAAGACAAGACGCACTCCTGCAGCGACTCGAAGCAGCACTCGCGGCACACGGTGCGCCCGCAGCCGTCCTCCCGCTCCCGCTCCTCATCCTCGAGCTCTCTCCCCGGCTTCTTGCGCTTCGGCGCGGACGCCGGCGCGGGCGCGGGGGGAGCGGTGGCGTTGGTGTTGGCGGCGTTGAGCGCGAGGGCGGGGCGCGGCGGCGGGCCTGGGGAGTGGAGCGTGGCGTGGGGCGAGGACGGGGAGGGCGTGGGGGTGGGGGTCCAGGAGAGGCGCGGGGTCGGGGGCGGGGACGCGGTGGCCGCGGTGCAGGTGCGCGCGCAGATCGCGCATGTCGCGTTCGTGCATCTGCGCATCATCTTCAGCATATATACATGTGTAATATTTCGTAGGAGACGGACCTTGGGCAGAGGAGGACGGGTGCGGCGCGGTGGCACGAGGCGCAGACGGAGACGGAGACGGAGACAGGGATTTGGGCTGGTTTTGGGTGGGGCAGCTGCTTTGGCTCTGTGATTGTGACGAGCGGGGGCGCGTTGAGGCGGCGTCGTTTTTGGAGGGGCCGGGCGTCGCGGGTGGCCAGCGTTTGTGCCATGAGCGGAGGATGCAAAGAGAAGGAAGGTCCGAGCTCCGATCACGCGCGGAAAGTTCCGGTTCCTTGTCCACATCGCATACACCACCAATTTGGTTTGATGTGATTTAAAGATCTGACGGTTGACCGCGCTTGGAGGTCCGGCTGTGAATGTTCCACGGAGCTCGGTTCAGAGACATCGCCAGAACATCGTGTTGGACAGTCCCAGGAGCCGTTGTGGATGTTCTGGGAGGTCTGATCCTGGACATCCTCCAGCTATTTTGCCCGACCTTATGTAATTCTGCAAATAATCTACAGGCACCGTCCCCTGTCGTCCCCACTGTCGGAGAACTCTGACAGTGCATATTTCTATCGGATGCTTCATGAAAGTGCTTAAATATGAGAAAATGAGATTCGGGCGACTTGCGAGATTTCCGAAAAACGACAAGTGATTCAAACTCCGCTCCTGTCAAAACAAGACCAAATTTTCTCAAAAAAGTGGCGCCATGTTCTTCTCTTCCCACTCTCACCTCCGTTCTGCCTCTCGTCCCGTCGTATCAATGCCCTCAAAGCTATCCAAGGCCTCAACACCCTCAACACCCTGCCCAAGCCCCTCAAGCGTCTTGCAACCTCTCCAGGCATTTTTCTCTGAGCTCACCCGTTACGCATCGCTGTCGCCTACATGAGCATCGCCGCTCGGCTTCCTCGTCTCGCCCTTACTTTCCAATACTTTCCGATCCGAAGACCGCGCCGTCGGATCTGCATGCTGCCACTACTCATGATATCCATCACCCCGTTATCCACCCCCCTTCCACCCCCCTTCTCATCGTTCCATCGTTAGGCAATATGTCGTGCCCGTGTATCCGCGCCCTTCTGCCTCCTCTTTTTCTCTCTGTAGTAATTGTGTTGTGTATGTAGCGTGAAAAAAATGACAATTGATATTTTATTACAATTTCTTTTTTTTGGTCATCAGCAAGACAACTGGGAGGTCTCAGTAATAGGTCGTCAGCATGTACCTGGAATATCAGTCCGTGACATCCTACGGAGGTTGCAGAAAGGATGTGTCGAGGAGGGGTGTCGGGCGACTGTCCAGCTATATAGATTCGGCTGTTCAAGGAGTGTCGGCCGATTGTCCTGGGAGATCAATGGCTAGATCATATAAGATCAGATCCGGGACGTCATTTTGAGCTCCCCGCAAATCGGTGGTGTAGGTCGTCAGCATGTACCTGGAATATCAGTCCGTGACATCCTACGGAGGTTGCAGAAAGGATGTGTCGAGGAGGGGTGTCGGGCGACTGTCCAGCTATATAGATTCGGCTGTTCAAGGAGTGTCGGCCGATTGTCCTGGGAGATCAATGGCTAGATCATATAAGATCAGATCCGGGACGTCATTTTGAGCTCCCCGCAAATCGGTGGTGTACTTCCCTCAGGACCCCCGTTTATCCCTATGGAGGTCGGATCCGAAATTCGGGCTATAATTTTTTTTTGTCCGAACTTTTGTCCGACCTGTGCCCAGAAGTTTTGTCCGAATTCCGGATCTGACCTGGGTCGGACCTAAATTTTGTCCGAACTTGAGACCAAGTTCATTTTACTCTGGCGCCCATGAATATTGCTCAAAAAATCCAAATAAATTCTATTCTGCTACTCCATCATCCTCAACCACTTCTACAATGTCAATATTGACCTTGCATTTGCGTGTACCATGTTGAGGCTTGCAACTGCCTTCGACAACACCTCCTTCTCACCAATCTGTGCGTCCAACACGTGGTACGCACGAAACCCAATTTCAACATGACCAGTAAATAACTGGGAATGGGCACTGTTGAATTGTCGCATTTTCATTGTGCATGCGAGGCAGCGAGGCCACCATCAATTGTCCGAACCTCAGCACCGCTCCCGACCCATTGTCCGAACTCCTGATCCGACCTGTTGGGTCTAAAAGTGGATTTGTCCGAATTTTGGCTCCGACCTTGGCTAGGCCAATGCGTAATTTTGTCCGAACTTTGGATCCGACCTTTATAGGGATAATCGGGGGTCCTCTTCCCTCACAATGCGCGCTCTTGCTCCGATTCATTCGCTCATCTACATCGCTTTTTATCACCGCCTGAGCCATTTCCGTATCCGGCGCTGCGTGCCTCCTGTGCTCTCCCGCTCCCAAACTCTGCCCTCTCCTGCTGGCGCACCTCCCTGGGTGAGAATCAGACGTGAGATTTACGACCCCCGGCCAACCGTCGATTGATCCAAGTAATCGAGTAGCCAGCCATATCACCTTAGGCACCGCTGGCGCTGGCGCGCCGGCCTCCGTTCATAAACAATCAAGGCGATGAATTGACATGTAAGAGGCCGCCAACTCGGGGTTCGACTCCCCCGGTGCCATACGAGCGATGATCTAGAGGACTTTTTACTTTTATTTACTATCTTTCTGACAACTTGACCTACTCGGAGGACGTTCGAACTCGTTGGGGCGATTCGGATCGTGGATGGGGAGGGATCAACTTCCAATCGGTGAGAATACAGTCGTTCAAAGATTTCGTTGATCGACGCTCGAGCTGGCTGGCTCGTAAACCACGGACATATAGACACAGAAAGGGAGGGATGTAGGGCACCGCTGGCTCGCAGACCTCCCTCCATTATCCATATTTAGGGTCTACGCACGTAAGAGGTCTGCGTGGGGTTCGATTCCCTAGGTGCGATCCGTGGACTATATGCCCTTTTTTGCTTTTCTGCTTTTCTTTATATTTTTCGCGTTACCGCGCACAGTCGACACCTTATATGATGAAGCACACTGGAGTGCGCTGGAGGGTAGGAAACGTACCGCTGGCGCGCCGACCTCCCCTTATATCTGAGCTCTACAAATTAGTGCGAGGTCGGCTCGGGTTCGATTCCCGAAATGTGCGATTTATGTATCCCTTTGAAATTTTTTTGCTTTCTTTTTTTGGTGGGTGGGCCTTCCACTGGGAGGGCATCGATTTCTTGAGTAACTCAGTGCTGAAAGACCGGACTCGAGGCCCGATTTCGGAGGGGGGCGAATCGGATCGTGGTTGTGTGAAAAACTCACCTAGTTGAATGATTTTATTGATCGAAGCTCAAGCTGGCTGGCTCGTAGGTTCGTAAAACGAAGGATGCACATGGACACAGCAAGGGAGGGAAGGAAGGAAGGAAGGAACGCACCGCTGGCGTGCTGACCTCCCTCCATATCCTGTGACGTTCATGTAAGAGGTCGGCGCGGGGTTCGATTCCCCCAGGTGCGATTCTATAGCGGATTATATGCCCTTTTCTTTCTTTCTTTTTTTTCGCGTTACCGCAAACAGCCGAGACCGCAAAAAATGGAGCATGCAGGGGAGTAGGTAACGCACCGCTAGCTCGTCAACTTCCCCTCATATTCCAATTCGAACATGGTACGAGGTCGGCTCGGGTTCGATTCCCGAAGTGCGATGCCATATCCTCGTCAACCGTTTTTGGTTCCCGTTTCCTCGTTCTCCGAGCTCGGGGAAATCAAAAATTCTGAATCGGAATCCATGGATAGAGCCCGCCGCGTGGAGCCTAGTTCAAAGATTTCTTGATCGACGCTCGAGCTGGCTGGCTCGTGAAACGAAGGACACATGGATACAGCAAGGGAGGAAGGAAACGCACCGCTGGCGCGCCGACTCCGCTTGATTGGGCGCTGATTACTTGAGGAAATTATGGGGTTGGTACGGGGTTCGATACCCCTAGGTGCGATCGGAATTGTGGTATATGCCTTTTTTGTTTCTATTTTTTTTTTTCGCGTTACCGCACACATCCGAGACCTTACATGATGAAGCACGCAGGGGTAGGGAACGCACCGCTGGCGCGCCGACCTGCCCTCGTATCTGAGCCAAACATGGCGGCTCGGGTTCGATTCCCGAACCGTGCGATAATTTGAATCCCTTCATTGTTTTGCTTCCTTTTTTTGGGTGGGTGGATCTTGGACTGGGAGGGAGGGCGTCGATTTCTTGGGTAAGTAAGTGCTGAAAGACCGGACTCGAGGCCCGATTTCGGATGAGGTTTGCAGTCGTGGTTGTGTGAAAAACTCACCTAGTTGAAGGATTTTATTGCTCGAAGCTCAAGCTGGCTGGCTCGTAAACGAAGGACACATGGACACAGCAAGGGAGGAAGGAAATGCATCGCTGGCGCGCCGTTCTAAGAGTGTATGGGGTCAGCTCGGGGTTCGATTCCCCCAGGTGCGATTCTATAGCGGATTATATGCCTTTTTATTTTTATTTGTTTCGCGTTACTGCACACAGCCGAGACCTTACATGATGAAGCATGCTGGAGGGTAGGAAGACGCACTGCTGGCGCGCCGACCTCCCCTCATATCTTGGTTCTGATGTCAGAACATGGTTCGAGGTCGGCTCGGGTTCGATTCCCCCAGTGCGATACGTGGCTTGTCCTAGAGCTTTTTTGGTTGCCGTTTCGTTTTCGTCGTTCTCCGAGCTCGCGGAAATCAAGAATTCAGAATCGGATAGAGCCAGCCGGATGGAGCCTAGTTCAAAGATTTCTTGATCGACGCTCGAGCTGGCTGGCTCGTGAAACGAAGGACACATGGATACAGCAAGGGAGGAAGGAAACGCACCGCTGGCGCGCCGACTCCGCTTGATCGGTAGAATTATTTCAGGAAATCGTGGGGTTGGTACGGGGTTCGATTCCCCCAGGAGCGATTTGCTGGTGGATATGCCTTTTTTCATTTTTTTTTCGCGTTGCCGCACACATCCGAGAAGCACACAGGAGGGTAGGAAATGCACTGCTGGCGTGCTGACCTCCCCTCATATGTGAGTTTTGATATCAGAACATGGTACGAGGGTTCGATTCCCAAGGTGCGATGCTGGATATCTTGTTAGATTTTTAGGTTGCCGTTTCGTTTCCGTCGTTCTCCGAGCTGCGAGCTCGCGGAAATAAAAAAATCCTGAATTGGAATCGGAATCGAGGGATAATGCCCGCTGGGCGAGCCGGTGTGGTTGAAATTTATATCAGTGTCCTTCCTTCATTCTGTGAGTCATCGAATCGTCGGTCCGGGGTTCGTATCCTACCCTAAACTCTGTTCCCTGAGGCTTCCCTCCTACTGGCGCCCCCTCCTCCGGTGAATTTACGACCGTCGATTAAGCCTGGCGGGCCATCTCACCTGAGGTACCGCTGGTGCTGGCGCGCCGGCCTCCGTTTGTTGTCTTCTCCTGATAGATGTGTAAGAGGCCGCCAACTCGGGGTTCGACTCCCCCGGTGCCACTGTGCGAGTGCGGCGGTTCAAAGTATTTTTTATTACATACTATACTATCTTTCGGACAACTGAATTCCATACTCTGAGAAGGATCGCACTCATTTGGTGAATCGGACTCCTGTGGTTGTGAAAAGAACTCACCTAGTTGAAGGATTTTATTGCTCAAAGCTCAAGCTGGCTGACTCTGAAACGAAGGGTGCACATGCATGCAGCAAAGGAGGGAGGGAAGGAACGCATCGCTGGCGTGGCGACCTCCCCTCGTGCTCTAATTCGAAAATGGTATGAGGTCGTCGCGGGGTTCGATTCCTCCAGGTGTGATCCAGTTGTTGTATATGCCTTTTTTTTCTTTTATTTTTATTTTTCGCGTTACCGCACACAGCCGAGACCATATAGGATGGTACAAGGAAGGAAGGAAATGCACTGCTGGCGCGCCGACCACCCCTCATATTTGAGTTAGAACATGGTACGAGGTCGGCTCGGGTTCGATTCCCGCGCCGTCTCTTGAAAATTATTTTGCTTCCTTTTTTTTGGTGGGTGGGTCTTCCACTGGGGAGGGAGACACGATATCGGTTTTGTCGGGAAGTAAGTGCTGAAAGACCCGATTCGGACTTGGCGGGAGAAATGAGTATGGAACCGAGTTCGATGAGGATCCTGAAAATGATATCTCTTTACTCACGGACACGCGCCAATAATTCACAGATTGGAGCAAGGAAGGAAACACACTGCTGGCGCGCCGACTCTGCTTGATAGGGCGACGCTGATTACTTCAGGAAATTATGGGGTCGGTATGGGGTTCGATTCCCCGAGGTGCGATTCGATGGTGGATTATATGCCTTTTTATTTTTATTTTGATCGCGTTACCGCACACATCTGAGACCACACAGGATGAAGCACGTAGGAGGGTAGGAAACGCACCGCTGGCGCACTGACCTCACTTAATAATCCTGGTTCTATGTAGGCAATAGTAAAGAGGTTGGCTCGGGGTTCGATTCCCGAAGTGCGATGTCCCACATGC
This sequence comes from Mycena galericulata, assembly GCA_029289565.1. NCBI lineage: Eukaryota > Fungi > Basidiomycota > Agaricomycetes > Agaricales > Mycenaceae > Mycena > Mycena galericulata. Next base: position 108,125 of record JARKIA010000158.1, on the reverse strand, counting down.
TTTTCATGTTCTTTTTTAAAACTCTGACCATAGAGTCGGGGTGGTGAGAGACTCAGAGAGCAGACAGCAACCTGGATGGACGGGGAAATGCGTCGAGCAGAAATTAAATTCCGTGAACATCTGGGTCCAGGAGTCCTTCCAGATGTTTTGTAGATGAAATTGAATACATCTGGGTCGAAACCGTGCTATTAATTAGCTCACAACAACCGCAAGGAAAGAAAGGCACCGCTGGCGTGCCGACCTCGTTTAATGAAGCTTCTGCAAAGCAGTAGTAAAGAGGTCGGCGCGGGGTTCGATTCCCGAGGTGCGATATCCGTTATTTCGAACTCTACTTTTGTAAATTCTTTCGCGTCCTTTTTCTAGACTCGGGATTGGGTGTCAGTGCGGGGAGAGAGCCGAGGGCAATGACTTTGATTGGCGGGGAGACGTGGCCGGGCAGAAAATTCCGCGAGGGAGTTCTTGCGGATGCTGGATGAAATTGAACACAGGCCGTGATATTCCTGGCTCACAAAATGAAGGACGAAGTATGTAGGGAAGAAAGCGCACCGCTGGCGCGCCGACCTCGCATTCTACTTGCAATATTGCATATCTTCTCACCATTTTTTGGTTCGTGTTGGCGTTTCAACCTCGTTCTCCGAGCTTGGGGAATCAAAAACTCTGAATCGGAATCGATGGATGGAGCTCGACTGGTAGCCGGTGTGGTTTGAATTTACTGTAGTTGTAGTAGTTGAACTAGAATCGGACGGAGGGGCTTAAAGGAAAGAATTCCCCTCACAAGGCTAGTTCATCAAAGGAATCCAAGGATCGGCGGCACGACTCAGGTCTCGATCCCTTAGCTGCGTTTGAGTGTTCTTTGACGCGTTTTTTTTCTCGGGTTACGTCCGAGTTGAGAGCTGGTGGGGGCTTTACTTGACTGGCTGACGGGGACTGGGCCAGGCGTCGGGAAGAGGTTCAGAGTCGGAGGAAGAGGGAGGAGGAAGTATTGAATCCTTCAATCAATTGTTGGGTGAAACCGCACATACACAATATCCCATAGAATGAAGCAAGGGAGGAAGGAAGGAAGGAACCGCACCGCTGGTGCGCGCTTCATGGGGCGTTGACGACTCCAGGGATCTGAATCATGGCCTCTGTACGGGGTTCGATTCCCTCCGGTGCGATACATAGACGAGCATAGTTTTCCTTTTTCTCTTTTTTTTAAAAAAAAAGTTTATCCTTTTTTTGCGTACTGAGCGACACGACTTGAGCGCTGTTTAATATCCAACGTTCGAAGGTCATTTGTACGGACGTCGCTCCAGGGTAGGAAACGCACCGCTGGCATGCTCGCTTGATAAAAGCGGGAGAAAAAAGTAAGAGGCCAGCTTGGGTTCGACCCCCGAGGTGCGATAACGGCGAAATGGGATTTTTCCGCGCCCTTTTTCAAGACTTAAGACTATAGATGCAGGTTGGTGAGGGACGAGGGCATCGACTTTGATTGACGGGGAGATGCGCACAGGGCAGAAAATTCCGCGAATATCCGGGAGTCCTTGCGAATGTTAGGGAAATTGAATACATCCAGTTGCAGTGATAATTCCTGGTTTGGAAAATAAAGGATGTAATATGTAATATGCAAGGAAGAAAAGTACCTCTGGTGCGCCGGCGTCGCTTTATAAGGATGGTAGCGTGGAACAGTAGAGAAGCCGGCGCGGGGTTCGACTCCCCAGGTGCGATAAACGACTCGTGAATACACTATTCCTTCTCTTTTTCATTTTATTTATCTTTCAAGTTTGTTTTAGCTCGTGGGTTTGTGAGTAGAAAGAATCGAAGTCAAGATTTCCACGTGCCGCAACTCAGTTTCCCACGGTTCGATTCCTCCTTGCGGAAGTAAATCGCGGGTGTGTTGAGAATTGACCACCGTTTTCGGGCCACAGTTACTTTTATGACATGAGCCTGGGGCTTTATGAACCGGTGCGATTTTTTCGGGTACGCGCGGTCAACGTTTTCATTGTTGTGGACTTCTTGACACTGATTATCCTGTGCGAGTCGTCAGGGTTCACTTCATTCAAGCCCACATTCCTCAAATGATGCAGTTTCAATGTCTCTGAAAAAAAAATCTACCGACAACTGTCTCGGAAGTGAATTTGTGGAACGCACGTAGGTAAAATTTAAATGTATTGCTTGTGCACGTGACTACCGATGGCTGGGGTATCCTCCCCTTCCGGCCACGGCCAAGTCGACCCAAGCGTCTAAGTAACGAGAGCCACTTGAAGCGGGGTATGGTCGACGAGGCTTCAGCGGCAGCTGATGATGCGGGATCCCCTTACCCGTCTTGGACCAGCCTAATGGAGGTGGAAAGGGAATGGGCCCGTTACCAGCCCTTCCTGGAGAGCCACGGGTACATGTTAAGGCCACGCTATCGTCCGGGATGGGTTCCTGAGATGCTGGATCCTGGAAAAGAACCTTACAAGGTCGAGGATGCCATCCCCGTTTTTGTTCGTATCCCTGCATTCTACGGCAATAGCAACTCACGTGGATAAATATAGGGCCTGGTGCTTGACGCAAAACGCATTTCCGACGATGTTTCGGTCGTATTGAAAATAGTAGAAATGGCTTCCACCGAGGCCGCTATCGCCGCATTCCTGACCAGAGAACCTGGAGCCGAAAAACATATAGTACCACTCCTCGAGGTAATTCCTATGCACGATACACCCGAATGGGGTTTTTTGGTCATGCCATGCATGAGGCAGTGTGACCATGTACCGGTTTTCGCTACCGTTGGCGAATTCGCTGAATTTTTGGAGCAGGTACTGGAGGCAAGTAACATCCTATTCGTTTTGCTGTGACTCAGCCAAATATTTCGCAGGGACTTGTCTTTTTACACGATAAGAACATAGCTCACCGGTCCGTTTTTGACACCTCATTCGTAATCCTTCCACTGGCCTGACATCAGATGAAATGGATATTTGCGGCAAGAATATCGTGGTGGATCCGTCTCAGATGATCCCCGGCGGGTCACATTTCTTGAGACCTGAGCAGGCGGCCAACGGTTCTGACTGGCTTCGTGAATATGCCGGGACGACTTCGACCCATATCTCATGAAGTCACGCACCGAGGCAGGCCCGATGCACTATTATTACATCGACTTTGGACTCTCAGTTCAATTTCCTAGTTTGGCAGACCGGAGCATGATCACCGGCGATGAGGGACGCCATCGGAAGCGCATTCCAGAAATTTCCGAGACGGTCCCATACGATCCGTTCAAGGTCGATGTGCGGCTCGTAGGAGAAATGCTGCGGCGCGAGTTCCTCTGGGCATGTTTATCTGTTCCATTACTTTTGCGGTCTTGACTGACTGTCCAGACTTCATCAGCAGCACACAGGTTTAGACTTTATCGTGCCCTTTGTGCGAAAACTTCGTCGACACAATCCTTCCCAACGCCCGGACGCCGTGAAAGCGCTAGCTAAATTTCGGCATCTTGTATCTGGGATGAGCAGGAAGGCCCTGGCGGCACCTGTCCATAAATGCTACGACTGTAAGAAGCGAAGGATATCCCTTTTTATAAAAGGGCTTGATATACATTAACTTAGATTGTTGCACTGCTACGTCAATCCACCGTAAATTGACTACAGCAGGCGACGTCTAAACTATCGTGATACAGGATACAAGCGTGAACTCAGTTCAACGTTCTTGGGTCCCGACCGTTCAATATTTGCCAATCCCGAGACCGGATTGCAAGACGATGGGACGTTTAACTTGTAGAGGAGAATGATGAACTGTGAATCGAGCTGGACTAAATTGGAATGGGTATGTGGGACGACTTCAACGAAAAGGTGCCGTCAAGTCGACACAAATTATGAAACTAGCCAAGAGAGCATGTGTGTTCATACACGATCAATACACGATCATGATTTATCTCGTCTTACAAATTGAAACGGGTCAATGTAAATTCTGAGTCTGGTGCGGCCCCGTTAGTTTCTCGGCAGAATTTCCAAAGTAATTCGGTGAAATACCTTCGAATCTGATCACTGAAGTTGCAGAATTTAAAGCACCTCCGAGAAGAAGATCGGAGCCGAGGGTCGAGCAGTTAGAGAGATGTTTGAGAGATGTCGTTGAAACTCCGCCATCATTTTTACCGGAGGTTTCCGACCGTACATCTTGCGACAGGGCCCCTACCGTCCTCCGAGTCGCGTCTCAATGCCACGTCGTGCCCGATCTTCTCAAGTTCACCTGAGCGTATCAGTACTCAACCTGCCAAACGGTTGCACTGTCAATCCGACTCGGAGTCGTCACGACTCACGACTGGCCGCCCGTTTCTGTCAACGGAGTTCTGTTTGAAGATTCGCCGCTGACCTTGATGATCTTCTGCCCGTCGGACCCGAGCTTCAACCTCAATGTCCCGTTGATTGAAAACGTGGCCTCTTCAAGTGGGTCCAAGTGGGTGCGACCCGTGCACTAGGTATATCTGGGTCTCCCGTGCTACTCAGTGATTCAGGTCACAGATGTGGCCCTTCGACCCAAACTACCCAGCCCTAGGAGCCCGGGATGTCGGCTCACAGATGGTGCTTCCGTTGGATGTCACGGAAGGAAATGCAGTATATGATTATATTGTTGTTGGCGGTGAGCAAAATTAAGCCATTCGTTATTCTTTTTACCTTAATAGACGTTCTGTGCAGGGGGAACTGCCGGCGCTGTCATGGCGAGTAGGCTCAGCCAGGACCCGTCCGTCCGCGTCCTGCTTCTTGAACGCGGCGGAGCGGTGGATACCTGGGCCTCGCGTGTCCCCCTCTTGTCTTCGGCATACACCATCGCAGGCTCGCCGGTATACCGTGCCACTGCTGAACCATTGGATCAACTCGATGGACGCACGCTGACGATGTTTCGCGGAAAGGCGCTTGGCGGGGGATCGAGAATCAACGGCATGGGCTACACTCGCAGCTGGGCCGCCGATTTTGACCGCTGGAGTGATTCTGGGCGCCAAGGGTGGAGCTACGCGGAAGTTGAGCCGTTTTTCAAGATCTCCGAGGGTTATCTCGGCAAATTTTTCTCCAAATCTCATGGTACAGACGGTAAATATTCCGCTCCTCTGTTCCAGTATAATATTGAGATATTTCTGCAGGACCATGGAAGACGCGCGTACTCGATAAATTATATCTGAACTCCACTATGCGGTAAGTTTCCCATTTCAGCAGGGAATCTGACAACTCAATGTGGAACCTATGCACTCAGGTGCGCCGCAGCAATTGAATCGCTAGGACTTGAAATCGTCGACGATGTAAACACGTCGGAGGCTCCTGCCGTGACATGCGCGAAGCTGCAATTGACGTTGGATGCGCGCTCGCGCCGGTGCTCGACGTTCGACGCATTCCTGCCGCGCCACGTCGCGCTAGCGCGGAGGGCGAACCTTAAGATCTGCACCAACACGATCGCGGGAACTTTACATGTTGTGGAGAAAAGAGTCATGGGGGTCACTTTCTGCGAGGAACGCGACGGAGAACCGGAACCGGGACGTATGTTCTACGCGCGTGCAAGAAAGGAGGTTGTGCTATGCTGTGGGGCCATCGGCACGCCCCAGATCCTCATGCTCAGGTACGAGTTTAGTTCCTCTATGTCTTCGTCATCGAGCAAACCATCCAGTGGAATGGGCCCCAAGAACCACCTAGAAGAGCTCGGTATTCCGGTGGTGAAGGATCTTCCAGGCGTAGGGAGCAACTTGGTTAGTCTTTTCAGTTCTTCCATTCGCAGTATTCTCACTTCCCCGATAGCAAGACCATTTCGGAGTCTCGACAATGTACAACATTCCGCTGAAGGATTCGTTCCACGACATTCGCGACCGGCCGCTCCGGGCGGTGCAAGAGTTCCTGAAGTATCTCATCAAGGGAGATGGCCTATTCCTCATGCCTGTCTCACCACTTTCGGTATACCTGCAATCCAACCTTCTCGGGGAGGATGTGTCGCGTGTGGAGTCTCTGAGCCCTGCGGACCCGGCCCATCTTGATTCAACCTCCACCGAAAATCTTCCTGACATCGAAATCATGCCCATCGCGTTTAACACGACCGATACCGAGCTTCCCGTTGGAACGGGTGTGTTCTCCTTTTTGTCGGTGCTGCTCCGGCCTCAATCCCGCGGCACCGTACGTCTGCAGTCCACCGACCCGCTTGTACCACCTAAATGCGAACTCGGGTTTCTCACAGAGCCGGCTGACCGCGCGGTCGTGCGCAAGGGGGTGCGAATTTCGCGACGCATCGCGGAGCGGATGCGGGAGCAAGGGTACCGCATGGCGGACTTGTGCGTGCCGGATAGCGACGACGACGCAGCGCTCGACGCCTTCATGAATACCAGTTACCGCACGACGTTCCACTACAGTGCGACGTGCCGCATGGCGCCCGAGGACGACGCGTGCCCGGGCGTCGTGGACGACCGTCTCAGAGTTCATGGTGTGCAAAATTTGCGCATTGCCGACTGCAGCGTGTTTCCCGATGTGGTGGCGAATCACCCGATGGCACCCGCAGTCATGGTGGCGGAAAAGTGCGCGCATATGATTCAGGAGGACGCAAATGAACGGAAAATTTAGGGTGGTCGGTAGCCGACTGTTGCTGATTAAAAATTTTAATTGACCAACTTTCGCCTGGCTAGGCTTGACGATTATGGGGGGGGGACTTCTCTATTAGTCGTAAGATTACACTGGTGTATCAACCAGTTTTCGTATCTCCCCAGGAATACAACGCTGAATGGTGCGGAGCCCAATTGCTGTCGGACTGGGCTGGTGGCCATCCAAAAGCTGATAGGGATTGTTGAGTGATTAGGTTGGCAGGACCAGCTGCAGGCAGGTTTTCATCCAGAACTGACCCGTTGACTCATACCCTGGCCCGGTTGAACCTCGCCCGCTTATTTTACGGCGGACATAGGAAATCCGATCTTCCCTTGCCGAGTCATTTTTTGTGACAGAACTAGGTGTCGGAGGAAAAGAAATGAGTCACCTCCCGATTCGGGTTGCTTTCTTTTGGCAGCAGATGGTAGGTAGGTATATTCCTGCGCGGTCCCGTTAAGAAACAGCAGGGGCCCGTACTACATACATTGTGTCAGATGTATGCTACGGATACTCGATTTCTTCCGCCCCTTGATGACCTGAGTAACCTCCCTCCGCCTCCGTCAACAACTGCCAAAAAATAAAAACAGATTGTGATCTTGGAGGCATCACTGGGAAGTCCCCAGGGTCGCAGAACAATCCAAAATTGAGTACGATTGTTATTCCGATAATTTATTTCTGCCGGGATATCATGCAACGTGATGCAAGAGAAGACAGACCTGCATGGCTAGCCACTAGTAAGGCAGGACAGTCGGTTAAAACCGGGTGAACCTGAAAAGAGTTCTCCCCTTGCAGGTAAAGGTAAACATCCCCGCCGTCCACCGGTGCATCAAAAACCCGGTGGTTTGTCAAGTCGGTTCAAACAGTTGGGTCGCAACCTCTTATTCGGATCTCCAGTTGACGGCCCGCCACTCACACTGACTGATGTCCAATGGGTATTTTGACCATATAAAATTGATATAAAATATGGGGGCCTGCTCCGAGGAAAAGTCAAAGTCACCATCGCGGCTCTGCCATCATGCGCGGAGCGGAAGCGCACATTCTAGACTTGGCTCTCGTGAAGCCCAAAGGGCTGGCTAATTTCGAAGTTGCCATGCTTTTCGCGTCGAGAGAATAGACTTTGTCGGACGGGACTAGTAAAAACACTCTAGAATCGAATGTAATTCGAGTTGCAAGCCGAGGAAGATAAGGTACGCCACAATTGTTGTTGTCAGACATCATAGGAGCATTGACAACAAATCTGCCAGTAACCGAGGGCAAAGGCCGCTGCAGTTGACGCCAGGTATTGGTAGGGTACAGGGCCCATTTGAGCTCACATTGTGCCAGTAGGGAGAATATTACCAATGTCTTGCGTGAGCAGTGTCGATATGGGAAAGATTTGTCGTCATCACTCCTATTTTGTGGAGCATCCGAGACTTTCGTGCTGGTCGCCCGATATCGCCCGAGAAGGATCCTCGGATCTTCGAAATGCGCCATTTTTGACTGCGACAAGACCGAGATGGACTCGGAATGCGCTCGAGTATTTCGGATGGAGATTCTCTCGATCAACGGTCCTCCGAGGATATATTCCTGGTGCGCGCGCATGCCTGCAGGCATATAGCACTAGCGCTGAGAGAACTCGAGGCACTGATTATCGTATGTCTCCACTCGATTTGGGTCCTTTTGTCCCACCGCCCGTTGTATTCTAGTTTGATTGATCAACCGCGACATTGTTCCTCCTTTGCACATGCATGTTCGGGCGTCCGGAGACCATGCAAACGTGTTCTATGTAGTGGCCTCGCCAATATGTAGGGGGCTCGTCCATTGTTGGACTGACGATGTGGGACTCACCTCGATTCCGGGCTGCTCGTCGTCCCAACTGAGTACACATGTGGGTGTTCTACAGGCCTTAGTTTTGCATCACAGAATAGAGCACCTGCTGATCTCCAGAAGGCAATGGGTGATGTGCTTGCTGATCGGGCGCGGAGGATTTCATGCAAATTTCATGACTCAAAGGGAGATATTCGGATTGCGCCCCGATTCCGTGGTAGATGAATGGGGGTGTTGGGATCGTCGTGAAATCAGGTCCAGAAGGACTGAAGTTCAATGCGGTCGTAACGAAAGAGAGATTCGTTATTTCAGATAGTCGTACCGATACCCACCTAGGACTGCTCGCGACACCTTCTGCCAGCTAGTAGTACCCTTCGCCCATATCCGTTCCCGTAGCTTGGTCGGCGTCATTGCGGTAGCGATAGCCTGTAAATCTGATAATGCGCCCGCCGGCGTGGGCCGATCATTTGGATTCGTGGCTGTCATGTCGTTCGCGACGCGCCGAAAGTCGTTTAAGTCAGGGTAGGCCTGAGAAAGTTGCTTTAGACTATTCAAAATGTAAGCGAGGACAACGCACATCGATTAATTTATGAATCGTGAGACCGAGCTGGAATACGTCGACTTTGAAGGGGTTATAAGGGACAGTCTGTGACAGTTCCGGGATGGTTGGGAATGTTCGGAGGGTACCGAGATGGCGAGCGGAATCTTTACCATCGGGAAAGCGCAGTGAGAGACCGAAATCTATGTAGTAATAATCCACAGGGCCAACGCTACATCGCTCATTCCAGGAAAATAAGTTGTGGAAGCCGGTGTGCGTGCGAGGGTCGACAAAATGTGAGCCCTTTGGAACCACCTTCGACTCGTCCATCATCATATTCTGAGGAGCAATGTCACTAATGGAAGGATAAGCTCCGAATCACCATCATGTCGGGAACTTACAAATGGGCAATATTGTGGTCGTGCATGAATTGTAAACCCTGGTGTAAAATTGAGTAGCGGAGGGACCAGCAGAGGCAAATCTCACCTCCATAAACTGAGTCATGGTTTCCAGGAATTCATTGCGGCAATGAAAAGGGGGGTAGTCGAATTTTCGGCAGTAGGGCATTACCAGGAAAGACCAGGGACTATCAGGCAACGGAATGATATCCAAGAGCGGGATGGTCCGGTTTCGTGGATCTGAACGTGCAGAAGGGGTGTTGAGGTACGTTATAATAGCGATTTCATGACTGTCGCTGGAAACCCGTTTTAAAATGACTTTCTTGCCGTCATGGATGCGTGTGGCATCAAGGACGGAGATCTAGAGTCATTCTCAGTTTTTTGAGACAGGTTTGGATTGTCTGTAAGAGCCTAACAAACTCGACTTTGAGTCTATCTTCATATTCCTGGTACCGATTTGTTTTCAGAGTCCACGAGGGTATCCAATCAGGATGGTAGCGAGGGCGTAGCTGGTAACCGCGAGTCAAGAGAAATGGCTGGTTGGCGACCCAGAATCGTTCCTCCCGATAAAGTAGGTGAGAATATTGGCTATTGAACGTGGTCGAGTCACTGTCCGTCATGAGGTAGAAATCGGGTGGCGGTGCCAGTGTGGAAAGCAGGTCTGAATGGAGATGGCACCTTGCTAATTGATTGATCGTTCGATGTTAAAATCCAAGGTCATCCAGTCTCTTTCTGGAGATCTCTCTGGATCTCCGAGTCCCTGCAATCCAAATCTCAAGATCTATTGCGCTATTCGCTATGTGACTCTGACTCGCACATCATGATGGACCCACATCTGCACGAGAAATACATAAAAGCCACTGCACTCTACTGCACTCCGAGTCTGTATCAATTATTCACCGACTGACAAGACCTTCCTCCTCATTATCATACATTCGTTAGAATGCAGGTATGATCACTGAAACGCTATAGAGATGCTCATACAAATCTTGGAGCAGGCCAGTGTCTCATTAACTCAGCGCGACTACGACGAGTTCGTGAAGAAAGTGGATCGCTATGTAGACGAGCTTGCGAATGAGGAGAATGAAAAACTCAGGGAAAGAACAATCGAAAGGCTGAAAACGTCGGTTGCAGAACTGCGTGCCTTTGTAATCGCGCTGATCATCCCACAGGTTTATGGCCGGGATGCATGGCTCGCGAGGGCTCATCAGGCAGTGGTTCTACACTCTGATGAGCGAGCGTGCGGCGGCGGAAAATGCTGACCAGGAACTCCAGCGCCTTTGGGAGGCATACCAGGTAATTGTGTCGATTACGCGTGTGGTGTACCTGTTAAATCTGCCGCAATCTAGATCGAGTCGCGGAACCTTCGGAATGAGCCAACAGTGCCTCCGCCCTCTGCACCACTGCCTATCCAAGGCCGTGACCAGAGCTCGTCTAGTGACTTTCCCGCTAGCCCTGCGTATCATCGGTCTTTCCCCCCGTAAAGTCTCTCCTTGTCTATATACATATCTCAACCCAGACCCAAACCGCACAGTCGAGCTCGTGAAAATCGCGCATCCCCAGGATCTGCGTCAGTCTCTTTTTTCCTCCACTCGACGCCTTAGCCTGATTCAAACACTGCGAATGTAGGGAATTTTATCAAAACCACGGCGTTAGCAATCCTCCGGGGATACTCCCAGGTGTTCACCATGATTCTGCACCGTTCGCGATACATCCCCCCGGCCAATACTACGGCTCCTCTCCACTGCCGGCTCGCGTCGATCAACAGAGATATATGACGAGCCCGCCTAAGTAGAGAGTTACATTTTTTCCGAAGAACGATCTGACATCGAGGGGTTTTTCAGCACACCGGTCACAGTGCACTCAACCTCCAACTATCGGTAAATTTTTTTCTTCGCGTGCAGATTCTTCATCTCATTCGCGACCGACAGTTCATCGGGCGGAAGTTCCGAAGGTCCTCACGTCTCCATCCACAACAATTCCTCGTAGGTTCTCTCATCGACGGACATGTCGTTGATCTCATTAATACCGGCAGTTCATCTCGTGGAAGTCATAGACATTCCCGATCTGGGTGTGTTTATCCTTCGGAGATTTGTATACTACTGTGGTCTGAAGTCCAACATCCAGGAGTTCCGCTGGATATTCCCCGATGCAAGGCGGTGGGCCCCCGCAGACGATGTCCATGCCTGGTCCCTCCCACGCGCAAGGGCCAAGCGCTCAGCCGTTAGCTTGCCCAACATATATTCCGTGCTCTCCGCTGATTATTTTCGCAGCTACACATATGGTGTCTATGCGCCTGGGTACGCACCAGGCCCTAGCCCGGGATATGCGCCCCCGCCTGGAGCTGGCCCTGGATATGGCGCTTCTGCGCCGGCTTATGGCTACTATCAGGGATCTAACCCCGGGCCGTCCTCCGGACCCTACCAGTAAGATTTCGCTGCTGCTTGCCCTGCTGTGTCCTCCACTCCACTCTTCATCGTCAGTCTTGTCGTCAAACATCCCCGCCTGTTCGGCGCCGTTCTTGCTTTTCCTTCTCTGTTTCACGACCCGCCCACGATCTTGCCTCCCTTGCTCGTCTGTTCGGCGCTGCTTTTCTCCGTTACGCGACCCATCTACGATCTTTTTAATCCCATATGCATCCCTCCTCCCCGCCTGTCCGGCGTCGTTCAATTTTCAAACCATCCTTGTTTAGGACTCCTTTCCAACCCACCGTTTCTTACGTCTGCTCGTTTCCTCTCTGGTCTCATACACGCCCTTGGACTTTGTAACTGAGATACGTGTATGTATTGTATTCCGTTGTGAATGAATGTGTTTCGGTTGCAACAGACGTGGGATGTGCAATTGACTTGCGCTTTCTAATGAAGGTGATCCTTGAGGCATCTGCAGCATCGGCGCCCGGAATACTCCTAATCACACTTCGCCGAAGCCCGTCAGTTAGCTATAGTTCTGCTCGTAGAATATTTCATGCCAATTTCATGCAAAGAATTTACTGTAACCTTCTGATTCGCTGTTGTAATGGACCCGTTGGGATCACAAGACCTGTGGCAGGAGAGTACATGTACATATTTTTTTTTGACGAACCAGCCGTCTGTACTCACCTCATCTTCAACTGCGCGGTTGAGGCTTGGGTTGAGGTGGAAATTGAGGACGATGCCGAATACGGCAACGTTGACTAGCGGCCACGTGACCGTACTCCAACCGTTTCGCCATGGACACCTCTTTCCAGGGCCAATCCACCGCGTCGCCGCGTCGGCCAGACCTCAAACGAAAGCTCGTCGTCGTCGGGGACGGTAATCCATCCATAATCGGCGATGTCCCCCGCTCAAAACTCATTCCCAAGGTGGCTGCGGCAAAACCTGTCTCCTCATCGTCTACGCCGAAAACCGCTTTCCAGAAGTCCGCTCGCGTCTTTTTCTCTCCTTTTATCCACTCATGACGCGCTACTCAGGCATACATACCGACGGTCTTCGAGAACTACGTGACGCAGGTCCAATTCGAGGGCAAGGACATCGAGCTCGCGCTGTGGGACACGGCGGGCCAGGAGGAGTACGACCGTCTGCGGCCGCTCAGCTACCCAGAGAGCGATGTAATCCTCATCGTTTTCTCCATCGACTTTCCCACTAGCCTTGCAAACGTGCAGGATAAGGTGCGTGTGCCACCGTTTTCACTAGTGCTCATCTCACCTCGCGTCCAGTGGTACCCCGAGGTCGCGCACTTTTGCGAGGGCACGCCGCTTATCCTCGTAGCCACCAAGATCGACCTCCGCCGCGACGAGCAGACGCGCCGCATGCTCGGCGCCCAGGGCCTCGCCCCCGTCTCCCCCGAGCAGGGCGCCGCCGTCGCCAAGGACATTGGCGCAAAGTACATCGAGTGCTCCGCCAAGACCGGCAGCGGCGTCCACGACGTGTTTAACCTCGCCCTCAAGGAGAGCATGCGCCGCCAGTGGGGGAAGATTGTTAAGCAGCGCCGGTGTGTCGTCACATAGCGTCCCTCTCGGCGTCCTAGATCTTACTTGCGCGGGCCCGCATTCACATTCGCATTCGTCTCTCTACTGCTACTGCTCTGCACGTGTTATTTATCGCTCTCGAGCTCGGACCATCTCTATCTCTCAATTGTATACCTCCACCCCGGGGGGCCATATGCCCTCAGGTCAATAACACGCAAAAGTCGAAACCAGTCCCTCTGCTCCTCAGCTAAGCACCACGCGCACCACCACGAACAACTTCGGTACCACCATCACCGTGACCCGGCCGGTGCGCTGGTCTCGTTTCCCGCGTCAACGATCGTCGTCCTATGTACTAACCCCTCGCACTTCATCCGCTTTTCTCCAGGCCCAGTTCGTTCCGCCTCTCCACCCTCCGCGAAATCTGCCCGGTCATCCATCGCACCCGCCCCCTGCGCGGTCCTCGAGAACCCCTGCACTCGATATGAGAAAGCCCGGTTTATCACCCTCATGTCCGCCGTCGTCAGGACCCTTACTGGTACGTCTATCGTGCTACAGATCACGCGCATCGTCGCTGAACCTGTCTCGGTCGTGTCTAGGTTATCTACATAGGAGAAATAGCTGCGAGGCGAGGAGAAGGTGTGGAAAGGCGCTATGCGTGGTGTCCTTACCGGTATGTCGTGATCGGGATGTGCAGCGGGATGAAGCTGACTTTGAGTGATAGATGTCCCTGCGATAACCAGGTCAGTTGTGAGCCATGTCCAGACGTCTCTCGCGAGGCAGCCGTACAGTCTTGGTGAGTTTCGATTCCATGCGTCGTACTCTCTATCGCGTGTTTCGCTCTTGGGACGACTATCATGCGCGCGGCGATAGCAGTTGTTTGTTGATACTTCGTTCTCGTCTCAATGAGCGAGCGTTCATGGTGACACGCTGGGACTGGGTCGCGGAAGCGTCGGCTTAGTCCAATTTCGTTGACCCTTGCTTGCTGATCATGCTTCCTCCTTCTATGCCCTTCTCGCTTTCTTGGTTTCCCGCGTCTGCTTGCTGTTGGTAGCCAGCTGTCGAGCTCGCGCTCGTCGTGCTGCATACACCGGGGCCTGTCCGTGCTGGATGTCGGATCGCGACATCTTTAAATTTTGGGGCTTCGTCGGATCCCGACCGCGACCCTTCTTCGTGGAGAACATCCTCGACCAGGAGCGCGACGCCGCGCTCGAAGGTGGTGGTCTCGACTAGAGATGCACCGAGCATCAGCAACTCAACAGGTACATTTGGGTGGAGCAGCTAAAAATGACATTACAAATACCGTACGTACTACGTTAATTGCGGGAACACGGGGAGCTCAATTGCAATATAGTGGTTATGCTCTGTAATGAAGGCGGCCGACGCGGTTACTTTGGTGTTTGTTTCTCGTCGTCGAACCGTGAAACCGTCGGGGTCGGAGGACGTCGGGACCCATGTAACGATGCTCACCTGACGGATGCGCTTCCGAGCCGCATAGATCGCAGCGAAAATGCCTTCCGGATCTACGGCCAGTAGATCTCCATATAAAGAGGTCGTACAAATTTAGACTTTCCCCCATTTTCTTCAATGTTAACACTCTCAACAGGCCTGCTAGCCCTGCTGGCACCACTCTGTCCTGCCACCTATGCCCTCTATGAGACCACCTACCACTCTTCTTCCCTCGCCATTCAGCCATTGACCGTCGTTGAAAGAAGCCCCAATTATGATCCCTACAACACCACCCTTTTCCTAACCAGTCCTGTCGGCCCCGACGTCCTCCAGCCGGGCCCAACGATATACTCCTCCACAGGCGAGCAGTACCTCACCATGTGGTTCGGCATCGGCTCGGGTACCGCGGGGACTGGTGAGGGCATCGCTCTGATGCTCAACTCGCAGTACGAGATTGTGAAGAACGTCTCTGCAGTCAACCCCCAAAGAACGGATCTGCACGAGTTCAACATCGCAAAAGCTGAAAGCAAGACTGCCCTCGTCACTGCTTATCACCCCATCCCAGTATGATTTCTATCTTAATCCCTGGCCCAAGTGTTATGCTGAAAACGAGCATGGTGCAGGTCAACTTGTCGTCGGTGGGGGGGCCGGTGGATGGCTGGTATCTCAACGCGATTATCCAGGAAGTGGATATTGCGACTCGAGTTGTTCTCTTCAACTGGACATCTATCGAACACATCTCACTTAATGAATCCTGTTCGTTTCCTATATTAAGATGTTTTCCTCAAGTAACCGCTTCCCAGACAACAACCTGACCGCGACTGCCAATACTCCGTCCACTGCATGGGACGCGGTGCATATCAACTCCATCGACAAGGTATGAGTTACATCCCACACCTTGAACCTCTTTATTCACGCGAAGCCAACCCAAGGACGGCAGGCGACTACCTAATCTCTTCGCGCCACTGCCAGACACTATACAAGATTGACAAGAACGGGACCATCGTTTCGTATGAGTTACATCCCACACCTTGAACCTCTTTATTCACGCGAAGCCAACCCAAGGACGGCAGGAGACTACCTAATCTCTTCGCGCCACTGCCAGACACTATACAAGATTGACAAGAACGGGACCATCGTTTGGCGACTTGGAGGGAAGGCTTCGGACTTTACCGCCGTGGGTGAGAACACAGACATCCATTGGCAGCACCATGCCCGGTGGCGGATGAACGACACGGTCATCTCCGTGTTCGACGATGGCGCGGCCCGCTTGGGCGCAACGCTTTTCATCGATGAGACGGTCGCGACGGGAAAATATCTCAACGTCGACCAGAGCGCCATGACCGTCTCGCTCGCCAAGCGGCTCTTTCCCTCCATCGGTGCGCTGCTTTCAAGCACGCCGCAGATTCATCGTCAATCTGATTGATTGGTGTATTCATAGCAAACAACGTAAGCACTGCGGAGGGTAGCATAGAGCCATACGGAGACCACATCCTCGTTGGCTACGGCAGCAATCCGTGGATAGAGGCATACGATGCGGCGAGCGAAGGAGTCGTCTTCTCCGTCACCATCGGCCCGAACAACGCCTCGCTCTGGAAGGGCGGGATCACCAACTACCGCGTGTTCCAGACGTCCACGCTCGAATTCACGGGGCACCCGACGCAGCCGCCGAACGTGTCCCTGACGGGCGGGAACGTGTATGTTTCGTGGAACGGGGCGACGCATGTTGCTTCTTACACGCTCCTGACGGGGCCCTCGCCAGGAGAGGTGGAGACTGAGGTGGTGAGCGTGGCTAAGACGGGGTTCGAGACGAAGATGAGTGCGGCGGGGAGCGAGGCCTTTATTTCCGTTGCTGCTCTTGCTGCAAACGGAACGACACTCGGGACCAGTGCCGTTTACAACACGAGCGACGGCAGTGTTGCAAGCCGTTAAAGGACTCGCAACGTTGATATTCTCTACCTCTCGGAACGATGGCCACGTCTTCGTCAATAACTTACAGGTATAAGATTATCTGGAATACAGAATGACGTGTTAATAACCATCTTATGTAGTGTGCGCCCCTGCCTGGACCCAAAGCCAGTTCCAAGCCTGACTTCTCAATCAAGCACCGACCCCCGAACTATGAGCCCGACAGCGCCACATGTTGGTGCCGCGTCGTCCTAGTCGCGGACGGTGTCGGCGCGGGCTGCGGGATCGTCAGCGGGCGCCTGTCCTTGGGCGGCGGCGTCGGCGGCAGACTCCGAATCGTCGCGGTGGTGTTCGCCCGCGCACGCGTGCGTGGCCGGCTCCAGAGCGCGGGCGGGTCCAGGCACGGTACGGGCGGCGCGTCGTGCGGGATGGAGGGGAGCGGGCGCACGGTGCCTGCGCGCGAGCGGCCGCGGGCCGTGGGCTGGGGCACGGGCGGGGGCTGCGTGTGGGAGGCGTCCTGCTGCAGGGGGGGCGCAGGGACGCGGGTGGGCAGTCGGAGGGGAGCGATTGGCACGGGGGTGGCGTCGAGGCCTACTGGAGGCGCGGGCGCGGGCGCGGCGCCGGAACCGGCGTTGTGCGTCTGACTTGCATCAGGCTTCGCTTTTGCAGGCACCACCAGCGGCGGGGGCGGGGGCGGGGGAACAGACGGGTGCGAAGGCAGGCGCAGGAACGTACCGGCGCTGGCGGGCGCCTTGCACGTTGTCGTCGTCGTCGAATCGCCGATCGACCCCGTCGCCGTGGCCGTGCGTAGCGCCGGCGTCTCGGGGCTGACGCCGTAGTACTCGAGGATGCTCCACGTCGCCGAGTTGGCATTCGGGCGGAGGGGCGAGAAGTGCTGGGGCTTGACCAGCGCAGAGCGCGGCGTTGCTGCGGGGGAGTGGAAGAGACCGCGTCCGAGCCCGAACCCAAGCCCGAGGCCATCTGCACTCGCAGGCGATGTCGGCGCGGAGGATGCGGACGTGAGCGGGGATGGAAAGGCGCGGAAGAGGTTGCCTTGGGTCCACAGGATCGACATGCGGTCCAGCGACGGGATTCTATCCTTCGCCGAGCGGTCGATACTAATGGTGATGGACGGCCCTGGGCCCTCATCTGCACCCGCGCCCTCCGCCTCTGCCTTCTCATCCTCCTTCACCTTCACGCCCTCCCAGTTTACATTTACCAGCGTCTCGCCGCTCGCATCCGATTCCGCCTCCGACCCCGACCCAGACCCGGACCCAGACTCGGGCGAGAGCACGTCCGGGCGCACGGAGAGGCGGAACCGACTGTTGAACGGCTTAAGCGTCGGCGTCGCAAAGCCCGTCGACGTCGCTGCGGACTCGGGGCCGGAGGGCACGGCGGGGAACTGGTCGATCAGTGTCCGAGTGTCGGCGTTCCACGACTCGGGGTCGTTGAAGATGCGGTCTGCAAGCGCGCTTGCGGGCGTCGAGGGCGTGCCGTAGAGGTGCATGGGTACAGGGAGCGGCGTCCGCGGTACGTTCAGAGTAAAGTGCCTGCGGTGCCAAACTTGTTCCTGTTGTTGCGAATGCGAGAGGTTTCCTGCCATTGACCCAGCAATAGCGTGGCGCGAAGCGTTCTTGAAGACCTAGGGGTGGTTGAAGGACTTCCGAATAACAGGGCCAGCCTGCTATTGATATGGTGGACGAGAGGAAGAGAGCCCGTTGGACTGAGGCGCGGCCTTTAGTCGCGGCGCGGGCGCCACGTAACGGTGATGCATGTTCCAGTCCCAGCGTTACCAGTCTCCGAATGAATTGGACTGCGTTACACTTACAGCGTCTCCGTCGCCGTCTTCCCAGGGATGTGGCGGCGTGTCATCATTGCGCATCGCGATTTCCCTCTTTGGGAACGTCGCCGGTCATGATCCTTGTCGACTCCAACGTCTCTATTGCTTATCTCCGCTGGGCTTTGGGTCCGTGGAACTATTTTCTTCTGAGTCTCCCCTTGGCAACGGGTGTCGCGACTGAGTACATACTAGATTGCGCCGTCTTGAGCCCGGTTTTAGAGTCAGATCGCCGTGCACCCGACGACTCAACGCTGATGCACTGGTTGCTCGGACCGAATGATGCGACTTTTCTTTAATTTGCAAAATGACTGCTGTTTTACATGATTTAAAAAACCTCCATTGACTCGTAAATCATGCCATACATTTGTGCGCCAACTATGAGCTCCAAGGCCGGAGAGCAGAACGCCAGAAATACAGATCGTTGTAAGACGCCCATTTCACCTGCGGAAAACACCATAGCGATTCCCAATAGCCGGGAGGGAATCAAACGAAGTAGTGCTTCCAGCAACAAACCTGAGTACTGAGTGACCGCCGTACAGGGCAAGTTTCTCTCTCTTCCGGCATTCTCCCGAGTATTAGCAACGTATAATTTCAGAAGCGAGACATCTCTCGGTGATAAGCTCGTCCGGATACCTCTCCAGGAACCCCTCTTCCTCGAAAAGCTCCCAGAATCCTTTGGGATAGAGAAGATTGGAAAAGAATGCTTGCGTATACTCCCAGTATTCGGGATACCATCCGCCCATCTCCCAGTCAACGATCGCCACAATGCGCGTTCCCTTCACGAGGATGTTGCGCGGCGCCAAGTCGCAGTGTGTAAAGACCGTTCGGTACGAGGGCGATACACAGCGCCGGAGAGCAGGCGCGAATTCGTCGTATTCCGCGAGTTTGTGTTCCATGAACCAATCCCTGCCCACGTACGTCTGGAATTCGGCAACGGAGGCGAAGGGCCCGAATGGGTCGCCGTGAATACGGAAATCCTTGCATGCGCTGCCGTCGACTGCTTCCACTGCGCCTGGGCGAGGGGGTTGGAGCGTGCGGAGTTGGCCGATGTAGGCGCGCAGCTGGTGCACGACAGTCAGGCGGTCTTCTGGCGGCATGTTGTCCCAGACCGATTCTAGCTCTTTGCCTTCCACGTAGTCCATGACAATATTTAGGTACCCGCGCCTGTCCTTGAACAGCTGATGAACACGAGGGACGGGGATGGTGGTGTTTGCGGCAATGTAGTCCAGCGTAAGAGCTTCAGTGAGCAGTGTCTGCGACGCGGCCTTGACGACGCGATTTCGGCTGATCCGGAGGACTGGCCCACTGTAGCGATAAATTCGGCTTGCATACGCTACTCGAGCTTTGAAGAAAAGAGACTCGACGAGGCCGAGTTCGACGGGACGTCTGCGGTGGTTATATCGTGTTTGGTGAGTTTCGGCTGGTTGAGAGGTGGACAAGGACCCCAATACAGGTACGCCAGTGTGGTCCTTTGCCTCAGGCCCCATAAATCTACATGTATACGCCTCCAGTTCACGATGGACCAGGAGAGATGAGAAAGAAAATGGCAGGTCAAGTTGGGTACGATCACGTGGCCGCTAGTTTCGCTACATCAATTTCAAATCAATTCACAGGATCCTCGTGTCATCCTCCTCTTTCTCGCTTCGACTACATACCAACCACTGTTTTCCTGAAATTCTGTGAAACAACACAAGCGCCGTTGAGGATGGGTACCCACGGATTCTGGTGTGTCAGGAATTAATTGCCTGTATTCTCTGCTGGCTAATATCTCGGAGGTTTTATTATCACAAAGGCTGGTATCATGTCCATTACAACCGCTATGACAGCTACCCAGAAGGTCAGATTCAGGCCTTTCGGAATATATTACAATAACCACAGCTACCGGATAGGCCTAGGCATCCAAGTGGCTTCGCAAATCCCGGTGGGCGACCCTGAAGGGTACCAGAGATGGTTGGAGGATCTTCGCGAATCATTGGACAGGGACTTGGAAGAAGCGAAGCGGACGGGTATGTTGGAAACCGAACATGTCAATCGCAATTATACGCAGACTGCCCCCTTGAATGGCTTGTACATCGAGTGGATGTACGAAATGGACTTGGACCGCGAAGTCTTTCTTGGTGAGTTCCGAACTTGGCGTTTTTTTGAGTAACAGCTCATTTTATGCAGTGGACTCACACCCTCTTTTCGATCTAAGAAATATGCCCGCAACGCCGGAATTATTTGTAGATTCCATTGGGTTCAACTCGTACGGCCACCGTGCGTGCGCCCCGTCCACCCCTGTCGAGCACATCTACAACTGGACGACCCCACCGCCCACCGTCGAAGATGCTGAGATTGATAATTACCCACCACGCGCTGAGTTATCCATCGAAGAGCTGCTCTTTGTCACCCCCACAATTGAGAGGTGCGAGGCGGCCAGCATCGCAATATCCGAAGTCATCATTGGTCAAATGATAAAGACGTGGACGGTTGGTCATCTCGTCCGTCGGTTGGAGGCTCTGCCGGATCGCAGCCACATTCCGGACGAGCTTCTCGCTATCGGCGTGGACATGGTCAACGCTACCATCGAGGGCACACGTGTAGTGGTCGCCGAAGTGATGTGGTTGACTCCGGATATCTGCCTGCGCATCTCGACACATCTCGACGACGAACGCTACAGGAAGAAAAGTATTCTCGAGCTTGTGAATCTAATCGTGGACCATCAACAGCAGCATCCGAACCTCAAATACGGGATCCTATTCTCCTTTTTCCATTGCGTTATAATCAAGGTCGATTCAGACGGCGGCTTTGAATGCACCACGGCTCTTCAATTCTTGCCAACATTCTACGCGCATTCGCCGTCGACGCCGGGCATAACCGCCCTCGTGCGCCTTGCCTACAACCACATCGCCACGTCCCTACCTAACACAGACGATACCAACAATCCTCTCCCGCCAGACCACGTCTTGAACCGTGTCCCCGAGGACGTCTGGCGCAACATCGCGGAACATCTGGGATTCGATGATCTGCACAATCTCCCCCAATGTCTACCGCAGCTTGCGGCGGCGGCAGGCAGCCTACTTCGGTACCCGTACATTGGGGAATATCGCATCCTTGACGTCGGCAAAGAAGCCGACGACGGGGGCACCTGGGTCCCTTCTAAAGAAAACCCGCGACCGAATCCGGCGCTCGTGTCCCGCACTTTTTCTGCCATGATTGACGGCAAGTTTGTGCCGGCGTTGAAGATCGGAGTCTCCGAGTCAGATGCTTGGTCGTCCCCTGCCCACAATTACTTTTTTGCCCCAGTCGGTCACGAGAAGAAAATGATCTGGTACAATGAGTGCTGAAGAGGCACATTCACTGGAAGCTCCCAACCAGTGCCACAGTAGTAGGGTAAAATTGAACACGCAATCGCAAATATATGAATCTCTTGTGCTTTCTGTGCTTTCTGGACCAAGGGATGTCTTTATCAGATTTTGAGCCCAGAAAGAAACTGAGCACTACACTGAACAATCGCGCAGAAGAATCGGGAATACTCGACGTGCACGTTGCTGTGACTAAACCAAACACATTGATTCACGATAGAATACATATGATGAGAGAGCAAGCAAGCCGATGCATTAGATAGTAATACGCCGAGGAGGGAAATACAGGGGAATAACGCCGAACAGGCGGGGACGAGGGAGGCAGACAGATGGGATCGTAGGTGGGTCGTATCACAGACAAGGAAATCAAGAGCGAGAATGGATCGCGGATGCCGAACGGGCGGAAAGGAAGAGGCATATGCTGAACGTGGGCAGGTCGTAAAAGAGAGAAGGAGAAGAGCAACGAGGACGGGAACGATGCCAAGAAAGAAAAGGCAAGAACGGATAGAGAAGGAGGAGGAGGGCACTGCGAATTGAGCGTCGGAGATATGTCTTACTGGTAGGGTCCAGAGGATGGGCCTGGGTTGGGTTGATAGTGGCCATACGCCGCCGGCGCAGAGCTACCGTATCCAGGACCCGGCGCATATCCGGGGCCAGTTGAAGGCGCCGGTCCATATCCGGGGGCGTACGCGCCATAGGCATAGCTGCGGAACGGTTCAGCGGAGAACACATGCAATCAATTTGGAGACTGCGGACGGTTGAGCGTTCGGTCCTTGTGTGTGAGCGGGTCCTGGCATGGACATCGTCTGCGGGGGCTCTCCGCCTTGCATCTGATAATATCTGACGCACCGGGAGTCAGACCATGGCACATGAATATACGAAGGGAAAGCTGACCCCGATCGGGAGCTTCCGCGACTTGCGCGAGATGAACTGGGTATGTATCAAGTAAGCAGAAAATTATGAATGATGAGGGATCGATTTACGGGGAATTGTCGTAACTAGGCACTGGGCCTCCCGTTGAGCTAAAATGTCCAAAAATCAGAGCTTTGAATCGGAGACAACTTGAAACTTTACTTGTAAGGAGGTGGACCGTGGGGATAGCTAATGCCTTGGTTTTGGTAGAACGCCGCATTGGATTCCCTGCCCGGTGTTAGCTCGGAACACGATCAAAGCTATGAAAACGCTCACACGGATGCGGGTTGCGGCCCATAATTCGGTCTAGGCATCAAATGAAACAAAGAACACGAACAGTAGATGGAAATTTACCCGGGGAAAGGTTGAGGATTTCTATGGCTGGAGCCGTAAGACCTGGAACCCACAGTCAGGTCTTGTGGAAAGAGGCAGAATCCACGATTTTACAGGTGACCAGAACCGCTGGAAGCCGAGGAACTGAAAGCCACAGTGTCAGATGCGTGGATAAAACCAAATGCAGAACTTGTTACTGATGGTAGGAAGCATCGGGAGATGTGTACGAAGCTGAAGCCGCCGGTGGAATCGGAATGGGGGCTGCAGCCCGAGGAAAGTACGAAGCGGGGGCGGTATATACAGGATGCTTGAGGGCCTCTGAGTCTGCCTGAATGAATCGTAGAATAATAAATATCCAGCCATCTGCATCAAAGTTTATCGCTCGCCAGGTAGTTCGCCCACAGCTCTGTTAGTTTTTCATTTGCAGTGTTCATGTCGACGTGCTTGCGGAGAATCTTTTTGGCGAATACTTTCAAATCGTACCGCGAGGTGTGAATGTTTTGCATAAACCTGCAGTGAAGGATCAGTTAAAGGTATCCAACGTGCGGTTGTAGAGACGTCATACCTTTCGAGCCTTGCAATAGTTTTTTGCTGGAGTTGATAATTTTGCTCATTCTTCAGATTTGTGATGTGGTGATCGATCGTGTCCTTTATCGTCTTTTTCTCCTGGGCGCTGACAAGCAAATACGCCCCAGGCGACTGTCGAAATATTGAGTGTGAACCATATGAGAAAGGAATCACCGCACATTGATATCTGAGGACTGGGAGGAAGACATGGAAATAGAGGCAAGAGTGAAGCACCGGGGCGAAAGCTAGAGAGTAGCACTGCTGGACGAGTGATGCGGTATTGGTTGCTTTTATACATTTTTCAAGGAAAGGACTGTGGGTCCAAGAAACGCTCGAGTGGAGAATGGAACTGAATAGCGCGATGGATCGGAAGATAACGCTGCCGCAAGGGTGAGAATGGACACGAACAGAGGCAGAAGGCCGCATTGAGATCACCCAATTAGGACGATGCTCCGGGCTGTTCCCACGAGACACCCACACAACTTGACTCTGAACTCTAGCCTCGCAATGCCCACTAGTGATCTCGTCACAGGCAGGGGAAAATATATGAAGCATCTTTACGACGAGGAACGCTTCTGGGTCGACATCCAGCCATTTCTACTTGCCAAGGGCTACCAACTACGGCCTCGTTATCACCCCGATTGGATACCATCGTGGATTTCGAAGCAAAAGGGCGCAAAGGAATATGAAGACAGCCTTGAAGGCGAATTTGTAGATATTTTTCAAGCCATTCAGAGCTAAAACTGATGAGTCCTCTGCAGACCTCGGTTCTTGACGCCACATGTATCCACGACGGCAAGAAAGTTATCTTGAAACGTGTTCCAACCGGCGGAGAAGAACTGGCCATTATAAAGCGTCTCTCTTCTCCTTCTGTTTGCTCTGACCACCGAAACCGCACAATCCCACTGTTCGATGTCGTTGTGTTGCCAAATAGTCCGTGGTCATTCCTGGTCATGCCATACTGCCGAAGATTCAATTACCCTCCGCTTCACTGTCGTAAAGAATTTGTGGAAGCCATAACACAGTTTATGGAGGTGCGAATCATATCTTTAAGTAGCATTGTCACTGAACTTTCAACAGGGTCTTCAATTCATGCACGACCGCAACATTGCCCATTTGTGAGTTTCCTGTTTAGTTAACAGGTGTGGAGCCCATATTATTTCCTCAGTGATATCGCTCCGCAGAATATGATGATGGACGAATCGCGAGTGGTCCCGAAAGGATCCCATTTTTGTAAACCTCGGACTCATACAGGTTTCTATGGTCTCTTTTCTTGGAATGACAGATGCAGTGTCAGCCCTGTGGATTATTATTACATAGATTTCGGTCTCTCACTGTACTTCCCCGATGGGAAAGACACTGCTCTCCATCTCGGTACCCTCCGAACGTTCCCAACCATCCCGGAACTGTCGCTGACCGTGCCTTACAACCCTTTCAAAGTCGACATCTACCAGCTTGGTCTCACGATTCGTAAATTAATCGATGTACGTCCTCATCCCCGTCCATTCTGAATCGCCTACCACGACGCCCCCAGGCCTACCCTGACCTGGAAGATTTTCGTTCGATCGCCAACGACATGACGGCTACAAATCCGAACGACCGGCCCACACCGGCTGACGCGGTGTCGGATTTACGAAGGATTGCCACCAGAATGACGCCCGCCAAGCTCAGTGAGCAAATATGGGAGAAGGGTACTACTAATTGGCAGAAGATGTCGCGAGCAGTCCTGGGTGGTTATCGCTACGACTATCTCAAATAATGCACGAGTTCTGCGACTTTTTGGTCCTCGTCCTTTATTGAACCTGAATCGACCGTGAACTGATTTTCTTCACGACACCGCTCCATCTCTCTGTGAGGGGAATGCCGAAACCCGAGTCATGGTTTGTTCGGCGGACTGTTGAACATATCACCTGCGACAGATATTGCATCCTGGTTATCAGCAGGTACTCGATGTCGATGAAGTGCTGTAGAGACCCACATGTTTCCCAGCGCTAGCCATGGATGGCCCGAGCAGCCCGATGGGTTAGTACGACATCGCCAATCCAACAATCAGCTGCCCCCTAAAATATCAGCGAGGCCCCACATAGACCCATCGTGGATACCTGAACAGACGAGGAACAATGTTGAGGTTAATCCAATCAAGATCAAGAACTCAAGACCGCGGAACGAGAACAAAGGAACCCAAATTGAGTACGAGGTGACTCGATTTCTTATTCCTCGGCACTATCACTCACTCCTGCCAGTAGGCACAGAAGAATGATAATGAGGCCAGTTCTACCGAATTGGGCCCGAGCACGCCTTTTGTCGCGTCGTCTCCCTGTGCACCAAGCAAGCAACCTAAATGGAGTGCAACCTGTGCAGTGTGATGACGATAAGGTTGAAATTTTGTTCATATCCTCCTAGCGGCAGTCCTCAGCTGACCGCGTCCCCACAAATCGAGTCACTGTCCTCGGCGGAACATGGAATTCCGAGACCCACCGGAAAACAAGCAAATGAATTTATAATTATCTAGGACTCTCGACGGCGCC
The DNA here is from genome assembly GCA_029289565.1 of Mycena galericulata. NCBI lineage: Eukaryota > Fungi > Basidiomycota > Agaricomycetes > Agaricales > Mycenaceae > Mycena > Mycena galericulata. Next base: position 81,993 of record JARKIA010000158.1, on the reverse strand, counting down.
GAGTTGTTTATCTTTTTCTTGTGCGACACATTTTCATCCAGGTTTCGACTTGGATCAGATGGAGCCTGCCCCTAAAAATTTATCGGCTTCGGAATTCAAAACTGAGCATAGGGTTATGATGTGTTTCGTCAAAGGGGTCTCGATTACAAGTCGATCAGCCTGTGGAAAATCCTGGAGACAAATTGGGAGGAACTACTTACAGTAATGAAGGCATAGACTAGAAACATTCTGGAGGCAAGCCAGGAAAATATATATTACACTCAGCGATGAGGTTTGTGTCGATCGGATTGAACTTGTCGGAATGCAGTTAATCCGGGACGCTTTTCTGAATGAGATTACTTAGGCCTTCCCATACTTCCAGGCGTCGGAACATCTGCTCTAACTAGGCGGCTCCCGCCGCGGGAGTCGTGCACGGATATTCCGGCGGCAATTCCGCGACAACGGCTCCCCACACAATTATCCGGCGGACATGCACGCGGTTCATTTCGACGTGATTATTAGTTATTACCAACCCTGAGTAAGCTACTAATGTGCTGCTTGCTCAGCGCTCACCCACTTAGGAGAGTGACCATAAGCGGGAAGACTTTATAATATTGCAGTAACTTGAGGACTGAATCATTTTTCAACTAACATACCATCCATGGCCGGAGTACGAAGTATACTTGTTACGGGGGCGAACCAAGGCGAGTGTCGTCAGCCTAGTCCTTGACCTACTGCCCCTTGCGGAAGCAATGACGCTGACGGCTTCACCAGGCCTAGGAATGCACACTGTGCACCAGCTGGCTAAGACGCCGGGAGTGCTGGTGTTTATGGGTGAGTGCTTGAAGCGAAGGAACTTTTACAGTGGACAGACGAATAATCGGCCGCCGGACAGGATCACGCAAAATAGCGGCTGCGGAGGAGGCACTGGCTAAATTCTCACCTGACATCGACGCCTCGTCGACGATTGTGCCCGTGCAGCTTGATATCACCGACCCGTCGTCGGTAGAGAAGGCGCGGGACTTCATCGGCAAATACTTGCAAGAGAAGAGCCACCCAGTCCTCGATGTCCTGATCAATAAGCAAGTTTTTTTCTATCCAGCCCTCACGCATGATCTGACAGCCAGGTCCATCCAGCGCGGGCGTCGGCTCCCCCTCGTCTGAGACGTATACCATTAATGTTCTGGGTACGGCGCAGATCACGGCCGCCGTGCGACCGCTCTTGAAAGACGGCAGCGCCATCCTGAACATCTCTTCGAGCCTGGGGTCCAACGCGCTGTTCGCGCACAGACCATCGCATATGCCGACCGGCTTCCTGTTGTACAGCGCGAGTAAGGCGGCGCTGAACTCGCTGACGGTGCAGTGGGCGCTCGATGAGGAGCGCAAAGGTTCAGGGATTCGCGTGGTGTCGATATGCCCTGGTACGTGGTGCTGACTTTGTTTCTGATTTCTGGGTACTAGCAGCTGATACGTTGTCGAAGGACTCAATTCGACGAACTTGACCAATTATTCGGGAGGGTCGGATCCCGCGGATGGGTGTAAAGTGATTGTCAAGGAGGCGCTGGCGAAGGAAGGGAAGAGTGCCGTTTTTTTGCACAAGGATGGCGAGTATCCATGGTGAAGGCGTTCTTCCATAACTAGTAGTTTTCAACAACGAAACATTGATGACAATCGAGTGGCACGGAAGTTGGGCAAGAGGAGCACCCACAGAAAGGAGTGAAGGAGAAGACGCCAGTCCCGGATGAAAGCTCGGTGTCGGCCGTTTTGAGCATAATGTGCATGATTTCGATTCCAGTGGTACATTTCCGCCGAACCACATCGACTTCAATTAGACGAGACTCCATGGCCAGATATAGAGAGCGTAGAAGAAACGAGCCGTCGCTGTTGATTAGATACTTGCGAAACTTATCCTGCGTCTTGCAAAGATGCAACGTGTGCCTGAGCACTACTTGTACACCAGGGCAGCGGCTAGATATTTTGCCATGAGCGACGCAATCGCAAGATCGTCCACACGAGGGGTAGAGCAGGTCAATCGCTTCGAGTTTTACGTTTGAATCTTACCGACTGGTTCCATAGCTCGAAATCGAGAGGCGGGAAGACTCGGACAATCGGGCCGATCACTTCACAGCCACATCTGAGGCTCCCGACTAAGGACTTTGGGCAAGGGGGACCAAAGATAAGAGATTGCCATATGGGGTAGGGGGGGCGGGTCTGGCCGACCGCCAGAAAAAAAAATTGTATGTACTTTTTTTTGGAGCCAGATATCGACACAGCTGCCTCCAGGACTTGTAAAATTATCTCCCAGGTCCATATGAGCATCAAATGTGAACCAATACCTTGTTGCATGGGGATCAGTCCTCACTGATCCTGCCCGTGCCAAACACGGTCGCTGTACTGTTGATTACCTAAGGAATTTCGCTTCACTTAAGGTAATTCCTCGCCCCTGCCGGCTTATTAACATCGGCTGCCGACCATTGCCAGTTTCAGTGATCATATTATCATATTGCGACTTTTTTTTCTCCATTGCCTGTTCGCGCTACTTACTGTACTATCTCAACTGCTCATCAATTTTTATCCGAGAAGCCCGAGAAATTTTGTTCCGATTTAAGGCGACTTTTACACACATCAACAAAGTCTCGGGTGACCTATGACCAAAATAGACTACAGTATACTTACTGCGATTACAAAAACTCATTTTGAGGAGCACTTGCCTGAAATCTAGGGGGTAAAGAGTTCCAAACTGGCATCTATGGCCAAGGGGAACAAAGATAAGAAAAATTGATATCACCTACAATTTTTTTTTTCTGAGAGGGTCGGTGACCCCCCCCCCTCCCCACAGCCACCTGATGCCATCAAATTCCCTTTTCGGGAAACAGCGTTGCCGAAAGCTTCCGCGCCAGACGGTGCAAGACATACCACGAGAGCGGTATTGCACCAATAAAGCCCAAGATATTCAGGAAGTTCCATGAGACATGCATACATTGAATTACAGAGTTAACATGAGGACTCGGAGAGATGAGAGCAGGAATTCTCACCTTCGCCATATGCCTGGGTAGTTCCGCGATGGATGCCAATTTGGAACTCCTTACTGGACCTTGCATACCCACGCTCGTTCAGACCACCAGTGTTTCTCAAAGGAAGTTTCTACTCTTGCTCTCTATGATGTCTTTAGATTTCAGGTGAGTGCTCTTCAAAATTAGTTCTCGTAATAACCGTAAGTATAAGTTTGGTATAAGTAGCGTGAGTATATAATATTGAGCGTCAATTCACAGCTTGCACTATAGTGACTCTAGTTCTTGTTCCGTTTATGATGTGAGCAGGATGGGCAAACCCATATTATTGTAACCCGTGGATCACTAAGACATTCACGATGGTGCTGCCCACCCTTGTAAATAAATAAATTTATCAAAATATTGACACACTCATTCGGTCTCGCAACCGGCCTTGTTACACCTAACCGTGCGTTTAGAATCTTCGCGCTCCGCGGCGGTGACAACCTTGTGGCAGTCAGTCACAAAAAATGATCAATGTTTTGAAGACACGTCGTTTGGGCCGAGGTCGCGTAGGCCGCCCGTCAACAAGGGGCAACCTGGAAAATCCCAATCCTACTGGACAGTAGGAGCCTTGGACGGCTCGGATGCCACAATTAGTAGAAGGTCGGATCGCGGATCTCATCCGAGTCGTCACAAACAAGACATAATATGATCCGTAAAATCTGGCGCCGGTGCAGGCAAGGCACGGGTCGGCAGTCAATAATGCTGTAAAACACAAGGGATTGGTTTAAATTTGATGCTCAGATGGACCTAGGAGATATTTTGCACGTCCGGGAGGCAGCTATGTCCATATCTGGCTCAAAAAAAAAGTACATACAATTTTTTTTTCTGGCAGTCGGGTAGACCCCCCCCCTCCCTACCCCATATGGTAATCTCTTATCTTTGGGCCCCCTTGTCTATGGCGGTATTGGCGGAACTACTACTTATGCACGTGCACGTGGGTGAGGGGTGAAGGTGCTCTCATCTTTTCTCATATTGATTCTGTAATTCAATGTGTGCATGTCTCACAAAACTTCCTGGATAATTTGGCCTTTATTCGTGCAACGCCGCTCTCGTGGTATGTCTGGCGCGAAAGCTTTCGGCAACGCTGTTTCCCGAAAAGGGAATTTGATGGCATCAGGTGGCTGTGGGGAGGGGGGGTCCACCCACCCTCTCAGAAAAAAAAATTGTAGGTGATATCAATTTTTCTTATCTTTGGTCCCCCTTGACTTTGGGCAAAATCACCTTCACCTCGCCAAAATGCATGTGCCCGGAGTATCAGCCTTGCGTGCCCGTATGAGAAGATAGGTCCCCGGAATGTGAGTACGGTGGCTGCACGCGTGCACGGGCGAACACCACCGCGGCGACGATTCGGAATCTGCCGCTGACGACCCCGCAGCCCGCGCCGACACAGGCCGACACCGTCCGCGACTCGGACGACGCGGCATCAACATGTGGCGTTGTCGCTCTCATAGTTCGGGTTGCGGTGTTTGACTGAGAAGTCAGGTTCTGAACTGGCTTTGGGTTCAGACAAGGGCGCACACTACCCAAGATGGTTATTAACACGTTATTCTGTATTTTAAATTATCTTATACCTGTACGAAGGTGTGGGCCATCATCGCGAGAGGTAGAGAATATCCACGTCGCCAGTCCTTTAACTGCCAACAACACTGCCATCGCTGGTGTTGTAAACGGCACTGGTCCCGAGCGTCGTTCCGTTTGCAGCAAGCGCAGCAACGGAGATAAAGGCCTGGCTCCCCGCCGCACTCATCTTCGTCTCGAACCCCGTCTTAGCCACGCTCACCACCTCAGTCTCCACCTCTCCCGCCGAGGGCCCCGTCAGGAGTGTGTAAGAAGCAACATGGGTCGCCCCGTTCCACGAAACATACACGTCCCCGCCCGTCAGGGACACGTTCGGCGGCTGCGTCGGGTGCCCCGTGAACTCGAGTGTGGACGTTTGGAACACGCGGTAGCTGGAGATCCCGAGAGAGGCGTTGTTCGGGCCGATCGTGGCGGAGAAGACGACTCTTTCGCTGGCTGCATCATATGCCTCGATCCACGGATTACTGCCATAGCCAACGAGGATGTTGTCTCCGTACGGCTCTATGCTTCCTTCCGCAACGCTGACGTTGTGTGCTATAAAAACACCATAAATTAAATTTCCGACAAATCTGCTGCGTGGGTGAAAGCAGCGCACCGATGGAGGGAAAGAGCCGCTTGGCGAGCGAGACGGTCATGGCGCTCTGATCGACGTTGAGATATTTCCCCGTCGCGACCGTCTCGTCGATGAAAAGCGTGGTGCCCACAATGGCCGCGCCGTCATCGAACACGGAGATGACCGTGTCGTTCATCCGCCACCGGGCATGGTGCTGCCAATGGAGATCTGTGTTCTCACCCATGGCGGTAAAGTCAGAAGCCTTCCCGCCAAGTCGCCAAACGATGGTGCCGTTCTTGTCAATCTTGTATATCGTCTTGCAGTGGCGCGATGAGATCAGGTAGTCGCCTGCCGAGTCCTTGGGTTGACTTCGCGTGAATAAAGGCAAGGTGTGGGATGTTACTCAAACCTTGTCGATCGAGTTGATATGCACCGCGTCCCATGCAGTGGACGGAGTATTGGCAGTCGCGGTCAGGTTGTTGTCTGGGAAGCGGTTACTTGAGGAAAACATCTTGATATAGGAAACGAACAGGATTCATTAAGTGAGATGTGTTCGATAGACGTCCAGTTGAATAGAACAACTCTAGTCGCAATATCCACTTCCTGGATAATTGCGTTGAGATACCAACCATCCACCGGCCCCCCCACTGACGACAAGTTGACCTGCACCATGCTCGTTTTCAGCAAAACACTTGGGCCAGGGTTTAAGATAGAAACCATACTGGGATGGGATGATAAGCAGTGACGAGGGCAGTCTTATTGTCAGGTTTTGCGATGTTGAACTCGTGCAGATCCGTTTTTTGGGGGTTGACTGCAGTGACGTTCTTCACGATCTCGTACTGCGAGTTGAGCATCAGAGCGATGCCTTCGCCAGTGCCCGCGACGGGCAAGCCGACGCCGAACCACATGGTGAGATACTGCTCTCCGTCAAAAGTCTGGATGTTGAAATCCTCGCAGACGCCAGTGGCCAGGCCGGGACCGGACCATACGAGCTCACCGTTGGAGGAGTATATCGTTGGGCCCGGCTGGAGGACGTCGGTGCCCAATGGAGACGTTAGGAAAAGGGTGGTGTTGTAGGGATCATAATCGGGGCTTCTTTCAAGGACGGTCAATGGCTGGATGGCGAGAGAAGAAGAGTGGTAGGTAGTCTCATAGAGGGCGTAGGCGGCAGGGCAGAGTGAAGCCACCAGGGCTATGCCTGTGGAGACTGTTAACATCGAAGAAAAAAATTGGGTAAGTCCAAATTTATACGGCCCTCTTTATACGGAGTGGAGTAGCCGAAGTTACGGAGATCTACAGGTGGCCGTAGATCCGGAGGCATCTTCACTGCGATCCACGGCGACTGCGCATCGATCCATATCAGGCGAGCATCGTTATATGGGTCCCGACTTGGGTTCCGACGTCCTCCGACCTCCCGCCTCTATATTGCAAATTAGCTCCCCGCATTAATAATTCCCGCAATTCAACTCTGGACATTTTCGTACCAAGTAGGTCCAGGGGCACTGTACTCTGTGTGATGTCGTTTTTAGCTGCTCCACCCAAATGTTCAATTTTCCACCTGTTGAGTTGCTATTTAAAAGTTGAACGAATATGTGCGACTTGATTTCGAGCGGCAAAGTCAGGACGATACACATGGAATCGAGAGCCAACTGGGCGGCTTTCTGCTCTGAATCTTCCCGCAGTGCAGATATCTGTTGTTCAATACGCACCCTCAGGTAGACCTGTCTCGGTAACCCAGACGTTCCGGTGTGATCCGTGATTGACACTCGGAGTTTGAAAATGAAGTGCAGAGATCACACCGGAACGTCTGGGGCATTTGGTATAGTAACACCTACCATCGAGTCACACCCCTCATCCTCCCTCCCTCCTGTGCCTTCTCTGGCATTGGGGCAGCTCTTAACAGGTCATATGTATCTTAGATATGCGTTGGAAACTTTCTGGCAATCTTTCCACCATGTTATGAGCTCAAACAAGACCAGCTAAAAATATACTGCATTTGCACTCCTACCCTCCCTCTGCCTTCCTTGTCATCCTGGAAAAAGCGGTTGGGCCATCTCACTGGCCTAACATGTATGCCTGTACCCTTATTTAAGGCTTGAAATGTTCTGGGTCCTCATTGTGTATGGTATCGACCAAAGCGTGACATCGGGATGTGACTCGATGGTAGGTGTCACTATACCAAATGCCCCAGACGTTCTGGTGAGGGTTCTGCACTTCATTTTTAAACTCCGATTGTCAATCACGGATCACTCGGTCCGGAACCTTCACCAGAACGTCTGGGTTACCGAGACAGCAGGTAGACGTTCTTGAGGATCATGGGGAGAGAAGAGTCGGCCCGACTGCCGACAACTTGTCTAAACAAAGCCTTTCTTTCTCTTTTGGGTTGCGACTCCGTCTCCGAAAAAGACAGATACTTTGTGAGCCTACCTACCTTTCGCCACATTTCTTCACCCATCTCATTGGAGACACTGAAATATTCATGATGGCTCGACAAAGCCTTGGTCAAGTGATTAGTGAACGTAGGTCGCTAACCGGGACCCACAGCTCGACTTGGTATTAGCGCCGAATCATGCTATTCCTGCGCGCGCTTGACAGCCTGGACGCCATTTATTTTCCACTTTGGCCATGGACGACGGCACTGCGCCAGAGTACACTGCCAGGTACTTGAACAGTCCTTGTCTGCAAGCCGTATCTCACCCGTCCGCATAGGCTCGGGCTCGACAATCTCGCGGGCCTGATGGAGCAGCAACTCGAGCTCCTCCGCCGCATCGACCAGCGACAGGCCGCAGCTGGCAAGTACTGAAGCTTTAATGGGATCTCAATGACGGCTTTTAGACCTGTCGACGCAGCCGATCCCGCAGGTGCTCGCGACGAGCAGCAGCACCTGGGGCGCGTTGCTGCAGTCGCGTGTCGCGGATACCATCCAGCCCAAGGTCGACCGCTGGCGCAACGGATTAGACGCGCTCCTTATCTTTGTGCGTTCATTATTATAATATTATTGTGTTTGCGAACACGCCCAGCTCGGTCTCTTCTCCGGGGTCGTGACAGCGTTCCTCGTCAACTCTTTCGCCGGGCTGCAGCCGGACGAGGTGGGACGAGGTGGCACGCACGAACGAGCTGCTCGCGAACCTCACCGAGATTGTAATTCAGTTGGGTGGCAGTCCAACACTGAAGATCGTCGACCCCGCCCCTTTTCAGCCGGATGCCGTGAGCGTCCGCCTCAACTCGCTGTGGTCCCTTTCCCTCATTCTCAGCGTGTGTGATCCCCCAACTGCTCGTCATCCCAGTAATTCTCTTCCTCGCCGGGTTACTCGACAGCATATTCGCCATCCTCGCCTTGCACCTGCTCCCCACCCCCATCGCCGCCGCTTCGGCCCTCTCGCTGTTCTTCGTCATCGGAATCGTCGCCTTCCTGGCCGCCGCGCCCCTGCACGCCGCCCTCCGGCCCGCCAGCTCGCCCTTCCAGTCCCCCCTCGCGCGCTTCATCCGCCGGTACTTCACAGCCGCCACGCTTTTGCACGCCGCCCTCTGGCCTGCCTTCCAGTCCACCCTCGCACGCTTCGTCCACCGGTCATTCATAGTCGCCACCGCCACCACCACCAGAACGCCGCCTTGGGAGGCGACCGACTTTGCGGAGACGTACCATGAGATGGTGCAGGCGACGCACGACGACGCCACGCTCGACAAGGCCGCCGCCGCACTCTCCGATGTGCTCAGGTCCCCTGAGCACTGGTTCGCGTCGGACGAGCGGTTGGCGCTCATCCACGACTCCGGCGCGGCTACCCTCGTGCACCTCCTGTCCCCGGAAGTGAGCCCGCGCTGCAACCAAACCGCCGCGCAGGTTATCGTCTCCCACGCGAACAACTTCCTCTGGGTAAGCCCCCGCCACTCACTCGCCCTCACGCAGCTCCCGGACAACCTCGCCCATGCCGCGCCCCGCTCCGCGAACTACCGCTCCCTCGCCGTGCTCTGGTCCTCCAACTACATCCACGCGCTCGCCATCGTCGCCGGCGTCTCCAACCCGGCCCGCCCACCGGTCATATCCCTCCTCGGCTCCACATTCACGTCGCGCAGCACCAGGATATTCACGTCGCGCCGCACCAGGGACCTGCTGTTTGACATATTCTTCGACTACTACGACAAGCATGCCGCGTCGCCGGACGGGCCGCCCCCGCGCGCCCTAATCCAGCTCTTCGAGCCGTACTTCGTCGATGCGCGGCAGATCCTCGTGTTCGTCCTGTACCTCGAGCACGGGTATCCCACCCGCGCGCGCCTCCTCATCGTGCTCCTTATGGCCGCGAAGTCGCCCAGCACCATCCTCGACCTCGCGCACGACCTCTTCCTCCCCGATGCCGGGCATCCAGAGAGTCTCGAGGACAAGTCGGCCTTACTGATCGCGCCCCTAGTGATCTACGCGTACCTCGCCTCGGACGCGAAAACGAACCCGGACCCGTGGCTCGAGCAACTGTGCACGGCGTGTAAAACGACATCAAGGCCAGGGCCGACGGTGGCTCCGACTACTACGTCCAGGAGGCGCTCCGCGCGATCGAGGCCGCTGTAGCGAGGTTCCCTTCTTTGAAGACTTCAATTGAGAGTGAGAGGGAGAGTGAGAGAGGGGGGTAAGAACGGTAGTTGGCTGAGGGCGCGCTGGCGGAGTTGTTAGCTGTCGGGCGCGGAGGGCGAGTTGCGCGTGAGCCGCCGGCCGTAGTCGGGGCCGCGAGCGGTATGGCGCGGGCGGGGCGAGTAACACAAGCCTGAAACGAGTCGGGATCGGTAGCTGCGAGTCCTCACGATTTGCCGCGGTGTCGTGTCGCGATCTCCCGTGCGGACCCGTGTCGCAGAGGCGGATGCGAGCGAGCGATTGAGGACTTTCACAAGGAAAGTCACTCCATTTAAAGCCCGTCTGTCAATGGGAGCCAGCACGGGGCTTGCATGCGCACGCGACGCACTTACAGTACTCAGCATCATGCAATTGTGTACTTACTTCGAGTCCGCGCCGGTCAATGTCATTGATTTAATGGTTACTACCACTGCGTGTCTGGAGGGACATTGATTGGATTTCCGTGTCATCGAGACTTGCATGTGTTACGAGTCTTTCGCCAATATAGCTGTGTGCAAACTGTCGATGGAGTGACGGTACTTAATTTGAATTTATAACCTATGGTCGCGTACATCTACATACCCACATCACCCGCCGAGCCCAAACCTCCTCAACTTCTGCATATACTTCTGGACGCGACTGGAGACCTGCCGTGGCGTGCGCCTGCCGTCCATCGCGATCGAGATCTTGAGGTATCTGCAGTGGGTTAGCGTATGTCGGCGAGGCGGGGATCATTTGAGATGGGTGGGGAGGGAGCGAGGGAGTAGCTGTACAAAAACTCACCTCCTCGGATCCCCCACGGGAATCTCCTCCAACAGTCTCTCAAGCAAATTTTGCTCGCTCGGGCTCCACATAACCTTGTACGTGTCGGGCTTCGGCTTCAACTTCTTGGACTTGGCCTCCCGCTGGCGCTGGCGCTTGCCAAGGACGGTCGGGGGCGGCGGGGAGGGGGCGGGATCTTCGTCGGGCTCGGGTTCGGGATCGGGGGTGGCGTCTTGGTCGGAATCGGGGGTGGCCTCGGCGTCGAAGGGTGAAGGGGGCTCCGAATCGCGCTCGGGTTCGGGTTCGGGTTTGGGTTCGGGTTTTGAGATGGGCTCGAGCGGGCCCGGTGCGCCGCCCTTGGGTTTGCGCAGGCGGAGGAGTCGTTTCGGCTCTGGCGCCGCATCGGTGGCCTTCGCAGGCACGGGCCCAGATCGGGTGGCGGGTATGATGAGGGTGAGTGGCTTCGGTTTCGGTATCTGGGGCTGTGGCGCTTGCGCCTCCTGCGTCTGTACCAGCCCTTGCGTCAGCGTCTGCCTGCGCGCGCGTGTCGCGATTGGGGCGACGCTGCGCTCCTGGTTCTGGCGCTGGAGTTTAGTGGAGATGCGGCGCGCGCGCACGGGCTTGGCGAGCGCCATCGGGAGCTCCGTTTCCGCCTCCACGTCTCCTTCTGCCGCATGGTCGTGCGCAGGCGAGGGTGGGCTGCGGCAGCGCGTCGAGGAGGGCGCGGACCCCGACCCCACGGCGGTGGTGCTCGCGTCGTCGGCATGGTCCACGGACGTAGGGGCTACCGCCGCGGCAGCGCGGCGGGTAAACAGCCCCGACGGCCCCCGCGGAGGCATGCGGTGTCCGTGGACGGAGACCTGTGGACTGCCGGGCGGAGGCGTCTTGTGTTGGGCCTCGTCGTCGTCGCGGAAGGCGGCGAGGACAGGGTCGAGGATTTTCTGGCGAGCCTCGCGGACGAGCATCTGGAGGTCGGAGGGGCCAGAGCGGGGGATAGGATTCGGCTTGTTGCGCTGGGCGTGAGCGGCGCGGGCAGTAACGGCGAGCTGTTGCAGCGGTTTTGGATCTGGCAGAAAAAAAAAGTCAATACAGCAAATTCGAAAATTTTGGACACTCAAAAGCGAGTCAGGGGTTTCAGATGCAATTCTGGGGGATCTGAGAATGCTCGAACGCGTCCATGAATCGTTTCAAATATATTTACGGATCGATTCACGGCGAGAAGCGCTTTATCGGCATTCTGAATCGCTTCGAGTGAGTTGAGGGGAAGGATGAGACCTTTTCTCGCAAAGAGATCCCAGTGAATGTCGGGGACACTGGGTGCGCAGTCGGCCTGCTCACTCAGTCGAAACGCGCTGCCGCTCAGCTGTCGTGCAGTCAGTCAATCGTCTCCGTCAGTCGGCACTCTGGCGACACACCTGGTCAGCCAACGTCCCCACATCCGCCACAGCACTCGTCCCCGCATCCGCTACCGTCTCGCTCTTGAGCCGTCGGAGTGTTTCGAGGTCAGTCTGCGTGCGGGCGAGCAGAGCTTTTTGTTGCGCGATAAAGGTGCCGAGCGCCTCGAGGCTGGAGAAACCGTTGGGCATGGTTATCACTGGGGAGAAGAGCGGTGGGACATACGTTTGGGCCCGTCGAGAATCCATCCAGAGCGGGTGGCAAGCATTGAAATGCACTTTAACGAATTTTAGGCGCCCAAGTCGAGTAAATATTTGCGATTATGCCTAAAGGAGAATTTCAATGGTTCTTCCGGCTTTCCATCTTCTTTCTCCGGTTTAGACGTCTTTGTGATTCAAAGGCAGCTCTAGACATCCCCCCTTTCAATTCGAAAGCAGGGCTGGAAAAATCCGAAAGTTATACAAGTTTTGTGATGGCGCAAGGAACGATTTTCTGGCCCGAAGACATACGCGCCTCGGGTATCTGTTACGGATGGACAGCGCCTGCCCTCTGCGTCGTAGGTGTCCTGCCGGAACACACGGTAGGTGCAGGATGGCATTCCGCCGCAGCAAACATTTAATTTTGTGTATAATAGTCACCAGATGCAGAGGCCACGTTGGCAGAGCTCTGCGCCCATACCCAATACCCGCGGCTCGCAGCGGCGTGCGGCGGGAACCCAGTTGTACTTGGGACTTGTTCTTTTGAACGCGCGAGCCGGAACCCGACACTCCAATTGCATTTCGGGATAGAGTGAATATTTCTTTAGGAATAAACGCGTCGTAGCTGAAGTATCTCTTGCAGGGAATATACGGTTATCTATTACCATCGACACTCCGCGACGTCGCTGAGATTCTACTCTCTCGAGAACGTGGAGTCACGCGAAGAAGTGCCGGCGGTGCATAGGACGAGAGATGGCGCGTATATCACCGCGCGTGAGCATGACTTCACTCGTCCTGCTCGTAATTCTGGGGGGATAAACAGTGTCGTGATTAACCAGGTACATCTCTCGCCGCAGGGAAGCAATGAGTATGCTCCAATGTTTTTTTTCTTCTGGTTGGTAGTTCAACACGGCGAAAACGCTCGACGCCCTCGTGCAGCGTAAATCGTCGCGGCAACTCCTCCCCGCGGAGCTATCCAAGTATCTATTTGACATCATGGACGCTGCACTCTACCTCCCCAAGCGCGTCTTTCCTCTATTGAGGATCCCGGCATATCTGAAAGACTTTTCGACGACCGGTGAGCTGGTTTTGGGAGCGCATTTTGTGTCACCCATCGACCGGGAACACAGTCCAGCAGCTCGACGTCCGCACGGAACAGGCAGAATTCTTGGCGCACGAAGTCCAACCGCTGCGCCAGCACGATTTAACCTCGGTCGCTGTCTTTTCGGCGCGCTACACCAAGTATGCGCGGCGGCTGTATTCGCGTTTTGAATTTGCTAATGTGATTGCTTTCTTTTCTTTTTGTTCTTAATCCAGCTTCTTCAACACGGTGTGGCTGATCCTCAACGACATCACCATCGGTGTCGCGTTTGGCTCGTTCCTGTGCGAGAACCACGTCGTCCTGGCGCGGATCGTTAATCAGCTCGTCGAGGTGCCTTTCCCCCTTATAAAATATTTGCTGTTCGCCGCTCATGGTTCTAGGTATTCCTGATAGACTGGATCCGCTGGGCCCTCCACTGGCTCGACTCCTGGCCCGCCGGGCTCAAGCTCAACACGGAGCTGAGTCGGTTTTACTCGCATGCGTTCAGCGACTTGGTTGGTGTATGGGGATGCGAGTTTCTCTCTCTTCTTTCTTATGAATTCTGACAAGAACCAGATGTTCTCCAACGCGGCGCGCCATACCTCCCCGGCACGCTCTACGCGTTCGGCGTGCTCAGCGGCAGCGGGATGACCACCGCCATCGCGCTCCTGTCGGACCTCCTCGCGCTTCTCACTCTGCACATATACGTGGGCTACGTCGTTGCGCAGGCGCTCTACGCGCTCCTCCTCCGCACCGGTGGCTCGCTGTGGAACCTGTTCCGCGGTGCGTGTGCCTCCACTTCGTAGATCAGGAACCCTTCTTCTGATGCGAGGCGCATGTTGCAGGGAAGCGCTTCAACGTGCTGCGTAACCGTACGGACGCGTGGGCGTACGATACTGACCAGCTGCTTTTCGGCACGATCCTCTTCACGCTCCTCGCGTTTTTGTTCCCCACCGTGCTTGCGTATTATGCCCTCTTTGCCCTGGTGCGTCTATTTCTTCGTTATTTGATTACTTCTGATTTTTCTCTTGCGTGAAATAATAGATGCGCGTGGGGACGATCCTACTGAACGCGGGCCTGGAGACGCAGCTCGCGTTCATGAACCACTTTCCGCTGTTTGCGCTCATGCTGCGCGCCAAGGACCCGTGGCGGCTGCCGGGTGCGCACGTCTCTTCCCCTGCTGTCCGGATGAGCTGATCACTCTCTTTTCGTTCTGCCTTTCTTTCTAGGCGGAATCTTCTTCGCCGTTGAATACGATGCATCGGGCCCGGTACTTGTAGTCAAGGTGTGCACGTCTTCCTCTATATTCAAAGTAAATTTTGACCAAATACTTATAGAATCAACCTGTGCCCTTTTCAACGATCTTTGTTCAGTACAGTCAGTGGTTTATTTCCTTGGTTCTTTTTTCCAAGTTCTTTGTTTCTTTTCTTTCCCTCCATCTCTATCCTCAGCTGGCTACTCGCGCAAATTTGTTTACTCATAATTATGCTGTTAGTCCGTCTCTGGAGCCGCTTGGCGGCGCACTACAACCCGCTGAGGCTGCTGTGGTGTGTGCTTCGCGGCGAGCGGGTGGTGGCGATTCCACGATATGAGATGCGGTATCTTAGGGAGAGTGACAGATGAGGGAGGTGATCACGGTAGTGCGGTAAGAGGTAGTGGGATGAGGTTTACGCATTTACGCGGTTATGGGGGGACGTCGTTGTAGACCTTAAACTGGACGGTGGTCGCCCATATCCATCAGGACACCGCGTTTCCTAGTCAATCGGGTCGGAGAGGCAAGGGGAAGACGGACTTCGAATGACTTCTTCAAGAAACCGCTCGCTCTGCCTAAGATAATTCCAATCGTACATTGGACATAGGTGTGTCCAAAAGATCTAGAATGGGAAAGTGCTCCAGGATGATTTAGCGAGTTATCCACAAAATCAACTGTTGCCCAAACGATCGCGCACAGATAGATGCACGTATATATTCCATCTCTGCAAGACGACGTGATTCCGACGCGTATGGAACCGACCCGTTCGACATTCAGCAACAAAGTCTCCCTATTTTTGAATCAACGAATGACGGAACCTCAAGGTCAACTTTGCTTGTTTGCTAGTTATTTTTTCGGATAGAATGTGCCTTGAATAATTCAACAAAGCACGAAATCAATGTTCACTATCTGATACCATGGGATAATTCTGAAACGCCAAGACTCCGAAACCGTTCAACCACTATCAAAGACCAACCTAGTTCTGCGACTAATCAGACGCCTCGGGCTGGTCGGACTCTTCAGGTTCACAGTAGATCACTTGCAAATCCACCTTCTGGCATTCCTCAAGGATGTACTGCGAGTGACCCGGCTTCGGGTCCCACACGACTTCCATCCGCCCGTTCGCTGCGGCGTTCGGGCACAGCGCCCAGCGGTCGCTGCGGTCGTTGCCTGCGAGGAGCATCGCGTCGCCGCTCGTCTGGGTTGACGCTGATGAGTAAAAGAGCAAAGAAGGGAAGGCAGGACATACAACAGTGCAGTACCCTGTGAACATCTTGTGCTCGACAGTGCTCAAGGTGACGATTTCGCCGGCGGCGAGGGGCGGCGAGACCGCGATGGCGGGATTGGTGTCGGCTTCGGCGTAGAACGCGCCCTCGTACAGGCTGTACGAGATGTACGGCGTGGAGCAGTTGGTGCAGCTCTATCAACAAGAAGTAAAATTAGCGGCTCTCGTAACGGTGGAAAAAGGAGGGATGCACAGTGATGACGGCGGTGGAGGACGTGCTGTGGGTGACGAGGAGGTTGACGGGCGGGGAGCCGTCACGGAAGACGGCCTGGAGGGTGAAGTCATCTTCGGTCGTCCTGTCCACACAGGTTAACGTTGTGGCCACTGGCATCGTCGACTCGGAGCTGTCGTGGAACACGCTCAGGCGGTTGCCCCCGCCGCAGTTCTGAGAGCCGTCGCCGGTGCACGCCATGTCGCAACCCGAGGCGGGCGCGGAGTTGAGGAGGTCGCCGCACCCTGTTGAATTGTGTCAGTAGTTAATGAGGGAAGTTGGGGGACAATATACAGCATTCTGGGTTCAACAAATTAGATATGTAGGTGGAATGAAATCTGAGAGACTCGCCTCTAGCGTATTCTGTACCGGCGAAAGGAAATCCTTTCGCCTGGCACGCGTTCGTGCACTTTTCGGCAGTCATGCCGCCTTCGACGTTGGCGCTTGTGGGAAAGGTGCGATTGGAGACGCTGTCGCTGCATAAACAAATTATTGGTACATGAGCCAAGACGGGACACTTGATCCAGGAGGAGACAAAACGAACGTGTAGCAGCCAGTATACTTCCAGCCCCCGCCATCCCCGACGCTCTGGGGAACGTTCGTGGGCGGGGTATCGTGGAAGACCGTAATGCAGTTCCCGCCGCCGCAGATCTGGCTCGCGTCGCCGGTGCACCGCATGTCGCACGTCGTGGTTGACTTGGAGTTTAGGATGTTGCCACACCCTGTAATTATGCAATAAACAACTTTGTCAGTAAAGAAGAGAGAGGTCAGGGAAAATGGGTACAGCATTCTGCGATGAATATTCTTTGGTTAACATACATAGATCATACGAGAGAAAACTGAGAGAGGGCGTGCCTTTAGCGTATTCGGTGCCGGCGAAGGGGAATCCTTTGGCCTGGCAGGCGCTCGTGCACTTCTCAGCCGTCATCCCGCCGTTGACGCCCGCCTTTTCTGGAAGAACACGGTTCAACACGCTATCGCTGTAACGAGCCACGTATTAATCAGTGTGAGTAAGTTTGAAGCACAACGCGGGTGGAAAACAAAACGAACGTGTAGCACCCAGTGTAATTCCACCGTCCGCCGTCGCCGACGCTCTGTGGCACGGTCGCGGACCCCGCCGGCGGCTGGTTGCGGTACACCGATGGTGGCGTCGCGTCAAGGGCCCGCTGGCGGACGTGCGCTGCTAGTGCCTTAATGAATGGAATGAAAATCAACTGAATAAATGCAAGCGGCGTTCGAGATGAAGTACTGACTCCGCTGAGGAAAACTAGGGGAAGAAGGCGAATCGAGATGGCCATTTGACTCTGAAAAGAAGCACTGGTAGGGATGGACTGCGAAGATGGCTGGGCCTTTTATATTGGGCAACGCTCGTTTCCTGCTCGTCTTCGGCTCGCGGGAGTCGCAGCCATCGCGGTTTGCGCGTCATTCGAGAGCATACTAAAGAGCGCCTTGGACGTTAGTGTGATGCTGAGTTTCACCATGAGCGGAGGTCCGAGGGTGCTGCCAAGCGAGGCTCGAAGGTGCCGAATTCCGTGTGCTTGCAAACGAAAAATCAGCGCTAGGCTAACCATTGACACTGATTCAGAGATCGCCGCCACTTCTTAGGATTTTGCAATGACACCCAGTTGGAATCTAATGTGTCGAAAAAAATTCCTTGTCTTGCGATCCGGGTAATTTTATGGTTGAACACGGGCCTCGAGAAAGAAATCTGAATCACATTTGAAGAATCAACGACGGACTGCGCTACCATCCAGGTAGAGTAGAAGACGACCCAGAGATGACGCAAGCGGCGGAGTTACATGTAGAGTTGCAATCAAGGTCTGCACAGGAGGAGGATCCACATTCGATAGATCAGAAATCATACTAGGAGGCGAGTTGCCGGGATTTCGGCTTCAACAGTTGCAGTGATTCTACCTCGCGTGCTGCGCATGATTAAGGCCCGTGATTTGAGCCTACTTGTGTCGAAATCCGTGCAATTCGCCCGGCAGAGCGGTTGGAATTGAAAGCGCTTCGACTTCGCGACTGTAATGTAAATTCGCAAGGGATGCTGTGTGAAAGAAACCATGTCAATGAAGACGAGGGACATACATACTTGGCGTGCATAGTCAGGTCAGATTCGGGTCCACAGGGGACAAATTCGCGGTGTCGCACGCCCTGAGAGCAGATTCCGAATCCGTTGAAGTGCGTTATGACAATGCAATCATTTCGAACGATTTGTTTATGAGACTTCCCACGAGTGGTGGGTCAAGTGCGGAAAGAAGAAAAACAATACGTAACGTTGGCGGCGATGGAGGCTCGACCATGGAAATAGGGCAGCAGTTCGTCCGGTTACAGCTAGAACGATGCGTAGAGGGAAGAGGCCCGCGTAACCCCTGGACGATGAGGGGGTGCCACGAATCCATGGTTCAAAGGTACATACCGAGTTCCATGCGCTTGTAAGCGAAGAAACTAGGTGAGTTCATCGGGTCTTCAGCTAGCCACTGAGAATTTGTCTCTCCGGCCAAACTTGGAGTCGTGTCAGGTCGTGTCTTTTGTGACGGATTCAACATTCATAGAAGCAGTGCGGACGGATTCCATCGTGATCGAAGTAGACCGGCGAGTGGTCCGAGAGATGACGGTGTTGTTGGTCGTTGGTGTGGTCGATAAGGTACCAATCAGTGTGAAAAAAGTGGCGGAGTGATGTTGCCACCAAGGTCAGGCTGCGCAGCAGGAGAATACAACACATTTGATAGATTGGTTGAGAAATTAAACCGAATTAGAGTGGTGGCGAGTTGCGGGGCTTTCAGCGGCGTTGGCTCGCGGCCTATACCGACATGGCCACGATTGGAGCCTACTTTTGTCGGATAGAACGGCGGGGTGGGGTTAGATAGAACATACCGGACGCCAAAGTCCAGTCAACCTCGGGTAGGCTGGCAACAGATTCTTTGCACGGCGTGCATGCGGCGAGGCGTCTTCACCTATTTTATCAACCCATTAAGACTTGCCACGAACGTTAAGACAAAGTGCGGAGAGTACGGGACGGAAGCTTAGCGACGGAACGGCCTCGAACATGGCAAGACGGCGAAGAACCGCCGGTGAGCACTACCAGCTGGATATTTGTCAGTAACTTTTCGAGGCGTGCCTTGGGCGTGTCGAGCTATTGAATGGCCCAGGGCTAGAGGAGGAAAAGGAGAGCTGAGGACCCCTAGAGTTTAGACGGGGGTCCATTTAGGCGGGACTGTGCCAAGTTGCGGCGATACCCGACTCTTCGGATCGGCATTCAAAGTCCGCTCATATATCTGTTTCTCGCCGTAATACTCTTGAACTCTTACCCTCATCATGGCCCCCCAAAAAGTTACAAAAATCCTCTGCAGTGAGTACAACCGCCGTTAACAGCGTTCTCGCCCTCATCTGTTCTTCAGTCGGCGCCGGATATGTCGGTGAGTCGACGCGCGCATCGACTTGAAAAAAAACGCGGTCGAATAATATCGATATAGGTGGTCCTACGTGCGCGGTTATCGCATTAAAATGCCCGCACATCACCGTCACCATCGTCGACCTCAACCAGGCTCGTATCGACGCCTGGAACAGCTCAGACTTCAAGCTGCCCATCTATGAACCCGGTCTCGAGGATGTTGTCCGCCAATGTCGCGGTCGCAACCTCTTTTTCTCTACCGACGTCGAAAAGGGCATCCGGGAGGCAGAGCTCATCTTCGTCAGTGTCAACACCCCCACGAAGAAGAGCGGTGTCGGTGCCGGCTTTGCTGCTGATCTCAAGTCCGCAATCTGTCTCGTCACTCGGCTTTAAACTGTACTGATTTGGCATCCCAGCTACGTCGAGCTAGCAACCCGCCAGATTGCCGCCGTCGCCACATCGTCAAAGATCGTCGTCGAAAAGTCCACTGTTCCATGCCGTACCGCCGAGTCGATGCGCACGATCCTCGAGGCCAACTCAAAGCCCAACTGCCGTTTCGATATCCTCTCCAACCCCGAGTTCCTCGCCGAGGGCACCGCCATTAATGACCTCTTCGCCCCCGATCGCGTCCTCATCGGCTCTCTGCAGACCCCTGAGGGCAAAGACGCGTGCGCCTCGCTCGCTGGCGTCTACGCCAACTGGGTCCCCACAAAACAAATCCTCACCGTCGGCCTCTGGTCGTCCGAGCTCTCCAAGCTCGCCGCGAACGCGATGCTCGCGCAGCGCATCTCCTCCGTCAACGCGCTCTCCGCCATCTGCGAGGCCACCGGCGCCAACATCGACGAGGTCGCCAACGCCGTCGGTTACGACTCGCGCGTGGGGCCCAAGTTCCTCAAGGCGAGCGTCGGGTTCGGCGGCTCTTGCTTCCAGAAGGACATCCTCAACCTCGTATACCTCAGCGAGAGTCTCCACCTCCCCGAGGTCGCCGCGTACTGGCGCCAGGTCGTCGAGATGAACGAGTACCAGAAGCGCCGCTTCTCCAAGCGCGTCGTCGACACGCTCTTCAACACCATCACCGGCAAGGTGCGGTCCTGTCTATCTCTGTCCCGACGCGTGTTTATGGCCCTTCTTGTCTGCAGCGCATCGCGGTCCTCGGCTTCGCATTCAAGGCGGACACGGGAGACACGCGCGAGTCGGCCGCCATCACGCTCATCCGCGACTTCCAGTCCGAGCGCGCCTTGATCAACATCTACGACCCCCAGGTCGCCGAGACGCAGATCTGGGCCGACCTCACCGAGGCCAGCCCCGCCGTCCCCATTGACACGAGTGAGTATTCGACCCCTCGCCTTATCCCCGTCCCGCTGTCCCGCCATACCTCCATCCCCAATCGCCGCTGACATCTACTCTTCTCTCCCCGCAGTCAAGAAGCAGGTCACGATCTGCGCCTCCGCGCTCGAGGCGTGCCGCGACGCCGAGGCTGTCGTGATCGCGACCGAGTGGAAGGAGTTCAAGGAGATCGACTGGAAGGCCGTGTACCAGCACATGAAGAAGCCCGCATTTGTGTTTGACGGCCGGCTTCTCGTCGACGCGGCGGCGTTGACGCAGATTGGGTTCAAGGTATGTGCTTAGTGCTTCGCTTCCTGATGTGGCTAACCAGAG
Organism: Mycena galericulata; assembly: GCA_029289565.1. Taxonomy (NCBI): domain Eukaryota; kingdom Fungi; phylum Basidiomycota; class Agaricomycetes; order Agaricales; family Mycenaceae; genus Mycena; species Mycena galericulata. The sequence goes on along the minus strand of JARKIA010000158.1, from coordinate 60,991 downwards.
TTGCGTTTCGCGCAGGTGACGACCATCGGCCGCACGTCGCTGTAGAGCTGTGCTAGAAGAATAAATTACTTGTATGCATGCATGGACATTGCGGAATGCGGATTACGGAATTACTTAGACTTAAGTTTACCTTTAATGATGGATTCTTTCTTTCAAGGGTAGTTTAACCCGTACTTTGTTGTCTGCGTAGATTCAGAATAGAATGGTATGATACTCTTTATAATGCACGTCCATGGACAGAAAGGAGTAGGAAGCACGGTTCATTTCATTTCTAAAACTACACGAGAGACGTAAGATAAAATAAGAATACCAAGACGGTTGGTTAAGGTTAAGTAGGTAGTTCAAGTCACAGGCGAACGAAATGGAGAGACACAGCGCGAAGTGCACGGGAACGCGAGCTGCGGACAGGAAAACGGGATGCGTGTGCTCTACGACGACACCGGGTATGGCTGGCCGACTGCTGGTCAGGCGAGCTGCGGGTCGACTTGCATTGCAACGGGAGCGGGAGCGGGTGTCGTGTACGTGGAGGAGGGAGGACTTGGATTTGGATTTGGCGCGGCGGACGGAGTGGGTATAGTGGGGTTCGGATTCGGCACACAGTGTTGGTGCGTCGTGCCCGTGCCCGCCTGGTATTGAGCGGACTCGGCCTGTGCCTGCTGCTGCTGCTGTCCGTGCGTCGCCTGCGGCTGCGGCTGCACCTGGAACTGCACCTGTGGGTAATACGCCTGCCCCGCCGCCGCCGCACCACGGTAATACTGCGACGACCACGGCTGCGGGCCCGTGTAGTACTGATTCACGTAGTGCGAGTGCGACCCCGGCTGGTGCGCGCTGGTGCCCGTGCCAGTGCTCGCGGAGGTGTAGTTACTGGCGTTGGCGTTGGAGTGGGCACTTGTACTTCCGCTGCTGGACGCACTGGCCGCGCCGGGGTACTGCCAGTACTCGTACTTGAACACGCTGTACGGGTTCTGCGTCTGCGTCTGTGGTGCGGCGTTGGGATTCGGACTTGGATTGGATTTCGCGCTTCCGCTTGGGTGCACGACGAGGCCGGCGTACGGGTTGTGGCTCTGCGCGGAGGTGGCAGCGGGAGTGGTGCTGCCGGAGGGATTCACGATGTTGCCGTTGGGGAAGCGCGGGCCGGAGGACGAGGATGCGGACGCGGACGCGGAAGCAGCGCCGGGGTACTGGGTGTGCGTTGGGTTGTACGGGCTGGTGAAAGTCGCCGTCGCGTGCGGGTGGGTGGCATGGGAATGTGTAGCGACTGCAGGGCCACAAAGTCGTCAGTTAGTCACTCGTCGGACGCGGAAAGAGGAAGGGGCATGTACCAGGGAACGTCGTCGTGGGGAGGCTCGTCGCGCCCAGAATAATGCTGTTCCACTTGAACTCGCGCACCTCGCCCGCGTCCCAGAGGACCTCGACGCTGCGGCGCTCCTCGAGCACGCGCATGAGCGTCACCTCGAACACGCCCGCGCTCACGCGGATCTTGATGCGCGAGAGCGGCGGAAGCGCGAGGATGTCGGCGCGCAGGCCGTCGGCTTTGGAGGCGCGGCGGGAGGCGATGATTACCTGCGCAGGGACGTCGTCAGTCACAGGAGGAAAAGTAAGGAAAGGAGGACGCACAGGGTTATGCTGCGGGCAGAGCACCTCGACCTCGACCTTCTGGATCGTCTTGAGCACGCGCAAATTTGGCTCGGGGGGCGGTGCGGTGGGGTCCGCAGCGGCGGACGGCGCGGGCGCAGGCTCGAGGAGAACGACTTCCTTCTCGACCTCGCGCAGGATCGAGTACGCGATGCCCGCGGGGCCGCCCGCCTCCGCGCAGCTGATGTGGAACGATTTCGGGCACTTGCCCTTGGTGCATTGGATGAGCGCGCCGTGCGCCTTGGCGCGCGTGCGCGTGCAGGCGTTGCATTTCTAGGCAGAAGAGCAGATACGTTAGTGAGCTGCGGGAAGGACTGGAATGGAGGAGGGAGACGCACGAGATTCCAACGCCCGCGCACGATGCCATCGACGCCGAACACGACGCGCTCGCCCGCGACCTCGTCGACCCATGTCTCGGGCAGCACGCGCGCGCACGACTCGTGCGCCATCCACGCCGGCTGCCGCTGCCCCTGCGCGCCCGTGTGCGCAGAGGGGAAGTGGACCGGCGCCTCGCGGAAGTGGACCTGCGCGGCCGGCGCGACCTCGCGCCACGCTATCGGCAGATCGTGCACCCGCACGAGGCCCGCGAGGGACGGCGAGACGCAGAGGCAGCAGGGGTAAGTTTCCTCCGCGGGGGGTGCGGTTGCGGAAGGGGGCGGGCCGAGCTTGAGGGTGACTTTTTGGAATTGGGCGTGTGCGTGGGTGTGGGCGTGAGCGGAGGCGGAGGCGGAGGCGGGAGCAGCGGGGAAGATAGAGGTAGAGGCGCTGGGCGCAGCAGGGACGGTGCGGGGCCGCTTGGCGGCGGGCGAGGCGTCGGGGTCAAAGTGGGTGGTGGGCTTGCGCTTGCGGGGGCTGCGCGGCTTTGCCGGGGGGAGGATCACCGTGGGCAGTGGTTCAGGGTATGGTTCAGCCTCGACGGAGGGCATTGCCGCGCCGTCGTCGTATTCGTGCTCGAGGCCGTCGCGGGCTGCGCGCGCGGCGGCGGCTGCTGCGGGATCGGTCTTTTCGAGCGCCTCGATGCGCCGGTCCTCGAGCAGTTGGTCGACGTCGATGCGGACGCTAGCGACAATGAGTGGAGATAAGAAAAGCCAAGGGAGACGTACCTATCGTCAACACACTTGCACACGGCGGCCTTGCGGCCCTCGTCGAGCCAGCTGTCGAGCGCAAAGTTGACGCTTTCGGCGCAGTTGAGGCCGAGGTTGAAGCCCGCGTGGTAGCCGCGCGGGTAGGTGACGACAAACTCACCCGCGTGCTGCACGAGGTGGTTGGGACGGACGGCGGACTGCGCGAGGAGCGTCGGCGAGGCGAGAAAGGACTTGTGCCGCAGGAATTGCGGGCATGTAGAGGTGTCTTTGGGGAAGTAGCCGCGCATGGTGTCTTCCAGCGCTCCGGCTCTTGCCTGGGGGACCGCATACCAGAACTTGGGCGCGCCAAAGTGGATGTAGTTGATGGAAAAGAGGTCCATGTCCTCGACGTGCCAGGCAAAGGTCGCGCGCCACATGCCAAAGTAGAGGTAGGGCGTGTTGACACCGGGGAGGCCCTGAGAGGAGGCGGGGAGGAGGCGGGAGAGGGTCGATTGGAGGTGGGCGACGTTCCAAGCGGCGGTGGCGTCGGTATAAAGCGAGCCCATGGTGTCGGCGCCGTACCAGGGGGGTTTTCCGAGGCCGCAGTTGCGCCAGAAGGCGCGCTCGAGCTTGGCGCAGAACTCGGGGGTGTAGTCGGCGGCGGTTGTGCCGGGGGGGAGCCAGTCGGTATGGGGGCTGAATGAGTCGATAAAAGACGCGTCCTTGTCCGCCCGCTCGACGCGACGGTTGCGCGGTTTGCTGTCCTCGGGCTTGGTGTCCTCCGGGTCTGGCGAGGCGCTGTTCGGGGGCGAGGCCATTGCCGCATTGTTCTCGACCTTGGCCTCGTCCTCCGCTGTGGCATCCGCCTCGTCCTTGCCCTTGGTCTTTCGCCGCCGCCGCATCGTGGTGGGCTGGGCACTCGGGTTGTTGTGCACACCGACCTGGTCCTTGCCCGGTGCGCGAAACTCGTCCTTTGCGCACAGCTCGGCCCACTCGCGCACGCTCATGAGCTTGCGCTTCTCCATGTTCTCCTGGCGGAAGAGCCCCGCGCGGCCACGCATGAACTGCTCTATGGGGCTCTTGATCTTCACGCCCGCCAGCTGCGGCTTCACGTCCGGCAGGGCATTGGTCCACTCCTTGGGCGGGATGACCTTGATGATCCCCGAGCGGCGGCCCCATGCCTCGACCCGGTTCATGTACCCCTCAAAGTCGGCAAACTCGTGCATCGTGGGCTTGAAAACAGGGATCCCCCGGTGGGCTAGGGGGTCATCGTCGGGTGACAGATAGGTCTTGCCCTCCGAGTCGGGCGACGGCGGGAGATGCGATGGGTCCGCCCCGTAGAAGTGGTCCGGCTGCACAGGTGGCTCCGGCGACGACGACCGCGACGCCGTCAGCGACGACACCGACGAGGACATTGTGGTCGTCAAAAACTTGTCTCTCTACCGACATCAATCCCGGCCCGTGACTCATCCGATTCCAGACTGCACCGCCGTATCCAGACCCTTTGTTTCGCTTAATTCTCGCCCGTATTTCTTGCCACCGCCGCGTCCAGACTGCGACCATTATATATATATCATATCCAGACCGCTCCAGTCACGCCGGTCCATTGTGTTTGAATTATTTCGGCCTGCTCTTGAATTCCGGCCGGATCCCGTATTTCTGTTCTCGGTTGAGATACGGCACTGTGGTTAACGCGACAGATTCGAATGAACCTACTGATCAAGATTCGACTCCAGTGGGAAGCCCGTGCTCTGATGCTCACCGACTTTAAACTCAAATCTGAATTGAACTATTCTATCTGCGAGTCGTAGATTTCCGATGACACGCAAACAGCGCGGGAACTCGTGCCGGAGTTCCAATTGCTTCTTGTTCTCGTACCATCACCATCTCCGCGACGTCGCCTTACCGCTCCTCGACGCGCCTTCTCCGAGCCCCCTCGTCGCCGCCCTCCTCGCCCTCGACGCCGTGCTCCCCACCGTCGACGCCGCGCTCCCACTTTTTTCAAAGGACACTGTGGCCGAGTGGTTAAGGCGATAGATTCGAATGGTGCAAGTATCTATTGGGATTTTCCCGCGTAGGTTCGAGTCCTACCGGTGTCGTTTTGTTTGTTCCAGTTGAAACGTTTATTTGTTCTTCTGAGAACATGAGGTTTATCGTTTTTATCTGCGTTGAGAGGCCAAGAATTTTATTTGTTCTTCTGAGAACATGAGGACGGCGGCCGAGGTTTATTTGTTCAATCCAACACATTGTTTGTTCCGCTGAGGCCATGGCCGAGTGGTTCCAAAAGACGGTCATGCCATGGCCGAGTGGTTTCCATGTGTAGCCGACGACGCTGCCAGGGTTCGAATAAACAACGTCTCCGGGTTTCGCACCAGTTCAACAGGACACCCGCGTAGGTTCAAATCCTACCGGTGTCGTTTTGTTTGTTCCAGTTGAAACGTTTATTTGTTCTTCTGAGAACATGAGGTTTATTGTTTTTATCTGCATTGAGAGGCCAAGAATTTTATTTGTTCTTTTGAGAACATGAGAGGTTTATTTGTTCAAGTCAACACATTGTTTGTTCCGCTGAGGCCATGGCCGAGTGGTTCCAAAAGACGGTCATGCTACGGCCGAGTGGTTTCCATGTAGCCGACGACGCTGCCAGGGTTCGCACAAAAAACGTCTCCGGGTTTCGCACCAGTTCAACAGGACACCCGCATAGGTTCGAATCCTACCGGTGTCGTTGTTTTGGTGGTATTCTTTTAGGGAATAAAGAGCGTCGTCTTGCTACGCGTGCGTGCATCATTTTGATCGCCGCGTCGTTTTGCGAGTAAAAGGCACGTCGTTTTGCGAATGAGGCACATGTCGTTTTGCGAATCAAGGGTGCGTCGTTTTGCGAGTAGGCGCACATCATTTTGATCGGCGCATTGTCTTGCGAATACCTGTACGTCGTTTGATCGGCGCGTCGTTTTACGAATTCCTGCGCGTCGTTTTGTGAATAAAGGGAACTTTGTTTTGCGAATCAAAACGTCATCGTGCGAATCGCACGTCGTTTTGTGAATACCGGCACGTCGTTTTGGGAATAAAAGGAACATCGTTTTGCGGATAAAACGCTGCGTTATTTTACGTCATTTGATCGGCACGTCGTTTTGCGATCACCTCAGCGTCGTTCTGCAAGTAAAGGTAACATCCACTGGATGAACATTTCGAGTTTTTCACTGAAAAAAGTGGTGAAAAAATTTCATTATTTTTTACACATTTTTCACTGAAAAATTGGTGAAAATTTTAAATACTTTTTCAGTACTTTTGTGACTGCGAATCAAGGTGAAAAATTTGAAATAAAATTCATCACTTTTTCAGCAAGAGTAATACTAATATTACCTACACATTTTCATGTGTGAAAATGTTAGTGAAAACTTCAAAACATTTTTCACCAAATTTTCACTTGCAAAAGGGTTTTTCACGCTTTTTGTAAAACTCGGTGAAAAATGTTTTGAATTTTCCACTAACATTTTCACCTGAAAATGTGTATGTATTATTGGTATTACTCTTCCTGAAAAATTCATGAATTTTATTTCAAAATTTCCACCTCAATTCTCAGTCTCGAAAGTATTGAAAAACTATTTGAAATTTTCATCAGTTTTTCAGTGAAAAAATGTGTGAAAAATAATGAACATTTTTCATCAATTTTTTCAGTGAAAAACTCGAAATTTTCATCCAGTGTACTGTATTGATGGGAGGTATATCCTTGCAATAATTAAATTGATTCCTTCTGGCCGCCCCTTTGGTGCATTCCATACTGCACCCATGGTCGTTATCTTTCCTCAGCACCCGTCCATTGACATCCCCTTTTGCTGCCACAATCGTCTCCGCCTCTACCCCATCTGGTTCTCTCCCCCGCCCTCCCCCGTGGGCCCCCGCCTCAACTGCACCTGTTCAATTTCAGCACTCCCTTCCCATGCCCTGCTCGGCCGTCGTCGACGTCAACTGCACCTGTGTCTCGGCATTCCTCGGCATCCTTGCTAGCACTCCCTGCCCGCCCCCGCTCCCGCCCCCGCCCCTGCTCCTGCCACTTGCTGCCACAGATCATTTTCATATATACCATTTTCATGTTGCACATCCAACTAATTGTGCTCCCCACTCCGGAGCCATTACACCTTTGTCTTGAGGCAAAAGGAACACCTTTTTCTAGAGAAGTTCAACAACCTGAAGAACCTTGTCAATCAATATCTGTGTACGATGACAGCACATAAGGATCAAACCGGCCGTACACTTTCTGATGGCAGACCTGGATAGGATCAAGCTGAGTAAGCGATGGTATTTATTTGTCTTTTCCTTCCTACCACCATGACGCTTTTGCAGCCATGCACCTAGGTCAGAATTCAAGGCCAAGAGAGCTGTTCCATCTGTTACATTATGTAACTTCCGTCATGTATGCTACTCTTCCAAAGTACTGTGCACATCTTTATAGATAACCTCGGCACCTACACTGGATGAACATTTCGAGTTTTTCACTGAAAAAAGTGGTGAAAAAATTACGTTATTTTTCACACATTTTTTCAGTGAAAAATTGGTGAAGTTTTTAAATAGTTTTTCAGTACTTTTGAGACTGAGAATTGAGGTGAAAAATTTGAAATAAAATTCATGACTTTTCCAGCAAGAGTAATACCAATAATACATACACATTTTCAGGTGAAAATGTTAGTGAAAAATTTAAAACATTTTTCACCAAAATTTTCACTTGCAAAAAGATAATAAAAAGTGGGAAAAATCTAGTGTAAAAAAGGGTGTAAAATTCGAAATGTGGAATCTTTTTTTACAGACATTTTTCATCATCTTTTATTTCACTTTTTTCACTGAAAAACATAATGAAAAAGATAGGATTATTCTATTTAACAACCCCCCTTGTTGAAAACAACCCGGGTTGTTGGATCAAAGTTCTATTCAACAACCCCGGATATTTATACGTCTGAGACTTGTCTGAGACAGAATCGGTATGCGCGCCGCATCCGACAGTAAATTTCACCTCAAAAAGGTCAAACACAGACCAAGGCATGCCGAGTTCAGATGAGTGCCGATACCGAGCCAATATACTCACTATTCAGGCGACCCCACAGCAGACCCTGCTGTTATATACCGAGCCGGGGATGGAGGACCGGAAGTGCCGGAGGTCCGGCAAGGGCCGGAGGTACCGGAGGTCCGACGGAGGGTCCGGGCTGTATACGAGTGATCGCAACACCACAGGGGGTAAAGGGTGAGCGACTACCTTGACCGGCAGGTAGTCCGGTATAGAGGACGACGACCGGAGGTACCGGAGGAGGACGAGGAGTGCAAAGACGACTCAGTGCAAGGAGTTAGAGCCAAGCAACGTTAATTATCAATCTGAAGTACAAGACGTATTAAAGTGATATATATACTAAGTAGCTAATTGTATTCCATAATAGGAAGGAGGGTGGTTCTAAACAATAGAGCGTGTTGGAGGAAGTGATGATAAGTCCTAAGACAATAAGGAAGAAGATGAGAAGACGGATAAACGGGAAACGCTCAGTAATCCTTCATTGCGTAAAAACCCGATGATACACGGACGTCCGGAGGCTCCGGTCAATGACCGGAGCTCCGGCGGTACCGGAGGTACCGGAGGGGGGCGGATGATGGCCAGGAATTGGCCGGACGTCAGAGGGAGGCTGCACGGATATAACAGTATCCCCCTCTTAGGTTCCTCTCCCATGAGGAACCAAGACGAAAGAACAATGGAGAATCGTGAGAAAATAAACAAGATCAAAAAGTCACGTGCTGTTGGTTTTCGAGTCATAACAACTCTCTCTCTCCTACCACCACCATCCCGGCACAACTACCCATATCGCCATGCAAGACGACGGAAAAAGCGACGATGGACGCGAGGGGTCGCCCGGGGACGTCGGGGGCGGCTCCGGCGGCGCTTCGAAGGGGAAGGGCCGCGCGTCGTCGGCGGAGGTGCGGGAGGAGGTCGCTCGTAGGCGACACGAGCAGCGTGAAGCTCGCCGTGCGGAGATAATCGCGGTGCACGAGGCGGAGGCGGTGGAGCTGCAGGAGGCGGCCGCTAGGGCAGCGCAGGTCGTGCAGCGCCTGGCGGACCTCGATGCTGAGGACCCGGAGTTTGACGAGGAGGAGCCTATTGAGTGGGCCCGGACGGAGACCCCGGAACGCGCGGACGACGAGCTCGATAGCGATATCGAGAACAATGAGAATGGTGCGTCGCAACATGACCGGAGGTGCCGGAGCTAACTTTTTACAGTTTGCGCTGCTTGCCAGAGGGTCCGTGCGCAGTGCCTCGTCCGGAACGGTCGTTCCGCGTGCGAGCGCTGCCGCGCGAAGCACATCTTGTGCAGCAATGCCGGAGGTCCTGTGCGCCCGAACGCTCGTCGCGAGGCGCAAGAGGCGCGCGAGTCGGTTTCGGGGCCTGTCGCAGGGCCTTCGCGGGCGCGCCGGAGCGTCCGGGAAACCCGGAGCCGCCGGGGCGAGCGCGAGGTGCGGGATAGCACCAGGGCGGAGCGCGAACGGAGGGAGAAGAAGGAGAAGAAGGGGAAGAAGTCGACCGGGGGTGGCCGGAGGTACCGGGAGCTCCGGAAGCGTATGGATACGCTTGTGAGCATCCACCATGAGGAGTGGGAGCAGAGCCAACTCGTCGCGCGAGCGGTTGAGCTCATCCTCCAGTCCCTGGCGGCGCCGGAGGGTCAAGGGGCTAGCCAGCCCTTTGCTCACCGGATGCTGCTGTTGATGGGATTGGCGTCGGAGGCCCCGGAGTTGACCTCGGAGGAATTGCAGGAGGTGGACCGCCTCACGGAGGGGGCGCAGAGGCCTGCGGAGGCCAGGAGGAAACGCGGAGGGGATTCGGAGGTGGAGGATGCGCCGGAGCGCCCGACCAAGCGTCGCAAGGTGGCGAAACGGGTCGCATCGGAGTCGGAGGAGGAAGAAGAAGCGCCGGAGGTTCCGGAGGCACCGGAGGCCCCGCGGGAGCCCTCGACTGGGTGGCCAGCGGGATTCGAGGTTGCGAGGAACCCGGAGGATGTGGAGATGGAGACGGAGGTGCCGGAGGTTCCGGAGGAGCACGAAGAACCCACGGCGACCTCCACAGTCGCAGTCGCTAGTGGCCCCCAAGTAGCCACCTTCGAAGTCATCAAGGTGGACCCGGAGCCCGTTCCGGAGCCCATTCCGGAGCCGCCCCGCTTCCCAACTCCTGCACCGGAGGTGCCAGAGCGGGTGAAGAGCGAGCCGATCGAGACCGCGATGACCGTTCAACTGGTCATCAACGACTCGACTCCGGAGGGCTTCCACAAGGACGACGACGGGAGGTATGTCATTGACGATGACTAGGAGGTATTGGAGAAGAGTCCGGAGGAGACCGGAGGGTAGGGAGGAGGGTCCAAAAAGACCTAGGAGATAAAAGAACGTTGTAAATAATGTGTGATGTAAAATTTCAATCAGACGTATTTTCTTGGTTTCAACATCCGAGTGAAGTTAATAATCCGGACCGGGCTTGTTCGGAAACCGCCGGTGGAAATTGTCGATATGTTCGGCCGCATCCAAGTCGTCCGCGCCAACCCAAGCGTACTGATCATCCGTGTTCTCGTATCCGAGCCATTCGACGTAGTACCGGAGCTTCGTCCGGAAGCGCCGGTCGATCTTGGAGTCAACAATTTGTTTAATTTCGAAGTGTGACTCGCCGTCGATGATTTCCACAGCAGCCGGAGGCGGTTCCTCACGACCGGGGAATGGATTCGGAACATGGGGTTCGAGTTGGGAAATGTGGAAGACCGGATGGACTTGCGACAACGATTTCGGAAGCCGGATGGTGTAGGAAGCGGCACTGGGTTTACCAATCACTTCGTAAGGGCCAAGATACGTCTCCGAGAATTTCGGAGTCGGCCGGCTGGTGTGGAGATGCTTCGCCAGGATGAAAACTTGATCACCGATCGACAGCGGAGGTCCCCGGGACCGTTTCCGGTCTCCGGTTTCCTTGTAACGCTCCTGGGCAAAAGTAATTTGCTCCCGGAGGAACTGGTGCAGTTCCTGAAGATCAACGACGAAATCTTTGGCGTACATGTTAGCCACGTCACGTTCCGGATGAACCGTGATTGCCGGATTGTAACCCTTGTTGGCGAAGAAGGGGGAGATGCCGGTCGAAGCGTTCGGAGCGTTGTTGAGAGCGAATTCCGCGAGCGGAAGGAGTCGGTCCCAATCGTCCTGTTGGTAAGAGCAGTAGATGCGAATATATTGCTCAACCGTTTGATTCATACGCTCGGTTTGACCGTCGGCCTCCGGATGGTAACCGGAGGTGTAGTGGATCTCCATATTGAGCAGTTCGCCCAGCGACCGGAAGAAGGAGGCGATGAATTCGGAGCCCCGGTCGCATGTAACGTGTGCCGGAACGCCGTGTTTGGAAAAGACGTGAATAAGGAAGAGGCGAGCGAGCTCCGGGGAGTTGATGTGGGTATCGCAAGGAATGAGAATGACCTGCTTCGAAGACCGATCAACGATCACAAGAATGCAGTCAAACTCGCCGGAGAGTGGTAATTGCTCGATGAAGTCCATGGAGATGGAATGCCATGGCCGGAGGGGAACCGGAAGAGGCTTCAGCAAACCGTAAGGCCGGTGCCGAGGCTTCTTGTTGCGCTTGCAAAGAATGCACGACCGACAGTAGTCCCGGACGAATGTCCGGACCTCCGGCCAGGTGTACTCTCGGCGGACGAGGGCTAAAGTGCGATTCTGTCCAAAGTGGCCAGCCAGCTCGTGATCATGCAAAATCTGCAGAACACGTACGCGGAGCTGATCCGGAGCGTCTCCGGAGACCAGTGGAACATAAATGCGATCGTCGTACCGGAGGAGACCGGAGGGTTCTACGATCCAGCGCGGGGATGTGCCGGAGGTCGCGGAGGCAAGTCCGGCGACAGCGGCGGGATCATCGTTGTAGTGGGCACGAATGTCGGAGTAAAGCTTCTCAACATCCATAACGATGGAGGAACGGAGGGTAATTTCCTCGAGGAAAGTGGCCCGGAGGGACGCGGTGAGTTGATCTTGGGTAAAAATGGGGCGAAAATTTTGAGGATTCAATTGGCTGAAAGCCCTATCCCCCTCTTTAGGGTAGACGTCCCATCGTCTAGTCAAAGCGTCAGGTTTAGCTCCGAGCTTACCCGGCCGGAACCGGATAACCATATTAAAATGGCACAGGTATTCGGACCACCGGACTTGGCGACGGGTAAGGACCTTGGTCGTCGCGAAGTATTCCAGATTCTTGTGGTCGGTTACGACATCGACCGGGAACGCCGGACCTTCGAGATAGTGCCGCCAGTGCTTGAAGGCATCGAAGATAGCGAGGAGTTCTTTGTCGTGTGTGTCGTAGTTGAGTTCGGCCGGACTGAGTGTCCGGGACCGGAACGCAATGGGGTGGATCTCGCCGTCGTCTCCGATAATCGAGAGAATGGCGGCGATTGCGTAGTCGGAGGCGTCCGTCTCGACGGTAAGTTGTCGGTCCGGAATCCAATGCGAAAGCACCGGAGCCTCCGTAAACGCGTGCTTGAGGGTGTCGAATGCGAGTTGGCAAACCGGAGACCAATCCCATCGGACGTTGGAACGCGTGAGGCGAGTAAGGGGAACTGTAATCGCCGAGTAGTTCCATATAAAACGTCGATAGAAATTACAAAAACCTAAGAAGGACTGGATGTCCTTCACCTTCCGGGGCGCCGGCCAATCGACGATGGCAGCGACCTTGTCCGGAGACATCCGGAAGCCGTCCGGAGACAGGATGTAACCGAGATATTCGCAGGTGGTGACGCTGAACTCACATTTGGAGAGTTTGCAGTATAGGCCGGCCTTCCGAAGGCGCCGGAGAACCTCCCGGACGTGTTCGGAATGTTGGGACGGATCGTCGGAATAGATCAATATATCATCCAAGTAAATGATGACGTACACGTCCAACAGATCGGCGAACAAGCTATTCAGGAAGCGCTGAAAAGCAGCCGGAGCGTTGGTAAGGCCTTCCGGGACAACCCGGAACTCGAAGGAACCATAGCGAGAACGAAAAGCTGTTTTCGGCTCGTCACCCGGAGCGATCCGGAGAAGGTGATAGGCGTGCCGGAGATCAAGTTTTGTGTATATGCGAGCCTTCCCGGGAGCGTCGAGAAGATCGGCGATGAGAGGAAGCGGATAGCGATCCTTCTTCGTGATCCGATTAAGTCCCCGGTAGTCGACGCACAACCGGAGGCTACCGTCCTTCTTCTTAACGAAGAGAATGGGCGCTCCATGACTCGAACGGGTCGCGTATATAAATCCCGACTTTAAGTTCTTATCAATGAAGTCCCGGAGGGCAGCGAGCTCGGTAGGCGAAAGGGAGTAGACGTGACCAACCGGAGGCTCCTCGCCGTCCATGAGCTCGATTTTGAGATCGAATTCTCTATGAGGAGGAAGATTGTATGCTTCCTGCTCAGAGAAGACGTCAGCGAACTCTTCGTACTCCGGAGGTAAACCGGAAAGGTCCGGAGGCGAAGCGGAAGCAAACCGGGCACGGGCTTCTTCCGATGGAGTGGCGCGCAGCGTATATTGACAACAATTCTTGTCTCGGATGATGGAGCGGTAAGCCGCAGCAGACACGAGAGACACAAGCGGACGGGTAGTGACCGGAGGAGGCCCGGAGGCCTCAGGGAATTCCCCGAAAGGGGAAGGGAGTTCCGTAGAAGGAGCAGGAGTCTCCACGGAGGGAGACAGAGTTGGCGGAATCGTCGGAGTCGGTATAGGCGCCGTGACCGGAACATCAAGAACCGGAGGCGTCTCGTCCGTTGCCGGAACAACCGAAGCAGATCCCGGAGAAGGTTCCGGGTTTGTCGACAGTGATTCCTCCGGAGGGCAGGGCCGGAAAGCGATAGTGGCTTCAGTCCAGTTAATCAACGGATTAATGCGGGTGAGCCAATTATATCCCAAGACCATGTCGCACGGAGAATCGAGACGGGTGACGAAGAAGTCCATGTATTGGACTTCGCCAGAAGGAAACCGGAGGAGTAGCCGGAGCATCCGGTTTATGATGGTAGAGGAGCTGTCGAGATACCGGAGTCGGACCGGTGCAACCGTATACGTAGAAAAGCCATTAGATTCGCAGATGTCCAAAGATATAAAACAATGTGATGATCCGGAATCAATAAGCGCACGCACACGGGAGTTGAATCCCGCGACTACTCGAGACAAGAGGGACGGAGAAATGGTTGAACATAATTCCGGCTCGGAGATGTCCGGCCGGAGCGGGGATATATCGAGAAAGACGTAAAGGGCATTAAGTAAAAGGGCGGAAGCGTTGAGACAAACCTCGGTAAGCACCCGGGAGTCAACGCAACTCGGACCAGGTGCGGAGGGTTCCGAGTTGCTGATCAATTTTTTGACTCGCCAACCGGAGGCGCCGGAGGCGCCGGGGCATTACCGGAGGTCGAAGCCTGCGCGGCCTTGGCGTCGGCACGCGCGGGACGCTTCGGGCAGTTGTCGGCGGTGTGACCCTTGCCTCCGCAGTACATGCAGAGGTTGTTCTTCCGGCGGCGTTCCCGTTCGTCCTGCTTGATCTTCCCGGAGGCGTCAAGCTTGTCGGCGTAGGGGCGAGAGGCAGGAGCCGGATCGGACGACTTGCCCTTCCCCTTGCCCTTGTCTTTGCCGCCAGTGCGTCCGGCATTGTTACCGGCGTTGCCGGGATTGCCGGAATCGGGATTGGACGATTTGGGGTTCTTGCCGGGGCCCTTGTTGCCGGATTTGGGGTTGCCGGATTGGCCACCGCCACCGGGACCGGAAGGTTTCTCCCGGTCGCGATCGCGTTGCTTCTCCGCCTCGCGTTTCCAGTACCGGCCATCGATGAGACGAGCGACCATCTTCACTCCGTCGAGGGTATTGACATAGTTGTGATGGACCATGTCGTCCTTGATCCGGCGGGGAAGTCCCTCGTAGAATTGATACCGGAGGGCGTTATCGCTCCACCGGGTCAAAACGGAGAGGAAGTCGAACTCGATGATGTAAGTCGTGATCCGGTCGCCGGTTTTCATTCGGCAATCGCGGATCTTGTCCTCGGCATCCCCAACCGGATCGTGCGGCCCGAAATTAAGCGTAAGTTCCTGGACGAAGGCGGCAAAGTCGCCGTCCCAAGCCGGGATGATAGTCGGGTCGTACAAGTTGGGGGAAAACCACTGCTGAGCGCTACCCCGGAGGTACGAGATGATGTATAGGATGCGATCATCATCGTCCGGGTAGTCCTGGGGGCGCTCCGCGAAGTGCAGATAGCACTGGGTGAGGAAGGACTGAAGTTTTGCCGGGTCCGATCCATCGAAAGTATCCGGATTTCGGAGATTGGATCGGGTGGAACGAGCGGGGGGAGCCGGAGGACGCGCCGCGAAAATATTAAGTGTATCGCGGAAGGTCCGAAGGGTGTCCACAAAAAGTTCCTCTTGGGGGTCCGGAGTGGCGGGACGGCGCTGACCACGTCGTGGGCCGCCCGGTCCTCTACCACCGGGACCGCCGGGACCGCCGGGACCGCCACCACCGGGGCCTCCGGGGCCAGGTTGACCACCGGGAGCACCTCCCTGTGGACGGTCTCTGGGACGGTCGTCCGCGGGACGGTCAGGAGCTGGGGACTGACGGGCCGGTTGATCGCCACCACCACCATCACCACCACCGTCACCTCCACCGCCGGCACCACCTCCGGCTCCTTCTTCCTCATGACGAGAGGGAGCGGATTCGGAGTGAGCGGAAGGATCATCGTGAGATAAATGAAGGCTTCCGGCACGCTGACGGCCAGTTTGTCCGGAATTCTCCGGAGCCTCTTCGATGTCCTCAGGAACCTCGACAATGCGAGGATCCTCGATGGGGGATTCACTGCGAGAACGTGCTGCAGTGCGGCGTGGATGAGGGGAGACAGGATACCTCACCGGGTTTTCGGGGGTCCGGGGATTGAGAACCAACCCCGGAACATTCGCCGGAAAGGGTAAAGGTGGGGCGGCAGAAGCCCGAGAGTGTTGCGGAGCAAAGCGAAGCGTAGGGGAAATTGGGGGTGCTGAAAAAGTCGACGGTCCAAGAACCTGGACCGGAGGAGACAGCTGAACGATCTGACCGAACATGCGGGATTGTCGACGAGGTTCCCGTCCAGCCCGGCCAGGATCGACACGTTCAACTTGTTCCGTGTTGGGGAGGTTAGGAATGCGAGACATTGCCAGTCAGAGTAGTGAGATTGATAATACTGTTATATACCGAGCCGGGGATGGAGGACCGGAAGTGCCAGAGGTGCCGGAGGTCCGACGGAGGGTCCGGGCTGTATACGAGTGATCGCAACACCACAGGGGGTAAAGGGTGAGCGACTACCTTGACCGGCAGGTAGTCCGGTATAGAGGACGACGACCGGAGGTACCGGAGGAGGACGAGGAGTGCAAAGACGACTCAGTGCAAGGAGTTAGAGCCAAGCAACGTTAATTATCAATCTGAAGTACAAGACGTATTAAAGTGATATATATACTAAGTAGCTAATTGTATTCCATAATAGGAAGGAGGGTGGTTCTAAACAATAGAGCGTGTTGGAGGAAGTGATGATAAGTCCTAAGACAATAAGGAAGAAGATGAGAAGACGGATAAACGGGAAACGCTCAGTAATCCTTCATTGCGTAAAAACCCGATGATACACGGACGTCCGGAGGCTCCGGTCAATGACCGGAGCTCCGGCGGTACCGGAGGTACCGGAGGGGGGCGGATGATGGCCAGGAATTGGCCGGACGTCAGAGGGAGGCTGCACGGATATAACACCTGCCGGAGTTCCATCGCCGTACGACGGAGCCCTCGGTAGCGGCACCATCACTCGGCACAGCGCGAAGTAGCTCGGCAGGGCCTTTCACCTGCCGCGCCATCTGAGCGCAGTGAGTACTGTCGGCATCTCGTTCGGCAGGCCAATGGTAGAAGGATTGTATGATATTCAATTAACATTTAAATGTGGCAAAGGTCAAGATTCGTAGACACTCAAACTGCTCGTTTTGTACTAGCTATCGGCCCAATTGGCGAGCCCCGGCAAGGCACCCGGCAACGATGCTGTCAGGTGCATTTAAAAAAAGGTCAGTCCAAGGTATCTGAGGTTCATATTTAAGCAGGTTTGTACAACTGCAGCTCAGTGTGTTGCCTTCCAGTGTGGATAATTTTTATAAATAGCAGGGGTTGTTTTTTGATCCAACAACCCGGGTTGTTTTCAACAAGGGGGGTTGTTAAATAGAATAATCCAAAAAGATATGTTATTTTCCACCACTTTTTTCAGTGTAAAAACAAGTGAAAAAGTTAAAACATTTTTCAGACATTTTTCACTGAAAATGAAAGTGAAAAATGTGAAATACTGTTTAAGAATTTTCTTTCGAATTTCTCACTGAAAAATCTAAAATAATTTTTAGAAGTTTCAAAGTGGAAAATGTATGAAAATGTTAAACATTTTTTCACTTGCAGGTTTTAAGTTTCAAAGTGAAAAACAGGGTGAAAAATTGTTGAAAATTTTGAAATGTTTACACTCCGAAACATGGTGAAAAAAATTGTTTGAACCTTCTATTCAGTCTTTTTGCCCGCTCTGTCACAAAGAAGGTGAAAAAAAAAATGTAACCATATTGCATTTTGAACCTTCAATTCCACCCCCCGCAAGCCCACAGATTTATTATCCGAATGTGATGCCTGAATTTGAGGGAGATGGCGTATTTCCGGGCTCCTGAGTGCATTTCTGAGCGGATATGTGGCCTGGCTGCCATTTTAGGTCCCCCCCAATCCCAGTCAATGTTCTGAATTCTTTGGCGGACCATGCCGCCTTCAGCAGGCCCACGGATATGTTATCCTTCCTAAAAAACAGCAAAAATGGCTGTTTGGCCAGGTATTTTGTGCCTCCTAAGGGCAGATGCAGTCGGATATTTGAGCTGAATGCCATTTTAGATCCGTCTCGATCCCAGTGAGTGTTCTGAATTCTCCGGCGGACCATGCCACCCCCCGCAAGCCCACAGATTTATTATCTGAATGTGATGCCTGAATTTGAGGGAAATGGTGTATTTCCCGGCTCCTGAGTGCATTTCTGAATGGATATTTGAACCGAATGTCATTTTAGGTCCCCCCCAATCCCAGTCAATGTTCTGAATTCTTCGGCGGACCATGCCGTTTTCAGCAGGCCCACGGATATGTTATCCGTCCTAAAAAACAGCAAAAATGGCTGTCTGGCCAGGTATTTTGCGCCTCCTAAGGCCAGATGCAGTTGGATATTTGAGCCAAATGTCATTTTAGGTCCCCCCCAATCCCAGTCAATGTTCTGAATTCTCTGGCGGAGCATGCAACCCTCAGCAGGCCCACGGATATTTTATCCGTCCTAAAAAAATAGCAAAAACTATCCTTATTCATATCCGTGGGCCTGCTGAGGGTGGCATGGTCCGCCGGAGAATTCAGAACATTGACTGGGATTGGGGGGGACCTAAAATGGCAGTCAGGCCACATATCCGCTCAGAAATGCACTCAGGAGCCGGGAAGTACACCATCTCCCTCAAATTCAGGCATCACATTTGGATAATAAATCCGTGGGCTTGCGGGGGGTGGAATTGAAGGTTCAAAATCAATATGGTTACATTTTTTTTCACCTTCTTTGTGACAGAGCGGGCAAAAAGACTGAATAGAAGGTTCAAACAATTTTTTTCACCATGTTTCGGAGTGTAAACATTTCAAAATTTTCAACAATTTTTCACCCTGTTTTTCACTTTGAAACTTAAAACCTGCAAGTGAAAAAATGTTTAACATTTTCATACATTTTCCACTTTGAAACTTCTAAAAATTATTTTCGATTTTTCAGTGAAAAATTCGAAAGAAAATTCTTAAACAGTATTTCACATTTTTCACTTTCATTTTCAGTGAAAAATGTCTAAAAAATGTTTTAACTTTTTCACTTGTTTTTACACTGAAAAAAGTGGTGGAAAATAACATATCTTTTTCATTATGTTTTTCAGTGAAAAAAGTGAAATAAAAGATGATGAAAAATGTCTGTAAAAAAAGATTCCACATTTCGAATTTTACACCCTTTTTTACACTAGATTTTTCACACTTTTTATTATCTTTTTGCAAGTGAAAATTTTGGTGAAAAATGTTTTAAATTTTTCACTCACATTTTCACCTGAAAATGTGTATGTATTATTGGTATTACTCTTGCTGGAAAAGTCATGAATTTTATTTCAAATTTTTCACCTCAATTCTCAGTCTCAAAAGTACTGAAAAACTATTTAAAAACTTCACCAATTTTTCACTGAAAAATGTGTGAAAAATAATGTAATTTTTTCACCAATTTTTTCAGTGAAAAACTCGAAATGTTCATCCAGTGCTAGCGTACATGTGTGCATTAGTCTGTAACGCATGTGCATGCCATTTGTATGGCCAGTTATGCCGTTACTTTGGTAATCTCCATTTACGATATATTTACTGATGTTTATGACTTATTCACGATGTGTCTTGTCATGTGATGTACTTGTAGCTACATCCGTGACTTAATTACATAATACAATCTTCTTTCACCTCTAACTCTCACCTTCGGCCTCTTGCACCTCTAGTCTTTTGACTCGCGCACTAGGCCAGCGGGTGATCGGGGAGTTTACTCACCCGTTATCCATGCGTTGGGCGTATCTGGATATACCAGACGAGCGCCTGCACACGTTAGCCAGCTCCTGCTGAGCTGGCATCTACCGCAGACCACCTGTGGTACCAAGGCCATATTCTCGCCATTCTGGCACCGAATCCTTCTATTCCTACCTCGATTCTACTTGAATTGAGGCCTTACCTCACTCTCAAGACCCGCCAGCTCATTGTGACAGAAACTCCCTCAAATATACATAGGATTCTCAAGCGAAGTCTTACAGCCCGGAGTTGCCGGGATTGCCGGAGTCAGGGGCGGAGGGCTTGGGATTCTTGCCGGATTGACCACCGGCAGCGTTGCTGCCGCCGGGACTGGAAGGTTTCTCCCGGTCGCGTTCCTGCTGCTTCTCGGACTCGCGTTGAAACGGTGCAGTGGCGTGCAGCCGTGAAATCTAATACCAAACTGAGTGAAACAAAGTCTCACAAAATCCAATATCAAATCTAACAACGAACAACTCCAATACTAACGTGTGTGTTCGGGGATGTAGGTCAGGTGTATCGACCTTCAATCTCAAACTGGCGCCAACTCGGTACTTCTTAACTTGAATAGTCAAATGTGGTCTCAAGCACCTCAATTAGATTACTCTTGTGTTCTAAACAATATGTGGGACTGGTTTAAGGTCACTGAGTGTATATAGAGTCAACCCCAAGTTGATAGTTTTTAACGGCTGGTTGGTTTGTGTGACGGAAGCGTGAGTAGACGAGTTCCGGCACACAAGAGGTAAGGGGAAATCGACCACAATGACTGTTTTAAGTAGTGGATTGACCGAAGAGTCATAACTACGGGTACAGGCTTTATATACTAAACCAGGAATGATGGCATCAACTATCGGGCCGCCACGGATGGGAACAGAGGTGAACGAGTGTGTTTCGAGTATCCACGGGATACGCATCGAGAGGTGAACTAGAGAATAAAAGAGATGTCAGTAAGGAGTGGATACGGAGGACAGGAAATAAAAGAAATTGATTGGGGCATCACGAAGTGACGATCACGTTCGTTACATACGCCCTCCAGATTGACAACTGCGACGATCTCACCAGTCCCCTTCGTACACTTCTTCATCACCGTCGTACTCTTCCTCATAAAATTCGTTATCTGGATCCTCTTCTTCCCAGGTAGGACAGAACCGTGCACAATGACCGGGCTCTTCGCATATGAAGCACAAGCGCGCCACGATCAATTGAGCTCTTTTCTCGGGAGAAAGTTGCTTCAGGCTCCAATCTTCAAGATAATCATCGTATGATCTGTTCTCATACGGCTCGCTTCCTTGCTGTGTAGATTCTGACTCCCACTCGCTATTGTGAGACAGTGGCTCATTCGGGCTCGATGTTGACACATTGTCATCACGAATCTCGCGCCCTCCACTTGAAGGACCATTTCTACCCTGTTGGTCCGAATCAGAACCCTCGTCGAACACAGTTTCCCTACTGTGGAAGTCCCGTTCGCCCGAATTCTTGCTCCTGAGGCCCAGGATAATTTCAGCATGCTCTGCAGCATCGGAAACTTCATCCCAAGTTGAGATCTCGGGGTCCAGTTTAGAACGGTACATTTCTCGCTGAATATCACCGCTCAGGCTTTGCCACAGCGTTACAACTTTCTCTTGATTGTCGACGATACCAATCATATTGTAAAGTTCTTCCAACTCTGCAATATGTTCGACAACTGGCTTCTCGTTCTGATAGCAGTTGTTCAAACGGTCACGCTGCTGGATACGGTAGTCCAGTGGGAAACAGTAGTTGAACAGACCCCAGAAAAATTCCTGTAGGATCCATTCATCCTCGTTCTTGACAACCTTACAATTGTAGAAGTCGGCAGCCTTTCCTTCCAAGTGATAGGACAAGAAGAATATCTGCTGATGTGCTGGGACTCTGCCCATCTGTACATAGGTCGAACCCTCTCGCACAAAGCGATGGTACAAAAATGCATCTGGTGAGCCATTATATTTCGTCGGAGGAATTGGCTTCAGGATCATCTTTTCTACTCTTGTGCTCGAGGATAAGCTACGCATTGACCGATTTCGATTTAGCGCAGGGTTGGAATGCAGCCGCTTCTGCCGATTCTCATCTTCAGACATCCCGTTCGACTCACTTTCAGAGCTGGAACTGGAGGAACTATCCGACGGATCAGGAGTGGACGGGGCAGTTATCAAACTTGCGTCTCGAATGGCCTTTGCGACCGGACTTCCGGCAGCCATGCGAGCACTTGCTGCACTGGTCGGAAGGTATGTGGGTTTTCTATCGGATGTATCTTTGTGAATCTGATTCACGATACCATCCTTGACAGTGTGTCTCGCTTCACTCGGACAAACTCTTTTGGTATGGTTCGAGTTCTTAATCTCTATCTCTTGTTTGAGTCTGCTAATTTCCTCAGTTAAATTAGCTATCCTTTCGGATGTGGTCTGGCCAGACACTTTCCCAGCCTCCGGTAGAGGCGGTGAACTCACAACAAGGCAGCGGGCACTCGGTCCCGTCGAAACAAGATTATTCCGTGCAGCCCATGATGCCCGGGCTGAATGCGGTTGCGTTGACTCATTCTGAATCACACGACTAAATTTCCCTATTGCAGGCTGTGCAATGGGCCGGGTGTTTATGGACAGGTGAGCTCTGTTGCTAACCAGCTGATCCACATTTGACTTTTGTGGAGCAATCTGTGGAGTCTCTGACTCCGAGCTCTCGGGGGTGCACTGTTCTGCTGACAAGAGGGCTTGACTCGCAAGATATTGGTAGCGGCGGGCCAGCGCTACAAGCTGCTCGTGGCTCAAGTTGTCCATGGCCGTTGGAACAGAATCGGACTGGTCGAAAGAATTGGTACTCAACGAATGCGGGACATAAGTATGCGCTGTCTTGCGATAACCATCATCTACAACATCATTCTCGACATCGAGAATGGGGGCCCAGGTGGGCAGCAGAACCTCACTCGGGGCCTCCGAGTGAGTCTGAACTCCGAACTCCTTTGCAGGAGCCGGGACAGCTGCCACTACGTCGCTGTACAACAGCTCGGGAGTGACGGGGCGTGATTTAGGCTGAGCCAAGGGTTCACGATCCTCAGGGGTGGTTCCATCTGGGGAACCGGGGGACGAGCCTCGCGAAACCGTAGCACTAGGATGAGCACCAGGTTGGCCGTAGTGCACAACGGAGACAGGATAGCGGGGCGACGACATGATTCTTCGGTGGGAGTTGATGCAGAGCTGGTAGCGTTGGTGGATCAGACCAAGAGGAGGTGTAGCTGTACCTTTATTGCAATGTACCCTGCCCTGGCTAGGGGGTACATTGCATTATGGGAACACCTTGGCAATGCTGCCATCTTGTGCCCACAATGCAATGTACCGGGTCTTACCATATTCAGGCATATACCCGCGAAACCCTCCATTTACCTGCTTACTCAGCCCCGAAAATCAATATTTACGCTAGTTAATACCCTAATTCGGCGTTAACCTGCCTGCCTACCTTGAATATTCAATAAATGGCCACTGACTGAGATAAGCGTTACCTGCCGATCACCGCCGAGGTCAGTTGTTCTTTGTTTATTCTCGAGGGTCTTCCCGCACTTGGACGAAAATGCCCCGCTCCCCCGCCAGGTACGCTTCTCTTCCCACCCGTAGCACTATACGGCTGACCTCCACTCTCTTAGTGACACCACTCCCGATGCCGCCCTTGATGCTCCCGACGAAGCCGTCGATGCCGCCCTTGCCGGCATCGGTGCTGTCGCGGTTGCCTTTGTCCTCGCCCTCGCTATATACTCCCGCGTTATATCTGTCCCGAGGTTCGCTGCGCGCAACTACGCCCTCGGCAATATCCACCACACGGACGGCGAAACCATCGAGCGCCCTTGGGCGCTCAGCCGCCCGATGCCGCCCGCTCTTTTCTTGCCCACCGGTCCCCGCCTTTTAATCCAGGAACTCTGCGCCGCTGAGCGCCACTGGGAGCGTGCCAGGCACGCCCACATCAGACAAACGTTGAGGACTACCGTCGGGCCCGCCATGCAAGATCGTGCGGCCGTCGTTAGGCGCCGCATCGAGCTCAAGCTTTTCCGACTGCACGCGCTTCTTCAGTCACTACATGCGCCCCCTGTCGTCCCCCGCGCCCGTCGCCTCAGGCGTGCAGCCACCGATGGCGAAGCCGAACCCATTGTCTGACCCCTCCTCGTGTACTACTTATCTTACTTGTTTTACAAGAGTTTATATGACCCCTCCTGTTTTCATGAAAACAATTTTTATCATAAATTACGGGGGCAACATACTACTGGAAGTCTTTTTTGAACGAACGACAGCGACAAGGGACTTGGTATTACTTAGGTGCTGCGATTCCGCCGAGGACGTTTCCTTGGTAGCGCGGCGATCAGCACAACGACACCTGTCATCAATCCAAATGCGGGTGCTTACTTTGCCGGGGCGTCATTCTCCTTCTCCTCGGCCGAGGCAGTATTCTTGCGCTTCGCTTTCGACGCGGACGGCGCTGGCGCTGTTTTCTTGGGCTTCACGGCCGCTTGTTTGCCAGTCAACTCGACCGCTTTCTTCACGCTTTCGAAATAATATTTAGCCCCACATAACACGGAAGTAAAATCACGTACCTGGGCACCCGCTTTAACGCCGCCTCCAAAGCGCCTGCCACGTCCTTGACCGCGAGTCGCCAGTCTGCGAACATCCGGTCCCGGTCAGAGTCCTCCTCTTCCGCACATGCCTCCCCCCACCAAAGTAGCGCCCCGACGACCAAGAGCATCCCATTCCGCCCATGCATCTTCGCTAAATCATCCCACTCGGCCTCGTCAACGTCCTCCACGTCCTTCCAGCCCCCTTCCGCAGTAGCACGGCCTCCGGGTTGCACGCGCTCCCACCAACCCCACCACCGATACGCGTAGGAACCCTCGACGTCCCTCGGTCCCACAGCACTTGTCAGCTGGACTGGTGTTCCCCATTTCCGAGCCAAACGCATGAAGGTGGGTATCTCCACCGGTCGCTCCTTATCTCCTCCAGCTGGCATTGACAGAAGCCCTTTTGCAGGAAATCCCCATGTCCGCTCTAGGTCAATCACCCGCATCACACATTGCTGCCATTCCTCTCCTCCCCAACTCTGCCCTCGCGCAAATCCTCCCACAGCATTCGCCAATTCTGCTGGCCAATCGTTGGAGGCCTCCACGCCCCATCCCCCCACGTTTTCTCTTCCAGCTTGCACCAAGACAGTCCCTCCGCCCTGTGAGAATCGCCCAGGACGCATCGCCACCGCCGTCGGCGGCGGACCCAGCGGGCCTTCCGCCTCGCGATTATATTCCGGACGCTGCAGTGCTGCGTCGGCATTCCCTGGATCGCCGAGGGGTCCCTCTGCCGCGCGATTGTCCTCGGGACGCTGCAGGATGCGGCGTGGCATCGGGCGCGGCATCGGGCGCGGGGGTGCAGGCGGGGGTGCGGGCGCCAAGCGAGCCACGGGGGAGGATGCATCGCCCGCGCTGCCCGCCGCTCGCTTGCCCCGCTTAGCCTTCCCCCCCGCCTTCTTCCCCTCTGCTGCTCTGTCTTCGTCGTCTTCCGCATCCGACGACATCGCCAAAGCCTCAACCGCACTCATCCCCTCATCAATATGCCGCAGCACTCTCCGGCCGCGCGCCAATTCATTCTCCTGCTCCACCTCTTCTTCCGACATCCCCTTCAGCTTTTCCATCATCCACGCGCGTTCCGCCTCCGGCAAGTCATCCAGTTCACCCAGGAGGGCGCGTCCGACAGCCGGCGGCCGCGGAGGCGCGTCTTCGGCGGGCGCTGTGCGATTCTCCAAGTTGAGACGTTGTTATATCCGTGCAGCCTCCCTCTGACGTCCGGCCAACTCCTGGCCATCATCCGCCCCCCTCCGGTACCTCCGGTACCTCCGGTACCGCCGGAGCTCCGGTCATTGACCGGAGCCTCCGGACGTCCGTGTATCATCGGGTTTTTACGCAATGAAGGATTACTGAGCGTTTCCCGTTTATCCGTCTTCTCATCTTCTTCCTTATTGTCTTAGGACTTATCATCACTTCCTCCAACACGCTCTATTGTTTAGAACCACCCTCCTTCCTATTATGGAATACAATTAGCTACTTAGTATATATATCACTTTAATACGTCTTGTACTTCAGATTGATAATTAACGTTGCTTGGCTCTAACTCCTTGCACTGAGTCGCCCTTGCACTCCTCGTCCTCCTCCGGTACCTCCGGTCGTCGTCCTCTATACCGGACTACCTGCCGGTCAAGGTAGTCGCTCACCCTTTACCCCCTGTGGTGTTGCGATCACTCGTATACAGCCCGGACCCTCCGTCGGACCTCCGGTACCTCCGGTCCTTGCCGGACCTCCGGCACCTCCGGCACTTCCGGTCCTTCATCCCCGGCTCGGTATATAACAGACGTGGCAGCTCCTCGAACCCGGTGTAGAAGTCCTCCAGCACCGAGCGTTCATCGTTTTGCGACATCAGATCTTCGTCCTCGAGCAGCGGGTCCCGCAGTAGCTCCAGGTCGAAGCTGAGAAGGTCTGGGTCGTGGAGTATCTGTTGCAGTCCACTGGACGGCACCGACGGCACCGACGGCACGATCGTGTGCGAGATGGTCTGAGGAGCCCCATCCTTGACTAGCACGTCCTGCGCCGTCGCCCCTATCGAGTCCTGCGTCGTTGGCACTTCGGGGACGTCCCCCATATCTCCGTCCCCACCCGTATCCTCCGCAGCGGCACCCCCAGTTTCTTCACCGCCGGTTTCTTCGGGAGCGGTTTTCTTAAGGCTGCGTGCCTTGCACTCCGCCTCAGCTGTTTAAAGGCAAATCAATGTTACTCCTCCCATTGAGCATCGGAATCCTCACTGAAACAATGGTGCGTGAACTCGACCATACTGCGCTGCGCTGCGTCAAAGCCTCCTCGATCGAAGTCGGACCAACTCCGCGGAACGAGACCGTTCGTCATGCCAGCATGCACACTAGTTTATCTCAGTTTGAAGTTTCATAGCGGCAACGAATTATCTTACCTGCGTACCTCAATTCTCCCGCCGCGCTCCGGCACAGGGCCGCACATCAAGATTGCTACATTCATTCCGTAGCGCTCGTGCATAGCGTCGGCGAAAGGCTGAAGATAGTATCCTGCATTGTTAAGAGCGCTGTTTCACTATCGTCAGCTTCATTTCCTATCCGAACTATCCCACTTACACATTGTATCCCTCGGGCGTGCTCGGGGTTTCGCCCGACACCACGGTCTCGTACGCCTCCTTCGCCACCGTATGCTCCATCTCAATCGCCTCAATTACCTCTGCCTTGAATTCTGCTGTCTCGGCCGCCCACGCTTCTTTCGTCACGTCCTTTCTGACGTTGATTGGGAAGGGAGGATTGGGCAGGAGCGAGACGGCGGCCCAGCGCGCCGTGACGAGTGGTTTGACACGCTGGTTATAAAATCGACGGGAGTAGTAGTGCAGCACCCGAGGCTTGACGGGCGCAGGTGGTTCCAAGGCGGGCTTGTCGAACAACTGCCTGAAAGTGACTTTCTTCCCCCTTTTCTCCACAGATCCCCCGTACTGTGCGTTGTACCAGACACCGATTTTCTGGTACGCGTCAGCTCGGCAAGGCTCCTTAGCAAGTCTCACACGTACCGCTCGCAGTTTGTGGAAATACTCCGCCCGGAATTCGACTACCGCTGTTGGCAGCTTGTCTACGTCCTCTTTTGGGTCCACGTCGTCGGCGATATCCTGATCGTCTTCGAGGTCGCCGTCCCAAGGTGTGTTGTAACCATACTTGCTCAAGTAGCGCTGAGCCATCTGGTCATAAAAGGGACCCGTCTCCTTCAATTCTGCTGCGGCCAGGTATGGCTCCTTGCCGTCCTCGAAAAAAGCGAGTTTGGATCCATGAACCCAGCCCACTTTCCCTGGCTTCACGGGAGGAAGTCCCGCGCGTTTCCGTTGTCGCGCACGCGTCCCGATACGAGGCATAGCGTTCTCGAGGTAGAAGTGAGTGATCGTTTACTTGCACGTGCAATAGTAACCGTACGCAGGCTAATATCATCAACAAACACGCTCGTACTTACCGATATCACCCGTCTCAATTGTCCTCAATGAATTACAAGAACGACTGTTTTTTGAAAATGAATCACAAGAACAACTATTTTTTGAAACCCGCGCCACGATTATAATAAGTCATTTTTAAGCGTCCTCGTCTTCGTCGTCCAACGCAAAAAGAGATGCCTGCCGAATGCTCCGCGTCACCAGCATGTCGGGCTCCTCACCCCGGCGCTGCATCTCCCGATAGCGCTCTTCGGTGCGCACCCTGTGGAAGGATGGGAATCAGCGTCTCCTCCTGTTGCCGTCCACATCACTACTCACACGCTGCTGGACACTATTCCAGCTCCACGGATTGCGAAATTGACGTGAGCCGCGGCCGCTTCGTCTGCTGCTCGGGCGCTCTTGCTCGGACTCGGCGAGTTGGGGCGAATTGGGCTGGCAAAGCGTTTCCTGTAACGCACCGCACGTAAGTCCAGCGCACGGGACAACAGACAGACAGACGCACAAATCTGCCAAAAGCTGCGCGTTGCCCCCCGTAGAAGGCCCTGGAGTGGTCTCCCTCTTCACGGGACTGTCGGTTTTCCCCCGTGTCTTGCGAGGGGAGATGTTCACGAAGGGCGCCGCGCCCTCACCCGGGAGGATCGTCAAGGCGGGGTCCGCAGGATGCGGATGTATACCCAACGCACAGAGGCGCTGCCATACGTCGATGCACTCATCCTCAGTTTGACACCCCTGGTGGCTGAAGTCGGGGTATCCACTGATACTCGCTTTCGCTTCGGGCCTGTTATGCGATCAGCCTCGCGCTCCTCCCTTCGCCAACGACTCACCAGGTATTGAACGTCCCGACGATGTGGCCCTGAGTAACAATGTACAGCGGAAAACGCCCGCCACGCTGGCTTGAGACGGCAAGACTTCTGTTGCTGCGAAAGGGGGGCAGACAGTAGTAGCGGCGGTCCTTCACCCCGCGCTCATCCATGACGAGCTCGTCTCGCCGGAGGTTTGTGGGGACCAACTTCGTCTGGGTGGTCATGACTGAGACTCGAAGCGACAGATTGAGAGCTCGATCCTCTCACGTGCACACCTGCACACGTACCCACCTGCAAAATTCAAATGTGCCTTCAGCCCTGGAAATGGCCTGCCGCTGTCTGGAACGCCGCTTGGAGGCAGCCTTTCTGCAAAGCGACGAGTTCTGAAGGTTAGCTCTTTCCTTTTTCTTCTCTTTTTTATTAAATTTTTCTCGCACTTGCAGCTGAGGAATCCCAAGCAGAGCAAAAAAAGATCATGCTCCAGTGGACGTCGCGCGATCGCTCCGCCATCCGCAGCTATGAAGAGCTGTGCCATGTGCGGAGTCTGGCGCAAGCGCGCCTCGCAGCCTCTGCCGCAATCGCAGGGCTGCGCATCGCTGTGCAGCATCGCGACCGCTATGACGCATGGCTCCAGCCACGGCCCGTCGCTCAACCTGTCGCAACTGGTGGAGGCTGGGGGTGGGGTATGGGGTGGGGCACGACTTGGGGACACGACCCTGCTTGGGACGGGGTAACTCTGGTTCCGAAGACGCCGCAAAAACACAAGCGTCGGAGACGCGCACGACGAGAAGAAATCCTGCGCGCGGCGGCGGTCCATGCGCAGCACCAGGCTCTCGAACGGCGGCGGCGAGCAGCGGAACTGGAGAGGAACGCAGGGTGGTATACGTATTGCCATTAGGTACATAGGAATCTGTACCCGCAATATGTAAAATCACCAGTCGTCCTCCTCCTCCTCTGAATCATCGCTGTCCAGCTCGTCCGCGGACCAGTATTGGCGAGCCTTGGGGCGCAGCTTTGTCTCCTTGCCTGCTGCAGCGTTCTTTTTGACGGCGGCGCGTCGAGCGCGATGTGCTATCTCCTCACGAAACCTGTCATGATTTCCGTCAGCTCGCTGCCTTGGAGAAAATGGGGTGGCCCAATTGACCGTTCTCGATATCGCGCCTGAGCCTCCCGATGTCTCGCACGTTGCGCGTCCGTCGGCGCAGCACGCACTCGGGCCATGCGCTCTCGTCCCTTCGCGCGGCACTTCTCTCGGTGCCTGAGTCGAATATCAGCTCAGCCATTGGGTCAACGGAACGACGTACTTCTGACGGTAATTGCGGTACGTCTCGAGCCTGGTAAGGTAACGCAGGTAATCCTCGGGGGTCTTGAACATACGAGTCGGCGCCATTATGATGGTCGAAAGCCGGATTAGGACGCGCGCTTAATGGGCGCTTGAAGAAAAAGAGGCCAAATCAGGAAGAAACATCCAAATCCGGTGGGCGCCTGTTGGGCGCTTGTCTCAAACGGGCCTAATTAGGTTATGTAATCTCGCCGATTTGCAGAGATTTAATTATTGTGTGGGTCAGAGAGTTCATTAGACCGAGCGGGCACTCTTTTTGACCTTGCCCAGACTGTCTGAACTCCATTGTGAAGTCGATATGAAAAAAGTTTTGGCAAGGTTATAAAGTGTCTGGACGTCGCACAAAAGTCCTTCCCCTCCATGGTATTCGAAGCACGTAGTTACTTACTTGGTTCCAAGTCGGAAAGAAATTTGGCGGAAAGGACCGGGGGGACTCCTTGAACAGTCTCCCGCAACCAGAAATCGGTTATCGGCGCCCAAGAATTTGGGAGAGGGCCGGCAAGAATCCGAAGTATAGCCGGTGAGTGCGCCACTCGACCTTCCGTGCGCGGTTCCGGCGCCATACGCACAGCTACATCCTCGACTGCGATTCCCCACATTTAAGGGAGTGTCAATGATGTTCCCCCTCGAGTATGCGGATATGCAGAGCAGAGAATTGTGCCTACCAATGATTCTTTTGTTTTAGGAGAGTCAAATTGTTTTGGCCCGGCGTGGGGTCGCTTCAACCCGGGTCGCGCCGCATGATGCTGTGATTCACTCATAGGAGGGATGTCCTCAACTTAGGTGAAAGCACGGCTCAGGACCAGTGTATTCACGCCAGGATAGGTGGATCGGGGGGAAAGGATTCATTCAAGCGTAAGTTGCGGTGGTATTCAACGATAGTTCGAGAGAAGATAGCGACGGATCGAATGCGCGTGCCGTGTGTCTCCACGTGTGTCCCCCCCTCCGCACAGGCCGCAAAAGTCTCGTGCGTCGAAAATCGGCGCCACGCTGGACCACCCACACCCCACCCTCCCCCAAAAAAGTGGTTCGAGACAAACGAGGAGCCTGCAGCAGATTGGGGTTAGTGTCAGGCGCATAGGAACAGACCGAACCACGCACCATTGGGGCCGGGAAGAGTCGGGAAAGTCGGGATTATCGATGGCTCAGAGCCTGGCGCGGCCTCGCGGTGTCTGGTGATTCTTGGCGCGGCGCGCTTCGCATGCTGCGCACGGGGTCGAAGGTGGTTCCCAGTCTTGCGGTACAAGCTCGGGTATTTCGTCGTCGTCGTCCTCGGTGAGGTCGGCGACGATCGGGACAATGAGCGCCAAAAGTAATACGAAGTCCATATTGCAGTAACTACGAAAAAAAAAAAAAATCAGATATACATTCGGATAGATCCTGGTGAAACTCACCGTTCGCCAACCTGCAAATCTCCAATTCCGTTGGCACCGGTGAGGTTGGCGACGATTGAGACCAGGAGATGCTTCCTAGTAAAAGCAGAAACCATTTACTGAGGTATTCAATGAATGAGAAAGCCACTGCACTTACCAGACGAGGCTACGTTCCTCAACCTTTTCTCCGGTGTGCAGGACGGCAGGGGGACAGATTTGCCGCATGATTTCCTGGGCTTGAGCGGCCGTTTCAATTTCTTCAATTTGTAAGCGGGCCAGTGCCTTCCAGGGCTCAAGGGGATCAACCTGGGGTGGACCTACATATATACATTGCCGGAAAGATGTAGAGCGGGTGTATGTACCTTGCGTGGCTTTGAGCGAGACAGATCAGACATTCGGGAGATGATAGGCGTGGTATAGAGTGACTTGCGACTGTGACTGCACGTGACGAACCGCGGTTGTCGCTGCA
The DNA here is from genome assembly GCA_029289565.1 of Mycena galericulata. NCBI lineage: Eukaryota > Fungi > Basidiomycota > Agaricomycetes > Agaricales > Mycenaceae > Mycena > Mycena galericulata. Next base: position 29,655 of record JARKIA010000158.1, on the reverse strand, counting down.
TGTCTGCTTGGTACGGCTCAAGCGTCAATAACCCCTGGGTTCTGAACTCGCGAGGGGGCCTCGTTTTGGGTGAGTCCAGCCTCCTTTTTTAGTACTGGGCCTCATTAATAATGTATTTAGAGTCCGACATCCGTCCTCCGCAACGCGATGTGGAGAACCGCGAGCCTGCGCCAGCCCCAAGCCGAAGACCCAGAGCAGGTAGATATCTAGTCGACATCCTTCCAACGGGTGCCCTCACACACGAAATTAGCATCTGGTCCAATTACCTTCAAGGGCCCACCATCGACCATCGCGAGATCCCGCCGCTCACCCCTCCAGTCGATGGAGACAAATCCTGGCGGCTCAGCCTCGGTTGTGCAGAGTGCGCCCCCGGCGCGAAGCGCCACCTCGATCCGTAATGCGCGCGACGAAGCTAATCGCCGGACCGCGACAACTGCCACTGCGCGCACGAGGAGCCGCGGCCGACGTGTGCGCACGCCGCCAGCCGGGGCGGATACTGGCCATCGACAATGGCGCGCCCTGCCCTTGACAGAGGGTGAACTCTACGTCGATGATGCCCGGCCGCCCCGCTTCGACTCTCCAATGCCGCACCAAATTTGTGGCATCTGCCATGAGCTTAAATCTCATCCAGTGTCGTGCGTGCTTCCATTTGGCCTGTCTTTGTCTCCGTGAGGCCTGACACCCATTTTTTGTGTAGGTACAAATGTGGTCATAGCCACTGCTATGTGTGCATACGCATGTGGCTGGAGAAGAAATGGTCGTGCCCCGAATGCGCCCAGATTATGTTCAGCCGCCCATTCCGGCACTACGGGGAGGAGGGTAGCCTCGAGAATTCCGACGCCTCGAAGGATCAAAGCCGTGTCTTTTATAACTGGGACGGGCTGACATTTCCGCGCGCGCCGCTCATCTAAACTCGGCGTAGACCAGTCTCCTTGTACGTCGCATGGTTTTACAAATATATATATATTTGAGGGGTTTTCTACTGTGCAAGGCTACCAGCGATACAAGTACGGATTAACTACGAATTTGGATTAGAAAGCAAAGCGGCAAGCTGCCAATACGTGGCCTAGGCAAAGGATTCGCGTTTCCGGATGCGCGTTTCATGATGGTATGTACGTTGCCGCATGTGAATTCTCGCCGCCATCTGATTCATTGTAACGATCAGTCGCGAGGGGTTTCGAATCCTCGTTTCCCTTCCGCCGAGCAAGGCCATCCGGTGTCTCTGCGCGTTCCTCAGCGTTAACCCCAGATGTCGCAGAGGTCTCACAAGCGCAAGGCGAAGGCAGCACCCCCGTTGGTCGTCGGTAGCGGTGGAACGTCTTCGGCAATCTCCTTCCGCAGTCACGACAACCGACGCCAACGGAATGTGCATGGAGTGGTGCCAGAGAGCGCTGGGAGTTCGGCGCGCGATGCAGAGCGCAACTGGGAGGAGGACTTGGCCACGCTCTACGCGCGCTCGGCCGAGTTGTTCACATACCGGCTGGGAGACGATTCGCTTTCCTCCCAGCCCGACGATATGGATATTCCCGACGACGGCATCCATGTCGTGGTGCCGACAAGAAACATAAACTCGGTACGTTTAGTCTTTGGGGAAAAAACTGCCAACTGATGCTATCTAGGATCGTCCATTGAAGACGTGGTACCCCTTCAACGACGAGTACGTGCATGAGCACCTCCGACGCGAGGGGCGGGGGGCTCCCAAGGTATACTCAAGATGCAAGACGCGTGATTGTGCCGGCGTCGCCGAGTTTCGTTGCGTGGATGGGATGTGCGTCGGCGAAGCCATGTACTGTGCGCGTTGCATTGTACAAACTCATGCGCAACTTCCGACGCACTTTGTAGAGGTGCGTTTGGATGTGGATGTGGGATTGTGCTTTTCTGACACGGATTCGCAGAAGTGGACAGGGACACACTTCAAACGGAGACGAACGTGGCTGCGCGACCTCGGGCTTCGCATACAGCTCGGTCACCCGCCAGGATCTATGTGTCCTTTCAAGCAGGCGGCGCCGCATGACTTTGTCTTGTACGATCTCACCGGAGTCCACGAGATCGGCGTCGACTTCTGCGGATGCCTGACGGAGCCCACGGAGGGAACGGACGACCTGCGGCCGGTAGCGCATCGAACGCAGTTGCTGCGGGTGTGCTGGTGGCCGGCGACCGTGCGGGCTCCAAATACCTGCGCGACGTTCGGACTGCTACGGCTTTTCCAGATCTTAAACTGTCTCGGAAAGCTGTCGGCGTACGATTTTCTACGGGGGCTGGAAATGTGCACGAACCACGACGGGCTCGAGAAACCCCCGGTAAGCTTAGTTGTGCGGACATCTTCCTACGGCAGGGCTGAGTTACTGGATTTAGGACAGGCGAAAGCCATTCATGCACATTGTGCGACAGTGGCGCGAGGTGAAGCGGATGAAGCGGGGGAAACGAGGGCACGACGTGGGTGGGGTGAGGGCCACGAAACAAGGGGAATTGGCGCTGATGTGTCGCGCCTGCCCACAACCGGGGTGGAACCTGCCGCGCGACTGGGAGACGATTGATCCTTTCTATCGGTGAGTACTGGTCTATAGTGGGAGGTACAAGCTAACAGGTTCTACAGTTTCATCTATTTTCTGTTTCTCGCCCAGGACGCGAACTTTCGGCTATCTAACCGCGCTGTTTCTTCGGAGGTCGCCGATCCCATCCTAGGTGATGGGTTTGGGTTTTTCTGTAAACGGGAGGGGGATGATGGCTACAAAGCGCACATAGCCAAACATGTGAACGAGCAGGAGATATCAAATTGTTCAGGATTCCAAGCCATGTTCATGGCTAACACGCGGCGAGTGAAAGGGTTGCGCACGACGGGGATTGGAGGGGTAACGTGCTCCAGGCACAATATGTGGTGTGGCAACGGAATTGGAGATTTGCAGGTTGGCGAACGGTGAGTTTCACGAGGATCTATTCGAATCTATATCTGATTTTTTTTTTTGTAGTTACTGCAATATGGACTTCCTATTACTCTCGGCGCTCATGACATTCGGCTTGTTATGCGTGGTGGTGTCGTACGACATCGCCTGTCAGTACGCCATCAACTTTTGGCAGCGCATGTCGGAGATGCCGGAACCCATGCGCCTGAAGCTCGCGCCCGGGAACGTATGGTGGAAAGTCCCGAATTTTCACCTCCCGCCGCACAAGAGGCCCTGCCACTCCCCATATTCTTTCCATTGGATGTGGGGGGCTGGAATGACGCACGGGGAGGGTGTCGAGCAAAACTGGTCTTTCTCGAACGGCGCCGCAGCATCGACGAGATTGATGGGGCCGGGGTCGCGTCAAGCTACACTGGAAGATATTTTTGGTTTCCACAACTACGACCGCGTTTTGGCGATGCGTGAGTGTCCCTTGGGCTGCGCTGGGGAGTTCTGTCCTGATTGGGTTGTATCAGATCGCGTGCTTCCGAGGCGATTGGCTGTCAGCATCAAAGAGGGTACGAAGCACAAGGTGTCTTTCGAGGCCTTCACCGCTGGGCTAGAAGCGTTGCGGCCGGAGGAGGTGAAGGAGTGGAAGTTATGGGTGGCGCGCTGGGAGTCTAAGCAACACACGGATTCGTCGGAGTCGCCATTCGAGCTGGCAGAGGAAGGCGCGTACCGTTTGTATGATGTGCACTCACTTCGGAAGCTAACGGACTTGCAGTGACGACGCTGCGCGACATTCAGGTCCTGATCGCGACCGAGGAGTATATCTGTACGGACGATGGCGTGGAGGTGGAGAGGGAGCATACGCCGGGCAGTTTCATTGCAATGGGCTTGGAACTAGAGGAGCTACAGTGCGTACACGAGCCTCACCCCTCCCCTATCTGCTAATACGACCGAATCAGGAGGAGGCTCGAGGTCGACATAAGGGCGCTGAAGGACCCGTCCCCCGCTCAGAAGCTGGGATTCATGAAGCGCCGGACGACGATGCTCAAACGCATCCACAAGTTTCGGGCGATCCAGCGGGTGTACATGCCCGCCATCCGCGCGATGCTCTCTGACGCGCAGAAGCAAGTGTTTGATGGAAACGGCGAGCAGCTCCCCGAAGCCACCCGGCTGTTTATGCCCTCGGAAATTGGGGAGGCTATGCTACGCGGACGGGTGTGTACCATCGGCCTGCCGGAGCTCGAGGCGCGAATGCGGGAGGGCGAGGCGGCCGACGCACTGGATGGTGTGCGGCAGGGGTTGCGGACGAGAACAATGACCAATCGCTATAAACTCCGCAACTACACTGGCCAGGGGATGATGACGAAAGGCCAGGGTATTCTACGGCAAATCAATATCAAGATTCATGCGGCCAAATTGCGTTACCGGTACGCTCGTGCGGCGCTATTAGTGCTGCGCGGGCATGGTGCCTGGGAGGAGGGACTCCGGATCTTGAATGAGGATGACGTCCGCGCGCTGAACGAGCGCGCGTTGACGGCAGAGGAGAAGGCACAAAATGAGCATTGGGCAGAGCTCGGCGGTGCCATTATCGAGGGTGGCGTGGATAGGGCGGCGGCGCTCGCCTCCGGGGAAGGCTCACATACGCTCTCGTGGATCTGGTACACGGCGGGCGTGCGAGCCAACGACGAGGATGATCCGAGACTGCATGATGGTGGGTATTGTCATTTTATTTGCGTCTACGGCTACTGACTACTGTACCAGCCCTGCGCCTCGAGTGGTGCAAAGCGTACGCTCGGATGAAACGCTACTCGGAAGATGTCCGGCTCCTCCGCGAGGAGATGCGCCGCACCGTGGCTTTCGGCCGGACAGAGGCCGAGAAGTGGGACGTCCTAGCGCGCGATGAGCTGGCAAACTCGAGCCCGGAGCTCACCGAAGGGCGGCGCGCGTACGCTGCGGAGCACGCGGAAACGGAACGGGAGACGTGTGCGTGGCTGGAGAAGAATTGGGCGGGGATATTGCAAAAGGCAGATCTTTTCCTAGAGGGGAACGCCGCCCTCGATGCGGAGGCAGTGGTCATGGTGGAGCTATCGTTGGGTGACGAGTTAGATCCAGAGGATGAGGAGGCACGGCTGGAAGGGGAGGACGACGACGACGAATAGCCATTTCGGGGTGGGCGGGGACTTCGCCTTGTATTATAAACATGTGTACACAGACGGCACGTTCGGCGTGGAGCTGATTTCTTTGATGCGTCAATATCTAAGGTGAACGGGTATTTACTGTGATTAAAAGCCGTATTAACGGGGTATTTGTAAGGTCCCAGGGTATTAAATATATGCATGCAACCCGATGTAGATATAGAGCCCATAATGCATTATGGTACACACTGGCAGCCTTACAGAGGTGTTCCCATAATCCAATGTACCCCCCTACCACGGGTAGGTACAATGCATTGTGGCTACAACGATTGGTGACCAAGAGAACCAAGGCAAAGCAGCGACGAGACTTGTCGAGTCAAAAATATGTGACGGAAGCGTGAGTAGACGAGTTCCAGCACATGAGAGGTAAGGGGAAATCGACCACAATGACTGTTTTAAGTAGTGGATTGACCGAAGAGTTGTAACTACGGGTACAGGCTTTATATACTAAACCAGGAATGATGGCATCAACTATCGGGCCGCCACGGACGGGAACAGAGGTGAACGAGTGTGTTTCGAGTATCCACGGGATACGCTGTGATAAGGACCGCGGTGCTATGGCAGTGAGCTGGTGGTGGTCAAGGGTAGTGTCGTTCGGCCAAAGGAGGTTTGTTATTGGGTGGAATCCACTTTATAACGTGGGGCGTAGGTGGAACGTGGAATGGGATGTATGTTCCTTGGGATGTTAGCAAAAATGGGTCAAAAGAACGAAATGTAACCGTTTCTTCGTCGGATTTTCCGGGAAAATATCACGCTCCTAGGGATGATCCTTAGGCGGGAACGGTCCGTAGCCTTCTTCTTCGAGTTTACACAGCGACTTGCCCTCCTATGGCCTCAAGTACGCGTGGTTTATCGAGAGAATCCTTCCAAGGGGATGGTTTCGAAGATGACTGCGATGTCAACAGAGTTGTTCAGTATTCCTGGAGGGGTAATTCGCCAGGGTACGACTTCAGTCGTGTCGACGATTTGCCAATTTTCCTCGAGTCCGTTCCCACTGCTACAGAAGGATGAGTTCGCGCAGGAAGGTGCACTGGGCTCGAGTGTCGTAAATGTGTGTGTGTGAGCCTCTTTGGAGAAGGCTCCTAGGGTGGGAGTTATAATGCCTCTGAGAAGCAAGAGAGAATGTGTGTGTGTGTGAGGGAACTCCAATTGAAGGGGCACAGAACACTTTGTTACAAGTGGGAGGGAATCTGACCCCCGGAGGTTCGCTACCTAAACTAGGCTACTGCTACCCTCTTTATACCATTTCGGAGCTCCCTAGTCGTCCATGACTCGTAAGGTCCGGCCGACTCGTCTCCCGCAACCGAAATTGACTAGGCGAGAGAGAATTTTCCGGGATAAAGTGAATTTTCCGGGAAAATATGCCTTATTTATTCCGTTTTGAGCGCACCATGTGGAGAAAACCGAGTCTGAAGGAGTCAGTAAACGGTCCCGGTTGATTCCCGAGTCACTGCGGGTCCCCACACCGGTCCTGAGTACAGTCCGGGGTCCACATGGTCGTGCAACCATGTTTTCCGGGAAATTTGGGTCTCGTGGGTGGTCTGAGCGATGGGTTCGGTTTGTGATGGGTTTAGAAAGTGCTGGTAGGTTAGGTTATGGCGGAATTATTCCAAAAGATTGTTGAATTCGGCCGTCGTAGGTGGATTTTCCGGGAAAATCCGGTGATTTGCTGCCTATTGGGTCTCGTGGGTGGTCTGAGCGATGGGTTCGGTTTAGGTTGGGTTTAGAAAGTGCTGGTAGGTTGGGTTATGGCGGAATTATTCCGAAAGATCTGTTGAATTCGGCTGTCGTAGGTGGATTTTCCGGGAAAATCCAGACGATTCGCGTCTTCGTGGGCCCGGTTTCGCAGGTTTTATTGGCTTTTTAGAGTATGGAGGTCTTGGGTTATAAAATCATTTTATGGCGACGGTTTTTTTGGGTGGAACTTGAACCGATTTTCCGGGAAAATCCATCTGGTGTTATACTTCATCGTTCCTGATTGGAGTCGTTTGTAGCTCCTTTGAGACGAGAGGGCATGCGCAGGGCGCATACAGCCCTCACACCGCCTTCGTGCTGTTGCGCACTTCACGGTCATGACGATCGTTCCAGATGTTCCGAACGGATCACTGCGTCCCCGAAGGCCCTGCCACCGGGGCCGAGCCTTGGCTCCGAGCGAGCTTCTCCTCCCGGCGCTTGTTCGGACGTTTGGGGGGTCCGGCGCGACTGCACTGAATGTGCTTCGCATGGCAAATGTTGCAGGCCGAACGTCCGGGGTCGATGACGCAAATCGCCCCGGACCTCCGGCATGCTTCGCAAACTAAAAAAAAAAGGTGAAGTTAGTACCGGACCCTCCGGAGCAACTGAGACGCACCATTCTTCCCCGTCTGCTCCACGTCACTATCCAACTCGTCATTGTCCTCATCCTCGTCATCATCCACACGCTCCGGGGTTGGCGACCAGGACCAGGGGAACGGAACCTCCGCATCGAACTCCGGTGCATCTGCATCGAGCTCCTCCAGGTCCCGCACGAGCTGTGCGGCCAACGCGGCCTCCTGCTCAGCAAGTTCCCACCTCTCCGCCGCTTCCGCCTCCCGGAGCTGGTACCTGTTATATACCGAGCCGGGGATGAAGGACCGGAAGTGCCGGAGGTGCCAGAGGTCCGGCAAGGGCCGGAGGTACCGGAGGTCCAACGGAGGGTCCGGGCTGTATACGAGTGATCGCAACACCACAGGGGGTAAAGGGTGAGCGACTACCTTGACCGGCAGGTAGTCCGGTATAGAGGACGACGACCGGAGGTACCGGAGGAGGACGAGGAGTGCAAGGGCGACTCAGTGCAAGGAGTTAGAGCCAAGCAACGTTAATTATCAATCTGAAGTACAAGACGTATTAAAGTGATATATATACTAAGTAGCTAATTGTATTCCATAATAGGAAGGAGGGTGGTTCTAAACAATAGAGCGTGTTGGAGGAAGTGATGATAAGTCCTAAGACAATAAGGAAGAAGATGAGAAGACGGATAAACGGGAAACGCTCAGTAATCCTTCATTGCGTAAAAACCCGATGATACACGGACGTCCGGAGGCTCCGGTCAATGACCGGAGCTCCGGCGGTACCGGAGGTATCGGAGGGGGGCGGATGATGGCCAGGAATTGGCCGGACGTCAGAGGGAGGCTGCACGGATATAACAGTATCCCCCTCTTAGGTTCCTCTCCCATGAGGAACCAAGACGAAAGAACAATGGAGAATCGTGAGAAAATAAACAAGATCAAAAAGTCACGTGCTGTTGGTTTCGAGTCATAACCAACTCTCTCTCTTACCACCACCATCCCGGCACAACTAACTCATCTCACAATGCAAGACGACGGAAACGGCAGCGACGGGCGTGGGGAGTCTCCCGGGGACGTCGGGGGCGGCTCCGGCGGCGGGTCGAAGGGAAAGGGCCGCACGTCGTCGGCGGAGGTGCGGGAGGAGGTCGCGTGTAGGCGACACGAGCAGCGCGAAGCTCGCCGAGCAGAAATAATCGCGGCGCATGAGGCGGAGGCGGCGGAGCTCCAGGAGGCGGCCGCGAGGGCAGCGCAGGTCGTGCAGCGCCTGGCGGACCTCGATGTCGAGGACCCGGAGTTTGACGAGGAGGAGCCTATCGAGTGAGCCCAGACGGAGACCCCGGAACGCGCGGACGATGACGGAGACGAGGAGAACGACGAGCTCGATAGCGATATCGAGAACGAGAATGGTGCGTCGCAACCTGACCGGAGATGCCGGAGCTAACGACTTATAGTTTGCGCTGCTTGCCAGAAGGCCCGTGCACAGTGCCTCGTCCGGAACGGTCGTTCCGCATGCGAGCGCTGCCGTGCGAAGCACATTTTGTGCAGCAATGCCGGAGGTCCTGTGCGCCCGAACGCTCGTCGCGAAGCGCAAGAGGCGCCCGAGTCGGCTTCGGGGCCTGTCGCAGGGCCTTCGCGGGCGCGCCAGAGCGTCCGGGAAACCCGGAGCCGCCGGGGCGAGCGCGAGGTGCGGGATAGCACCAAGGCGGAGCGAGCACAGAGGGAGAAGAAGGAGAAGAAGGGGAAGAAGTTGACCGGGGGTGGCCAGAGGTACCGGGAGCTCCGGGAGCGCATGGATGTGCTCGTGAGGATCCGGGAGGATGATTGGGATCGAAGCCAACTCGTATCCCGAGCGGTTGAGCTCATCCTCCAGGCCCTGGCGGCAGCGGAGGGTCAAGGGCCTATCCAGCCCTTTGCCCACCAAATGCTTCTGTTGTTGGGATCGGCGTCGGAGGGCCCGGAGTTGACCGCGGAGGAATTGGAGGAGGTGGAGCGCCTCACGAAGGAGGCACGGAGGCCTGCGGAGGCGGGGAGGAAACGCGGAGGGGATTCGGAGGTTGAGGATGCGCCGGTGCGCCCGACCAAGCGTCGCAAGGTGGCGAAGCGGATTGCATTGGAGTCGGAGGAGGAGGAAGAAGCGCCGGAGGTTCCGGAGGCACTGGAGGCCCCACGGGAGCCTTCGACTGGGTGGCCGGCGGGTTTCGAGAACGTAGGGGCCCCGGAGGATGTGGAGATGGAGACGGAGGTCCCGGAGGTCCCGGAGGGGCAGCAAGAGCCCACGACCATCACATTCGAGGTCGTCAAGATCGAGACCAATGAAGTTCCGGTTCCGTCTCGTGTCCCGACACCAGCTCCAGAGGAGCCTCGAATTCCGACACCCGCGCGGGAGACCCCTCGAGCTCCGACATCCGCGCCGGAGGCGACTCCAGCTCCGACACCCGCCCCGGAAGTTCCGGAGCGTGTCAAGAGCGAACCGGCGGAGCCAACTATCACCACCACCACCACGGTCACCGTGGAGGTGCGGCAATCGACTCCGGAGGGTGCTCAGAGGCTGGGACAAAACATGTACGAGATTTTGGACTCGGACGACGAAATGCCGGATGCGGAGGCGACCGGAGGGAAACCGGAGGCGTCCGGAGGGAAAGGAGGAGGGTCCAAAGCAACCTACGCGAAATAAAGGAACGTTGTAAATAGTGGTGATGTAAAATTTGAATCAGACGTATTTTCTTGGTGTCAACATCCGAGTGAAGTTACAAATCCGGACCGGGCTTGTTCGGAAAGCGCCGGTGGAAATTGTCGATATGTTCGGCCGCATCCAAGTCGTCCGCGCCAACCCAAGCGTAATGATCGTCCGTGTTCTCGTATCCGAGCCATTCGACGTAGTACCGGAGCTTCGTCCGGAAGCGCCGGTCGATCTTGGAGTCAACAATTTGTTTAATTTCGAAGTGTGACTCGCCGTCGATGATTTCCACGGCAGCCGGAGGCGGTTCCTCACGACCGGGGAATGGATTCGGAACATGGGGTTCGAGTTGGGAAATGTGGAAGACCGGATGGACTTGCGACAACGATTTCGGAAGCCGGATGGTGTAGGAAGCGGCACTGGGTTTGCCAATAACTTCGTAAGGGCCAAGATACGTCTCCGAGAATTTCGGAGTCGGTCGGCTGGTGTGTAGATGCTTCGCCAAGATGAAAACCTGATCACCGATCGACAGCGGAGGTCCCCGGGACCGTTTCCGGTCTCCGGTTTCCTTGTAACGCTCCTGGGCAAAAGTAATTTGCTCCCGGAGGAACTGGTGCAGTTCCTGAAGATCAACGACAAAATCTTTGGCGTACATGTTAGCCACATCACGTTCCGGATGGACCGTGATCGCCGGATTGTAACCCTTGTTGGCGAAGAAAGGGGAGATGCCGGTCGAAGCGTTCGGAGCGTTGTTGAGAGCGAATTCCGCGAGCGGAAGGAGTCGGTCCCAATCGTCCTGTTGGTAAGAGCAGTAGATGCGAATATATTGCTCAACCGTTTGATTCATACGCTCGGTTTGACGCATCAATAATCTCCTATTCAAGTAACTTGGAAGCACCCATTTATTTCCTTTTCTAGATTGTTTGGTTCAAGATCTACGGCTGATCTGCGGGGTCCGCAGATTCAAAATCTGCGGACCCCGCAGATGGTCCGCAGATCCTACGGAGATTGTCGATCTGCGGGTGATCTCCGGGCCCCGGAGATCATACGGAGATCCACGGAATATTTTGAATATTCCGGCTGTCTACGGGGCCCGTAGATAGCCGGAATATATCACGGAGATTATTGATCTCCATGCGATCTCCGGGCTATCTGCGGGGCCCGGAGATCATAGCCTGCCCCCAGTGTGTTCAGGAAGCGCTGAAAAGCAGCCGGAGCGTTGGTAAGGCCTTCCAGAACAACCCGGAACTCGAAATAGCCATAGCGAGAACGAAAAGCCATTTTCGGCTCGTCACCCGGAGCGATCCGGAGAAGGTGATAGGCATGCCGGAGATCAAGTTTTGTGTATATGCGAGCCTTCCCGGGAGCGTCCAGGAGATGAGAGGAAGCGGATAGCGATCCTTCTTCGTGATCCGATTGAGTCCCCAGTAGTAGACGCACACCCGGAGGCTACCGTCCTTCTTCTTAACAAAGAGAATAGGTGCTCCATGACTCGAACGGGTCGGGTATATAAATCCCGACTTTAAGTTCTTATCAATGAAGTCCCAGAGGGCAGCGAGCTCGGTAGGCAAAAGGGAGTAGACGTGACCAACCGGAGGCTCCTCGCCGTCCATGAGCTCGATTTTGAGATCGAATTCTCTATGAGGAGGAAGATTGTAGGCTTCCTGCTCAGAGAAGACGTCAGCGAACTCTTCGTACTCCGGAGGTAAACCGGAAAGGTCCGGAGGCGAAGCGGAAGCAAACCGGGCACGGGCTTCTTCCGATGGAGTGGCACGCAGCGTATATTGACAACAATTCTTGTCTCGGATGATGGAGCGGTAAGCCGCAGCAGACACGAGGGAAACGAGGGGACGGGTAGTGACCGGAGGAGGCCCGGAGGCCTCAGGGAATTCCCCGAAAGCGGAAGGGAGCTCCATAGAAGGAGCAGGAGTCTCCAAGGAGGGAGACAGAGTTGGCGGAATCGTCGGAGTCGGTATAGGCGCCGTGACTGGATTGTCAAGAACCGGAGGCATCTCGTCCGTAGCCGGAACAACCGAAGCAGATCCCGGAGGAGGTTCCGGGTTTGTCGACAGTGATTCCTCCAGAGGACAGGGCCAGAAAGCGATAGTGGCTTCAGTCCAGTTAATCAACGGATTAATGTGGGTGAGCCAATTATATCCCAAGACCAGGTCGCACGGAGAATCAAGACGGGTGAAGAAGAAATCCATGTATTGGACTTCGCCAGAAGGAAACCGGAGGAGTAGCCGGAGCATCCGGTCAATGATGGAAGAGGAGCCGTCGAGATACCGGAGTCGGACCGGTTTCACCGTATACGTAGAAAAGCCATTAGATTCGCAGATGTCCAAAGACACTTCAGGCAACCCCCTGACCCTACCAAGTAGGGGTATATATGACATCCGGAATAAAAACCCCTAGAGGGCCCCAGTCTAAGGAGAGTGCCCAGGGTACATATTGGTGGGGCTGCCCATGGGGGCCCACCTTGGGCGTGCCCAGCCGGAATTGAAATATTGGTTGGGCTTGCCCAGGTGTGCAGCAGATTTTGCTGGGCGTGCCCAGCGGTTGTCACTGGTCACGCTGGTGTCTGGGGTCCTGGGCCCATGGGCATGCCCATGCAGCTCCGTGCAGCGGCCGAAATTTTTCGCAATTTTGGCTGTGGTATGCACCACGCAGCCCCAATTGTCTCGCTGCAGTATATACCTTTATCCTCCTTTGTTTTGGGAGTATATCTTGGGTATTCATTAGCTTAATTTGGGCCATGCCACAGCAGAAAATTTTAGTAATTTTGGGCTGCTGTGTGCATTTTGTGGCTTATATCCTTTGGCTGCCACATGCAGCCCAATTATCTTTCCTTTTTACAGTATTATTCACCAGCTTATTTTCACCCGTATAATATATATATACGGTACATCCCATGCAGCCCTTATCCTTTGGCTGGTTTATGCATCCCAATTATCCTTCCTTTCACAGTATTATTCACCTACTTATTTTGACCTGTGCAACAGTATAATATATGTTTTGGTGGCTGAACCTGTAAAAGATGGCACTTCTGTTTACCTTCCCAAAGTCTCACTTGTTCAACCTGTTATCTCAAATTCAACACGTGTTTGAATGTGACTATACCAAACATAAATAACTTATATTATCAGCTCAGCTGCACAGACCTCTCATTGTCCACTTGAAAATTGTTTTATGTTCTAAGAATGAATCACCCAACTGATCAATTTAAATATAAGGCAATGCATAGAACTCTCCACAAGCTGTGCGGGTATACCCAAATATCCCCTGACACAGACTGTGGGCATGCCCACAAGGTGCATGGGCACACCCATACACCTCATAAACTGCTTTGGGCCTGCCCACGAGCCACATATGGGCGTGCCCATATGCTTCATAAAACACTGTGGGCCTGCCCATGAGCCACACATGGGCGTGCCCAAATGTACCGTGGGCATGCCCATACATCTTATAAACTCCTCTGGGCCTGCCCATGAGCCATGTATGGGCATGCCCAAACATCCCATCAAACATTCTGTGGGCGTCCCCACATCCCAGAAACCAAACAGTGGGCACACCCGTGGGCTTGCCCGTGGTTGGATGACTGGGTCATTCAATTTAATTTTTTGTGTATTGAACAAACTATAATCAACATATATGTACTGGTCTCCTTCAAGGTTGTTCAACCATGATTTTGTATTTCCTTACTTTGTATATTGTACTTGCACACATTTTGGTGGGTGGTCTAAAGTTCCACCAACAATTCCTATGGTCCGAAATAGGCAAGGAACCCTTGCTGCCTCGTTTCCATCCAAATCCGACTTTCCTTTCAATTTTCATTCATCCACGATCTGTTCTTTCCTCACTTACTTTGACTTTGACTTTTTTATTTCTTGATTTGCACACATTTCGGTGGGCAGTCCAAACTTGGACAAACAACCCATCTCATCCCAAATAGGCAGTTTTAGGCTTCCTAAAAACAAATGTGAAACCTTTAGTTTCAGGCATGCTCAATTTCAGGCCACCCAAAATTCATCGGCCCGGCCTGGTATGGCACCTTAAACTAAAGGTATTAGGAGCATGTTTGAAACTAAAACATTTTTGGGAAGATGGAAATATCAGAATTTCTGGGGTGATATGATTAGTTTGGCCTTGCTGCTTCATTTCCACCCAAGTCCACTGGGAAAAAGTGATTGCTTAGGCCCTGTGACTGTAGCATATATACGGACTGATTTTTCCTACCTAACTACTCATGCACCACTGTTGTGTCATCAACAACATCACACGTCTCGTTTCGAAGCCCACTGCAAATATGCACAAACAACCCATCTTGTCTCAATTAGGAAATTTTCAATCAATTAAGCCTGTGACAAAGCCAGAGCTTGGTCTTCTCAATGATTCACGTAGATACATCGTCAATAGTTGTAAGAGTGCACGACAGAGTAGACAACAGATCCAGGTGAAGCCATAAAGACATATAACAAAAGAAGCAATCCTAGATACACTAGGCATACACCTCATAAAGCTCCAAAAATGTGTTTTACCCCGGAAAGATACCACAGGCTCAATGTGTTTTACCTAGGGTAGCCATTTTGGCTGTTTCGGGGCCACTGTCATCATAAGGTGCCACTGTGGGGCTGTGTCAGGCTCCCCCGGCATCATAGCAAAGGCTTGGCGTCAAGGGATACCTGCCGGGGAGTCTCCGGGCATCTCGGGGAAGGCTTATGTGGGTGGATAACCAATAAATTGTAAACAGGTCAGAGATGCGTTCAAGACCGCTACACCAAAAGGGAGATAATTGATGAGATAGTACTCATCAATTGCGCGCCTATATAAGCACATGGTATTGTTGTAATTGGGCATGATTACATAAATACCCTTTAATTACTACTTAATACCACGAAATAATACCAGGGTGTTCCCGCCACTTCATGTGACTCACTAAAAACAGGTCCAAGAAAGATGGGCCTTCTTGGCGCTGTGCGCCCGACAGCGGGGGCAGTGCACCACCTTCCAAAAAGGAAATATACCATAAAATACAGCTAAAATACAGAAAAAAAAGCAGAAGAAATGTGCTGTGGTCTGTACCTGGTGTTCTCAGTGATGGGGTCCCAGGACTTTTTTGATGTGGCTGTGCACCCCCCGCCGCCCAGCGCGCCCCCCGCCATCAGATCACATGATGATGTAATCGAAACCAAAGTTGTAGAGCGGAAAGAGGGCTACATGGTTGTCTAATCCCATTTTGGCTGAAACCCACCCATTAGCCCGGAAAACACAAAATACTTTCCAAAACGCAACACTTTTTGCAGAAAATGCAGCCAGGAAATTCAGTAGACAGGTTACTGGTCAAGTAACATCCATAGCCTTATACATATCATCATTGTGCTGCCCAAACATTCCGTTCTGGGGCTACCATTCAGTACTTTCCCAATTAGGCCCACTACGCCTAGCATCCCAAAAAGGAAATAATTGCTGTTTCACAGGTTTCTAGCCAGATATTGGTAGGTTGATTTTCAGGATATGTCAATTGTACATTGAAATGCATTTATGAATTATTATACTACCACTGTACTGATGCTACATCATGCTAATTCAATATTTTGATTGTCTAAAATTGCTGGTGCCCCCAGATGCACCTATCCTCTGTGAAGCCAACTCAACATTACCATTTTCTTCTTATATCATCATTGAACATATCCTAGGCCTGTACCATACATATATGCTTTGATAGGACCTTCCATAGTGAAAGTTGATGGGGGATCAAAATGCAGCCAGCACTGTAATGCTAGGGGTAAGATGGTCTAGTAATGGGGTATAAAAATTCATTTGCATGCTAAAAACTCGAAATGGGTGAAATTACAAGTTTATCTACTGCTCAAACAATCATGCAGATCAGTTTTACCTCTGAACCATTATACCTTCAAAACATGGTCCCATCTGTTATCATTGTGTGCAGATACATCACAAATGCATAAAGTATGATCTAAGAAATTTTAGAACACTTGAAATCACCTTGATACCTACTCAACATGGTATAATATAAGAAACCACTTTTCGAGTATTTTCCATATTGTGGCTCAGGAAGTCCTCCAAGAGCTCCCAAATGCAATTTAATGCAATCTGGTAGCTCAGAGGATTCTGAAAATATATAGGTTTGCATGATTTGGTCAAGTGGTTGCTGAGTTCTAAAAACCCATAACTGGATGCAAGGTGTAAATGTTACACTTCAACCAACATCCTCGGAAACACCATTCAGCCAATCCTCCACCAAATCACTTCAAATAAAATGTGATCTGGAGTATTTACACTGTCTGATTCCATTTCTGATGTTTATTTTGCGATATCTGGTCTCCTTGGTGCCCTATTAATGAAATAAGCCAAAGGTGACATTTAACAGTTTTGAGATTTATCATAGTATATTGGCCCATATTTTGGATCAGAAATGTTCAGATAGCTTAGTTAAACCAGTTTGGGCCTTCAGAATACTATCTATGCCCCGGTGGTATGCTGAATAGGGTGCACAGGAATGTCAAACAAGGTCACTTCAAATCATGAGGTATGGGCTACCATGGGTGGAAATTGTCTACTTGACTGATGTAAATGGATGATCCAATGCCAACAGTTATGTTTTCAGATTTATCACATCATGATCAGCACATGATAAGGCCAAAATGCAATTTTCCTAGATGTCCAATTTGTGATGTTCTTCATCACCAGAGTATGATACATTGCCTGGAGGGTCTCTGGGTAGCATGAGGGAACATGTTAATGTATTTCCAGTCGTTTCCATTGTTACGTTCCCCAGATAATATGACCTGGACTCAATTTATCAATTTTCGCTATCTCCACCCATTTATTGCACTGTATTAGGCTCTACTGTGTCCCAGTTGACCTAAAAGAACCTAGAACATGTCTATGTGGTTAGATCATCGAAAACAGCTGAAATATGGGCCAGGGAAGGGCAGATGTTGAAAATTCCCTTTTTGGGCAGAAAGCGTTAGTGTCCCAAAAAGGAAAACACCGCTCAAACCATTGATCCCCATACCCAAATTGTAGAGCTCATCAAGGGCTACAAGAGTTGTCTATATCATTTTTCAATTGGTGGCCCCGTTAGCCTGCAAAATGCAAAATACTTTCCCAGAGCCAGCACTTTTTGACCAAATAGGGGCTTTTAAAACAACCAGGCACCAATTGCATCCCAACATGGGTAGCCATCCATTGTGGGCAGCTCTAACACCCTAATACGGGCACCCATCAATTTCAAGGTAATGGCCAGAGAGCCATCAAATTCACAGGAATGGCCAGGCTCATCAATTCCAACCCGAATACAACCAGCCATCGTTTATGGCCTAGGAAGAGATAACCAGGGCAAAATATATTATATTCATGAAATAAATAATTTTTCTTACACTTATTTACATGGAAGCCCCCTGGAGCCATCAATGGACAGAAGTGCAAGCATATCAAGATGGAGGAGGCTGGATCCTTGCATGCAGGTGGTAGCAACATGCACAGGGCTACTGGACCCTTGCATGCAGGTGGTGATGTGTGTGAGGCCCCCAGACCCTCGCATACAAGTGGCAATGTGCAGGGGTTCACGTGCAGGTGGCAACATGCATGGGGTGGCTGGATCCTCATGTGCAAGTGCTGAACCCATACAGATGCAGATTGGAGAGGTGGCCACACTTTATGAGTGGCAAGACAAGACCAGCCCTATATTTTACATCGCCGGGTAGAGACCTCAGGATGAAGACACTCTCGCTTATGAGATGGACTGGCCAGCACAGGCATTGAGAGGACAAACCCCTGCAACAGGGTGGTTGGCACGAGAGAATGCGACAGAGATTATGCCGATGGTCCCTTTGAGGATCTCAGAATATCACCAGAAACTCTTTGGCAAGTTCTTCACAGTAGATGATTAATAGTGTGGTTCTTGGATTGTGTACTTGTCTTGTGTGCTTGTTACCTGCAATTCATTTATTCACAAAATGGCCACAAATGAACTTGAATTATGTTTTCCATTGAAAATTCCCTAATTGGGATGAGATGGGTTGTTTGTGTGTATTTTGCAAAGGGCCTGCACAAAGTTCGCACAACTAAAACTAAAAAGCTTTATATATGGCACTTCAAATTCAAACACTTGTGAGGACTGACTGACTACATTTTTTGAGTTGGACTTGGGTGGTATTGCACCAGCAAGGAAGGCAAAACTGCCTATTTGGGATGAGATGGGTTGTTTGTCCAAGTTTGGACTGCCCACCGAAATGTGTGCAAATCAAGAAATAAAAAAGTCAAAGTCAAAGTAAGTGAGGAAAGAACAGATCGTGGAAATGAAAATTGAAAGGAAAGTCGGATTTGGATGGAAACGAGGCAGCAAGGGTTCCTTGCCTATTTCGGACCATAGGAATTGTTGGTGGAACTTTAGACCACCCACCAAAATGTGTGCAAGTACAATATACAAAGTAAGGAAATACAAAATCATGGTTGAACAACCTTGAAGGAGACCAGTACATATATGTTGATTATAGTTTGTTCAATACACAAAAAATTAAATTGAATGACCCAGTCATCCAACCATGGGCAAGCCCACGGCGGAGAGGTACTGGGACTCTCGGGATCGGAGATGAGCCAACGGGGCTCGCAGCGGGATGGGAGGAAGCGGAGAAAACCCAGATGATGACTAATCCTACGACATGTGAACCTAATACTACCAAACTAAGGCAGATGCTGTCGACCACACCACAGTCACCCCCCTCCAAAAAACGTCCAAGAGAAGCGAAGGACGAGGTGCGACCCCGCGCCATGCTACCCGAATGAGAAGCAGTGCTCCAACCACCCGTTCACGAAGTCGCATATAGCCGGTTCGAGAAAGGAGGCAAAAACGGGCTCGAGATGGCAGATCTCGACAAGAACGGCCAAGAAGACAAGCTGGTCGGGGGGGGAGTTCATATAAAACATCTTCGCGCTCATCCAGAACATCGGGAGGATGGGCACCCCAGGCAATCTCTGAGATGTTAGCATGCGCGACAAAAATCCAGGGGTACTCGCGAGCACAGACAAGGGCGAGGCCAGACTGTACAGGGCCGTACACAGTCTCGCCGGGAAGAGAGCGGGCTGGGAGCGGGTACTGGCTTGGAATGAAGTGGTACGGGTCCCAGGGGAGTCTAACCGGCCGTGGAAGAACCAGAACGGGAACTCGATCATTGGGATCCTCGGTGAGTATTCCGTGGATCGGAATCAGGGTCGCTGGAGGAGGTGGAGGCGGTTCCTCTGGCGTAAGCATGCATTTAGGAAGGGAATGGGGGAACGGGCGACGCTGCGGGAGGAGCCGGTGGTTGCGGCGTCGGATTGTACGCCAGGGATGGGCCGACTCGCTCCGGAGGGCAGAGAAGTCGCGCGGTCGAAGTGGGGAGTGGGCAGCGGGGATGCTGTGAATGGTGGAGACCTCGGCAACAGGGAGGTCGCATCGTACAGGTTTGGGATCAGCAACTGGCACGGGAGGTGGCTCGTCGTCTTCCCAAGCGCGAGGATCGTAGATAAACGATCGCATGCCAGCCGGCATGTTAGACGCCGGGTGGCCCGGAGGGAAGCAGGGCTCGTCATTGGGAAGAGAGTCATGGTGGATGGGTACTGGGATTGGGGATGGAAGGATAGAAGGAGCGGGGGGTTTCGGGATGGAGGGAGCAGAGACGGCCGCGGGGGGCTTTGGGATGGAAGGGGCCGATGGGGTGATAGGACTGGGTATGCTTACAAGCGCTTGACGATCCCTCTCCTTCTTCAATCGGAACTTCTCTGTCTTCCTCGCCCATAACTCCTGGTCAGCCAGATACTTCTGCTCTTCCTTCTTCTTCTTTTGTCGCGTCGCCGAGTTTGTCATATGCGAGTGTCAGCGACACGTCACGACGAAAAAAGGCGGCGGTGTCCGTGGATGTGCGTTAAAAACGCGGTCGATACGAGTAGCCAGTGATGGTAGAAGCCAAGGAGTCGATGGGTAGGGGGGTAGGTCGGAAAAAAAGAGCTGAGAAATCAGCTGGAGGCAAGTGGAAGCTGGATCGAGAGTCGCTGCTCTGAGATGGAGGAAAAGCCTATCTGGGCTGGAGGACACGTGGAGGAGAGCGAATCGCACTCTAATCACCAAATGGAGAGGTACTGGGACTCTCGGGATCGGAGATGAGCCAACGGGGCTCGCAGCGGGATGGGAGGAAGCGGAGAAAACCCAGATGATGACTAATCCTACGACATGTGAACCTAATACTACCAAACTAAGGCAGATGCTGTCGACCACACCACAACGGGTGTGCCCACTGTTTGGTTTCTGGGATGTGGGGACGCCCACAGAATGTTTGATGGGATGTTTGGGCATGCCCATACATGGCTCATGGGCAGGCCCAGAGGAGTTTATAAGATGTATGGGCATGCCCATGGTACATTTGGGCACACCCATGTGTGGCTCATGGGCAGGCCCACAGTGTTTTATGAAGCATATGGGCACGCCCATATGTGGCTCGTGGGCAGGCCCAAAGCAGTTTATGAGGTGTATGGGTGTGCCCATGCACCTTGTGGGCATGCCCACAGTCTGTGTCAGGGGATATTTGGGTATACCCGCACAGCTTGTGGAGAGTTCTATGCATTGCCTTATATTTAAATTGATCAGTTGGGTGATTCATTCTTAGAACATAAAACAATTTTCAAGTGGACAATGAGAGGTCTGTGCAGCTGAGCTGATAATATAAGTTATTTATGTTTGGTATAGTCACATTCAAACACGTGTTGAATTTGAGATAACAGGTTGAACAAGTGAGACTTTGGGAAGGTAAACAGAAGTGCCATCTTTTACAGGTTCAGCCACCAAAACATATATTATACTGTTGCACAGGTCAAAATAAGTAGGTGAATAATACTGTGAAAGGAAGGATAATTGGGATGCATAAACCAGCCAAAGGATAAGGGCTGCATGGGATGTACCGTATATATATATATTATACGGGTGAAAATAAGCTGGTGAATAATACTGTAAAAAGGAAAGATAATTGGGCTGCATGTGGCAGCCAAAGGATATAAGCCACAAAATGCACACAGCAGCCCAAAATTACTAAAATTTTCTGCTGTGGCATGGCCCAAATTAAGCTAATGAATACCCAAGATATACTCCCAAAACAAAGGAGGATAAAGGTATATACTGCAGCGAGACAATTGGGGCTGCGTGGTGCATACCACAGCCAAAATTGCGAAAAATTTCGGCCGCTGCACGGAGCTGCATGGGCATGCCCATGGGCCCAGGACCCCAGACACCAGCGTGACCAGTGACAACCGCTGGGCACGCCCAGCAAAATCTGCTGCACACCTGGGCAAGCCCAACCAATATTTCAATTCCGGCTGGGCACGCCCAAGGTGGGCCCCCATGGGCAGCCCCACCAATATGTACCCTGGGCACTCTCCTTAGACTGGGGCCCTCTAGGGGTTTTTATTCCGGATGTCATATATACCCCTACTTGGTAGGGTCAGGGGGTTGCCTGAAGTGCCAAAGATATAAAACAATGTGATGATCCGGAATCAATAAGCGCACGCACACGGGAGTTGAATCCTGCGACTACTCGAGACAGGAGGGACGGAGAAATGGTTGAACATAATTCCGGCTCGGAGATGTCCGGCCGGAGCGGGGATATATCGAGAAAGACGTAAAGGGCATTAAGTAAGAGGGCGGAAGCGTTGAGACGAACCTCGGTAAGCACCCGGGAGTCAATGCAACTCGGACCAGGTGCAGAGGGTTCCGAGTTGCTGATCAATTTTTTGACTCGCCAACCGGAGGAGCCGGAGGCGCCGGGGCAGCATTACCGGAGGTCGAAGCCTGCGCGGCCTTGGCGTCGGCACGCGCGGGACGCTTCGGGCAGTTGTCGGCGGTGTGACCCTTGCCTCCGCAGTACATGCAGAGGTTGTTCTTCCGGCGGCGTTCCCGTTCGTCCTGCTTGATCTTCCCGGAGGCGTCAAGCTTGTCAGCGTAGGGGCGAGAGGCAGGAGCCGGATCGGACGACTTGCCCTTCCCCTTCCCCTTGTCTTTGCCGCCAGTGCGTCCGGCATTGTTGCCGGCATTGCCGGGATTACCGGAATCGGGGTTGGACGATTTGGGATTCTTGCCGGAGCCCTTGTTGCCAGATTTGGGGTTGCCGGATTGGCCACCGCCACCGGGACCGGAAGGTTTCTCCCGGTTGCAATCGCGTTGCTTCTCCGCCTCGCGTTTCCAGTACCGGCCATCGATGAGACGAGCGACCATCTTCACTCCGTCGAGGGTATTGACATAGTTGTGATGGACCATGTCGTCCTTGATCCAGCGGGGAAGTCCCTCGTAGAACTGATACCGGAGGGCGTTATCGCTCCACCGGGTCAGAACGGAGAGGAAGTCGAACTCGATGATGTAAGTGGTGATCCGGTCGCCAGTTTTCATTCGGCAATCGCGGATCTTGTCCTCGGCATCCCCAACCGGATCGTGCGGCCCGAAGTTAAGTGTAAGTTCCTGGACGAAGGCGGCAAAGTCGCCGTCCCAAGCCGGGATGATAGTCGGGTCGTACAAGTTGGGGGAAAACCACTGCTGAGCGCTACCCCGGAGGTACGAGATGATGTACAGAATGCGATCATCATCGTCCGGGTAGTCTTGGGGGCGCTCCGCGAAGTGCAGATAGCACTGGGTGAGGAAGGACTGAAGTTTTGCCGGGTCCGATCCATCGAAAGTATCCGGATTTCGGAGATTGGATCGGGTGGAACGAGCAGGAGGAGCCGGAGGATGCGCCGCAAAAATATTAAGTGTATCGCGGAAGGTCCGAAGGGTGTCCACAAAAAGTTCCTCTTGGGGGTCCGGAGTAGCGGGACGGCGCTGACCACGTCGTGGCCGCCCGGTCCTCCACCACCGGGACCACTGGGACCGCCGGGACCACCGGGACCGCCACCACCGGGGCCTCTGGGGCCAGGTTGACCACCGGGAGCACCTCCCTGTGGACGGTCTCTGGGACGGTCGTCTCTGGGACGGTCAGGAGCTGGGGACTGACAGGCCGGTTGATCGCCACCACCACCATCACCACCACCGTCACCTCCACCGCCGGCACCACCTCCGGTTCCTTCTTCCTCATGACGAGAGGGAGTGGATTCGGAGTGAGCGGAAGGATCATCGTGAGATAAATGAAGGCTTCCGGCACGTTGACGGCCGGTTTGTCCGGAATTCTCCGGAGCCTCTTCGATGTCCTCAGGAACCTCGACAATACGAGGATCCTCGATGGGGGATTCACTGCGAGGACGTGTTGCAGTGCGGCGTGGATGAGGGGAGACAGGATACCTCACCGGGTTTTCGGGGGTCCGGGGATTGAGAACCAACCCCGGAACATTCGCCGGAAAGGGTAAAGGTGGGGCGGCGGAAGCCCGAGAGTGTTGCGGAGCAAAGCGAAGCGAAGGGGAAATTGGGGGTGCTGAAAAAGTCGACGGTCCAAGAACCTGGACCGGAGGAGACAGCTGAACGATCTGACCGAACATGCGGGATTGTCGACGAGGTTCCTGTCCAGCCCGACCAGGATCGACACGTTCAACTTGTTCCGTGTTGGGGAGGTTGGGATTAGGAATGCGAGACATTGCCAGTCAGAGTAGTGAGATTGATAATACTGTTATATACTGAGCCTGTGACGCCTCACGGCAGCTAGGCTACGAGAGTGCGCCGACAGATACTTCTATTAATGAGAACGTATCTGCGGTTGCCCGTTGTCGAGTGGCCTGGCGAGTCGCAATTGGTGTGACGCTCTGGAAGGGCTCTTCGGTTCGTCTTCAGCGTCGGAATCTCCTCCTTCCCTTCGCTCGGCGAAGGGTAGAGGGCCTCTGTGAAGGGGCTTTCGGTCACCGAAAGTCCCTTCGTCGAGGTGTTGGTGGTAACGAACGATGAGTGACGTGACACGTAACGTGCCGTTCCGTCTCCGATCTCCGAAGTCAATCCTCTCTTCACGATTTTATCTAGATACGAGTAGACTGAGAGAGATAAAAGAATTGAGGGAAGAGAGAGAGAGAGAGAGAGAGAGAGAGAAGAGAAAGAGAGAAAAACAGAAAAGAGGTTTCGTTATTATGATGGCTAACTGGTACATGCGATAGACATTATATAGTACATCAAAATTATGAAAGTCCGCTCAAGTCCGAGGATAGCCGTGTTTAGCCGAGACAGCGGGCGCTTGATGCGGCCGGCTAGGGATTCCCCGTGCCGTTGGTGCGTAGTACCGTACCCGGTCACAGAGCCCCCCTCTCTAGCCGTGCAGCGTCTAGCTAGCCCCTCGTCAAGTCGAAATCCGCCAGCGCCAGTGGATATCCTTTGTCCATCTCGGAGATGACCCATTCCGCTTCCACGACTTTTCCCGGCCCCTCCGTGCTTTTCATCGCCGCCGCGTTCAGTTGTCTGAGACGTGACCTCCAGACGCCGGATGATTGAGCCATCTTCAAGTCGCTTGCATTCCGGATGAGCAATGCGCGTTGTACGAACCAGCCTTCATTCCCCGCCGTCCATTGTCCCAGCCACTTGTCGTAACGGTGCCAAAATTCGATCGGCGGCCACAGCTGTGCGTTGGACTGTGTAATGCCCAACAGCGCGTCGATTTCGTTCTTCGTGAGACAGTACGCCACCCCGCCCACTTGTGGGTCGTAGTCGGTGAGGCCCTCACTTTGGTCGGCGCTCTGCCACAGACAGTCGACCAGCCAACGCGGGCCCCACTCCAGTGCAATTCGCCATAGGAGGCCTCCGGCTAGCAGCGCCGCGCGCGCATGTGGACGCGATAAAACTTCGACGACGTTCTGCACGTAGAGGGATAGCGCGTCCACCGTCAATTTCTCACCGGACGTGTGGGGAAGTGGCTGAATGAACCGATACGTCGGCGGCTGGCGGATACGTGCACCCAGTTCCGGGGTCGGTGTCCAAATTTGTAAAGGACAACCTGACCGGTATGCGCGTTCTAGCACATCCCGCATCGTCAATGAACCATCGCGGCAGATCCATATCCGTGCGCGCATCTCCGTGCGAGGATCCCAGGTAAGGCGAGCGTTGTCGAATAAGGCAACCCGGGGTGGTGCGAGGTTAGAATTCACGGAGTTGACGACGCTTTCGCCATTGAATGGTACCGAATTCCATTCCAACGTTCGCGCCATCCAGTCAGCGGCTGCCGTTCTTTGTGCGGCCGCGAGCTCTTCGCGGTGTGAGGACCCTACACGCGCGGCCAACGTCCGCTCATCTGCCGTTGGTAGCTGAAGTCTCTCCGCCAGCGACATAGTTATACGTCCGATGAGCGCCTCGTCCGGCAGCGGGCGTGGCGTCGTGGGTCCCCGTCGACTGCGCGCTCCGGACGCTCCGCTTGTCGCCGCGCCTACAGCGGGCGGCGCTGGGGAAGGTCCTGACGGTACGGGTATTTGCGCCGCAGGCGGTAGGCTGGGCGTCGCTGTTGTCGGTGCTGCGACCGGCGGCGCGGGTGGCACCGGTGGTGTGACTTCGCCTAACAGTGCGCCCGCGCCCAGTAAAGCCGTCAGGAGCTTGGCGCGAGCGTCTGCCGGTAACATCGTGGCGAGAATCTCGGCGGCGTCCATGTTGCGCAAGGGTGCGAGCGCTTCCGTTACCTCGGCGCTCGTGAGGGGGACATCGGGAGCCGCTGCGTCCTCCGTCTGGGCTGTCGGCTGTTCCGGGCGCGGCGAACGGCCGGGCTGTCTAGTGCGGGGACTAGCACTCCGCCTACGAGCTGGCGCGCCGCGCGACCTCGACCGTGTCCGGGGACGGTCGCGCCCGTGGCGACTAGCGTGCGGTTCGTAATGGCGATCGTCGTCCACACTCCTACGACGAGCCCACTCCGCCGCGTAGGGGTCGTGCCATGTCGACCGACGTCCCCTCGACTCGACGTTGCGGCCGACGGTCCGCTCCGCGCCACTGTTCCGCATAGCACGAGGTCCTTTTGGCGGGGAGCTACTCCGACGCGTAGAGGTACCCGGGTCCTCGCGCACCTGCTCTGCGAGTGCGCGAGGTTTGTCGTTAACGACTCCCGGTTCGACTGTCGACACTGGTGGACGCGGCACCTGCTCTGCGAGTGCCGCGTCAGTCATGACGACGTCGTCCTCGCCGTTCCTGTCTTCCGCTTCCTCCATGACGATATCTTCGCCCAACGAAATTTCGTCCTCGTCGCGTACCCGCGGAACCTCTGATCGTGCCGGCGGCCCACTTTGTGCCAAGGGGGACGTAGGCCGATAGGCTTGCTTGGGCGTGGGCCATTCGTCCGAACCTGTTGCCGGCACTTCCACCCGCCTGTTTGCAAGGACCGTCGCGGCTGCATCCGCGCTGGGGTGCGCAGCAAAGCTGGCCTCCTCGTCGTCATCGTCGCCGTCGGCGAGGTCACGCCACAACTGTATCACCGCGACTTGTCCTTCTGCCGTGCTCCGCGATGTGTCTGTCGGGTGATCCTCCTGTAGTTTCTTACCGGTCCCCGCGCTGATGGATGTTACGGGACCGCCCTCCTCCTTCTGCGTGAGCCACTTCTTCTTGTGCTGCCGCATCCCGCTCGTTTCAGCGGCGGCACGCTGTGCCTTCTTCTCCACGGCTCGCTGCGCAAGGGCATCCCGGTGATCTGCTTCGATCTTCTCCGCGAGGTTGTACGCACCGATGGATTCCGGTGCATAGGAGGGATCGACCGTCGCCGGCAGGGGGCCCGCCGCCCACACGTAATGGACAGGTACGCCGAGGTCCATCCAACGCCGAATCGTTGTCTCATTCAGTTGACCTCGTAGCAGGAGTATGCCTCGTACGGGGCCCGTGTGCAAGCCCAGCTTCTCCATCTCGCGTACAAACTCAGCATTCCAGCCTCTTTCCTTCCATTTCTTGTCGTGGCGGAGGGAGCAGGAGATGTAGGCGTAGAGAAGGAGTACCGCGCGGCGCAGATCCCACACCGCGGCATTGAATTCTTCCCGGCTCCGATACATGAGCTTCAGCGTGCCGACGTCGGGCGCACCCGGCTGTTGATATCCGTACGACGCATAGACACGCGTAACTTCGGCGGCCCACGCTACTGCTTCGTCGGCCGTCCTGGCGATCGCGACTCTTTGGTCTGACGTGAATCGGAATGGCGCGGAATTCGGCACTTCCAGTTGCGCATTCCACTGGAAAGCCCAATCCCGA
Source organism: Mycena galericulata (assembly GCA_029289565.1). Taxonomy (NCBI): domain Eukaryota; kingdom Fungi; phylum Basidiomycota; class Agaricomycetes; order Agaricales; family Mycenaceae; genus Mycena; species Mycena galericulata. The sequence continues at coordinate 2,425 of JARKIA010000158.1, read as the reverse complement.
TGCGTCTTCATATTCCAGCACCCATCCTGCGCGGGGATGAACGGGCGCAACGGACGATTGCCGGATTCCGCGTCGGGGTAGACCGCCCAATCGTGATGGCGCATCTGGCCGTTGAACTGGCGTAGGCGGCCCCGCTGATCCGGTTGTAGTGGCACCTTCTGCAGCGGCGGCGTGGAGTTGAGTACTACCAACTTAGAGCTTCCATCGACCGCGAATTGAGGCTCGAGTGGTCGTCCGTCTGGCGTGCGGTAGTCATGCAGCCAGGCTGCCATTGTCTTGTTCCGGTGGCGTAACTTGTGTCGCGTCACTCCTCAGACGACGTACGGCCTTCGTTCTCAAAGGCCGGCCGTCGCTGTACCCTACTGCCCCCGTTCTCAAAGGCGTAGTGTGCGGGGTGGTGGTGGGAACAAAGAAAATTTACTGTTACAGATTGTTTGGCGTCGTGACAGCGCGTAGCGTCGGGTTCCCACGATGCGGCTGGCACGACACCAAAAGGTCCGTCGAGCCCGTATGTAGTACAAGAATATATGAGTAAGAAGAAAAGGAAGAGAAAAAGAACAGAAAGGAAGAAGAAACTCAAGGAAGCCACCAGCCTCAACCCAGATCGTTGGCGCGCCTGTAAGCGCGTAGCATCTGCGCTGCGTTCTTCAAGTCGCGCGTGTCGCGCCACTCATCGAAGAGCGGGCCGTATCCTTTCCAACGCACGAGGTATAGGATTTTGCCCGCCTTCTTGTCCATCCTATGGCCTACTATCCGCTCGACCTCATACTCCTCGCGTGCTGGTTTCTTGATACGTGTCTCGGGTAGGATGGTGCGTTCTCCGAACTCGGCGGGTGACACCTTGTAAGGCTGAAGATGTTCGACGTTGAACACCGGTAAACCGGGGTACAAGTCATTCATCTTCAGCCTGTACACTTTGTTGCTTACCCGTTCCGTTACAGGGAAGGGGCCGATAGCCCGTTGCATCAACTTGACATCCCCTTGAGACTCGACCCATTCCAGGGAGTGCGGGTTCAGCAGGACGTAGTCGTCCTTGGCTAGGTCCAACTCCTTGCGGCCTTTATTATACGACGTCGCTTGCTTGTCCTGAGCGCGGGCCATAGCTAGCCGCGCAGCCTCGCGCGCCGAGTGTAGCTTCCTGAGAAAGTCGTTAGCGTCTCCGTCCAAGGTACGCTCGACACCAGGCTGTTCCGGGAGTAGGTAGTCCATTGGGCTGCGCGGTTGGTAGCCCAACAGTAGCCGGAATGGCGAGAATGTCGTCGTCGCCGAAGGTGAGGAGTTGTAGGCGAATTCCAGTAGAGCCAGAAAAGGTGCCCATCGCGTCTTGTCCTTCGCGCAGTATGCGCGTAGCATTATTTCCAAGTTCTTGTTGACGATCTCCGTCTGGCCATCGGACTGGGGGTGACGCGCCGATGTCAGAGCCATCGTCGTCCGTAAGTACTTGGCCACTGCGCGCCAGAAGTCGCCCGTCCATCGTCCGTCGCGATCACACAGGATGTTGTCCGGTAAGCCGAACCTGCACGCGACGTACTTCACGAACAAATATGCGAAGCCATCGGCCGACAAGCCAGTGGTCGTAGCGATGAAAGTTCCGTGTTTCGTCATACGACAGACGATGACCAGGATCGCGTTGAAGCCCTCAGACATAGGCAGGCCCGTTATCAGATCGAGAGATACGGACTCGAAGGGGCGGCGAGGGATCGGATGTGGCCGCAGCAGGCCCCACTTCCTGAAGTTGGGAGGTTTCGTCTTCTGACACACATCGCACGTCGCACAGTAGGCCGTGACGTCGCGATGCATCCTAGGCCAGAAGAATTTTCCACTCAAGACTTGCCACAGTTTTTCCGCCCCTGCATGAGCGGTTTCCATTGGTCCTTCGTGCGCCTCTCTCAAAATCTCGTTGCGATGTGAAAGCGGTATACACAACCGGGGGAAGAAATCCGCGTCGCGGAAGAATAGCAGGCCGCGATCGTCTTTGTAGTACCGTTTCCCCGCGTACCACGAGCCGTTACTCGCGTCCTCTGCGGCCCATCGCGCCGCGAATGCTGGATCCGTCTTGTAGCCCGCTACCAACGCAGCGAGATAGTCGTCCGAAATTGCTACATGAATTGTGGGGGGCGGGTTCTCAGCCTCCCATTGTAGCCGTGCTTCGTATGCGTCCGTCGTTTCCGGACCTTCCTCACGCGCATCATCGACAGGGGCGACGGGTTCCTCCGTAACTGGGCCAGGCATCGGCTGCGATGCCCCCGGCTCGGCCAAGGGCACCGCAGGCTTCCGGCGTCGCCTGATCTTCGCTACATTCTCAGGGACCTTCAGCTCAGCTAAAGGTTGCCCTTGTTGTGCTCGCGCGATCCGTCGGCTACGTCGCTCCCCCAGTGGCAGCGTCACTGTTGCAGGTAAGGCTCGTCGCGTTCCCGCTCGTGCG